>JAVSCE010010699.1:0-421064 GCA_032199065.1 Smutsia gigantea | reverse complement strand
TCCTTTCACAAGAAAACCCTAGAAGCACATTCCTTGGTATGGTTTCAGTTTGTGTCAAATGCACTTTAAGAATCACAAGTGGGTTTTTATCAGTTATTTCTCACTAGCAGCCTATGAAGCGTGGAGCATTTTATAGACGCTCTTTTTACAGACAGGCGTATCAAGGCTAAGGGACTTCCGCTCTCACAGCCTCTCCCGTCAAATCAGGGCTGTGCAGAGGCCACGCCCCTGCCCCATCCCATTCTCCTGGGAGTCTCTGTGTGCTCGTGAGGCAGGCTGCCACTCACACTGTGCAAGGAGCCCCCTCAGCCCTGGAGGCTGGACTGTGCTTTTCCACCTGTTTCCTTTCTATGTCTGGGGCATAAAACCCAATGTGCTCTTGAATAAAAATTTCCAAACTTTATTGCCATCACTTTTTCCTCAATCACAGTTTTGTGGCACCCAAACCATTGTCAATGCTTTCCTACAATGGTGTGCTGGAAAATGAGTAGGCCAGATTTTACGTCTCTTTACTCAGCAAAGATATGCCATAAAGCCCAGCTCCCTTGGGACTCTGGACAAGGAAATGACTACTCACAGTCAATTTTTCCAGAGATCCAATAGAGTAAGTGTTTCAGCTCCAGGCAAGTTCACTGTGGATTCGGTGAGACCAAATAATGACAAGGAATGTTGGGGTTAAAAGGGTTTATACCAAACTTTATTCTCATGGTGGCAGGTCGAGTGCTAGAATCATGTCTGCATTCTGCAAGTCTACAAATTGTCTTAGCCTCCACCACCTGGAAACTGGGCAGAGCTGTTTATATGGCAACACAGACAATACTGGCTCAGTGCCAACAGACGTGTAAGCATACACCTATGCAGTAGGCCAATTACATCATTGCACGTGCACAGTGGGCAAGTAGATTAAGGTTAGGCGAGGATCCTAGACATGGGAACTTCCATTTTCCCTACAGTAAGAGCTATTCATTTGATAAAATAGTGATTTTTTTTCCCCAAAAGTATCTTGGAAATCAACTTTTCTGGGTGAACTGACGTTCAAGGTTGTCTTGGCACTTTGGTTGCAGCTGGGTATGGGAGGAATGGAGCTGATGTCATCTGGGTGGGATGGTAAGGAATCAGAAGGGTGTTGGAGCCATCATGCTGAACAGAGCTCTTCTCTGATGGTTGGGGGCACAGCGAATATGCAGTTTAGCCTATAAACAAAGAAGGGAACAAACCAACCTGGAGACAATGGCATTCCCAATGTACTAGGCACTTAGCCATGGCCAGCTTCATGGGTGTGTGACCTGTGGAGTCATACAAGGCCCCACGTGGAGAAGGTCTCCAAGCCTGGTTCAGTGCTCTACTGTCGCCATCTTGAAATTCTTAATCATTTTTGAACAAAGATCCTCCAGTAGACCCTTGATGTTATGTAGGCAACCCTGCTGGGAACAGATCATTCCTGAAGCCCCCTCCTCTTTTATAGGACAAAATTATTTTCAGTAATAATCATAAAATAAAATGAATAATAACAATGGCCAGAAGAGAAGTGCAGACACTGAAAATTTTCTTTTGTTAAACTTTGTATGTACAATATATAATAAATAAATTGCTTTTTAATAAAAAAAAAATAATAAGTACTATAACACAAAAGAGGAAAAAAGTTCTATTTATTCAAAGCTTGTATATATTGTCTTGCCTGTGGGTTTCAGCCTCAGGCAAGTGCACTATGGATTCAGTGAGACCGAGGAACGACAGTGAACTTTCTTGGGGTAAAAGGGTTTATTACCAGGCTTTGGTCTCCCAGCGACAGGTCAAGCACTAGAATTATGTCTGCATCCAGCAGTCTGCAGGTCTATAATCCTCCTCTGTCGCTACCTCCGCCCAGAGCACTGAGCAGAGCTCTTTATTAGTGACTCAGTCAATAATAGCTTATTGCCCATGGGTGTGGAAGCAGTAGCCTAGCAGTAGGCCAGTTACATCATCAAGTAGGTTAGTTTCAGGTGAGCATCCTGGCCATAGGAACTTCCATTTTCCCCACATATATTTACCTAACCATTTGAATTTGGTCCCTTTGGTTGCAGTCTGATATAATATTTTATTAAAATAAGTGTCCAGTAATAATTGTTCAGTAATGTTTAATTTTCTTTACTTGTTCTTTAGTTTCTAAACAATCAACAATTTAAAAAGAATATATTTCAATTTTAAAGATAGCATTTAAATTCAGTAAAACAGTTCAGGCATGAACTAAAATTTGCACTTTCGAAATAAAACTGCTACACCTCACAGTTTGTGCTTTGTTTCCTTTTAAATTTACATACAAATAAAATTCCAAATGGTCATGGGGAATGAAGGCATTCAAGTTCTGTGCTATCATTTATTTCAAACTTCTGTTCAAATGCAACCATGTGTGGTACATGATGGTTGGAGATATAAACTGTGCCCCAAGGAAACTCATGTGACTTCAAGCCATCATGAAGTTCATCTTGAAAGTAACCTGAGACGCTGTGTCCCAAACTGCAAGGTGACTGCACAGCGGAAAGTTCTCTACATTAACTCCCTTTGGAATATAATTTATATTAAAGGATAAGTAATAAAAATGCACTAATTTAAGGTTATATATATCTTATTAAAACTTAGCAATAACTGCAGCAATTGTTAAGAAATTAGACCAAAAGAAGCTGCCTTTGCGGAATCCTTATCATCAGTACTGTTTAGTACTGCTGACACGTGGTGCCAATTGAAAGCAGACTGACTTCAGTACATTTCATTATTGTTTTTAAATTTTCTACAAATGGTGCACCACCTGATTGCCTGCATCTGGGCAGGTGTACGCCACTGCCAGGAAATGCCCTTTTTATTTTAACATCAAAAGTCATAGATTTATTTCCTTAGTGTTAATAATAGCCAATATTGCTAAGTGGTTCAAGGCTGTTAGTGGCAATAGTTTTTGGGCAGGACAACATGGCAAAATGTCAAAAGTGCATATCCTTTGACCTAGAATTTTTGCTTTAAGGATTTTAGTCTAAATAGGTGGTCATGAATGTATTTAAAGATTTAGCAGTAAAGATATTCATCACGGTGTTGCTTATAGTAATGATATTGGAAATAAATTGGTTGACTAAATCATAGTATTTCCATGCATCTGAATGTGTAGCAGCCATTTACAAAATGTGTAAAAATATTTAATGTTATGGGGAAATTTTCATGACATATTCTTAAGTGAAATAATCAGGTTATAAAATACATGTGTTATATTTCTTTTTTTTAATAAGAATAGGCATATTGTTAGTACATGCTACCCACTTCCCAGCTGGAGTACAAAGTAAGTCTACATTTTCTTTTACATCCAAATTATGATTCCAGACTCTCCAACCCAAGATCACAGGAAATCCATTCTTCTTCCAGTTCCCATCCAGGGTCATTCTAGGAAGCGCTGGGGAATGCTTGGCGGTTTTGCAAATCCCATCTGCTTGTTCTCCCTCCAGCAGTCTTGCTTTGCTGTGGGAAAGCCCTAGGGGCACCCCAGTGGCTGTTTGCAGGTAGCTCTTTTCCAGGCTGATGGCTCCAAGCAGGGTCTCTACCTTTGCTGCTCCAACTGCCTACATCCGAGGTCAGGTGTTCAGCAAACCGCTGCTGAATGCTTGGGGGAATTACCCTGAGTCCAGTGCAGAGAATGCCTTAACAAATAAGGGCTCTATATCCCTTTGGGACTCACATACCCATAGCCACCCTCAGGGTCTGTTCTTAGAGCCTGGGAGGCCCCCACAGAGCAAGCACCAGCCCAGCCCTCCTCTAGTCCTAATGAGGTAAGGTAGCCCCTCCTGGGTCCAAGAGCTGACCCATGCCCATCCTGGATGATTGAGAGAGGATCTGTTTCCTTCAATGGAGACAGCCCCACCCCAGCACCCCACATGCATATAGGCACACAGGGTTTGGTATGACCTCTCTGACCTAAAAAAAAGCATAAACAATGGTTGTCAGCACAATTCCCAAAGCTGCTTATATAACTGTAAATAACACAACACAGTATCAACAGTGCAACCCAAATTTTCATTTAGATAAAAATCCTTTTCTCTAACTCAGGGCATAAACTAAGAATCGCCTCGTTTCCATGAGCAACCAAGGCACCCTCTACAGCTGTGGACATATTTACGGTGATCTTGCCATTCTCAGTATCCTAGGTAAGTCCTTTACATTTGTGTAACTAAAGAGCCCAGACCAGGACTTTTTCTAAAAGCATTAGAAATCTGCTCCAAAGGAGAAATGACGTCTGCTCCCCCAGAAACTAAAAATTGTCAACACGTTTAAAATATCATTACCCTGGTTACAAATTAACAAGAGGAAGGGAGCTGCTCCACTGGTCACCATACTACCTGGGAGGTGTGGTGGGAGTGCATGTGCGTATGTACATGTGTTTTTGTGCCTGCATTAAAGATGGGTAGCATGCGTCCAAAATCACAAATCATGGCTACATCCAAGTGAAGGAACTGTGGGCAATGTTAATTTCCTTTTCTTTGTTTTTGCAGTTTCTTTTTGCTTGGATTTAAAAATTAGTTTGAAAGTGGAGCAAACTGAGCTTTAGGTGCCTTTCATTGTTTTTTTTTTTTTTTTTTTTTTTTCTCTTGATGGTTCTCAAAAAAAGCAAAGCCCTGTGGGGGTGGGAGGAGGGCAGAGGGGGACTGTTGAACCACTGTGATGTACATTTGATAAAATTAAAAACAAAAAACAAACAAAGCCCTGCATGTCTGATTAAGTAAGGTTTTCAGTTAACCAGATTTTTATTAGGTATTTTACAAGTTTTATAGACACTTGTCTATAAGCTGGCCTGGTGCAAAATGGCCGATGGGACCCATCTCATCACAGAGAAGAGCCCCATGAAAAGAGCAGACTGAAAAGGGAAAGTGCTCATTTCCATCAGTGATTTGGAATCAGAGGAATCTGTTTTGAAAAACATTAATTTTTAGCAAATAGTGAGTTGAAATTGGTAATATTTATTTAAAACTACACAATGAGTTTTGGAACCACAGGGCACCTTGATTATCTTGTCTGTAGCTCACTTTTTGGATTCACATCTGATTTTTTAAAAAATATTAATTTTAATTGGAAAAGTTTAAAGCGATTGTTTTTCTCTGTGCTTGAACGGTTTCCCATCTGTCAGGTGGCAAATGGGATGGTGCTTTTTAAAACACTTCTTTTATTTCAAATTACCAAAGTAGTACATATTCATTGATGAAAATAAGATAAATACAGAAGAGCTCAAAGCAAAACAATCATCCATAATCTCACTATGCTGTTCATGAAAAAGCTGCTTATTTGAGGCATTTACTTCTAGCCCAACATACACACACACACACACACACACACACACACACACGCGTGCACGTGCACCTACCTGTAGACACACCCATCCAGGCACATGCACATATACACAATAACAGGATCATTCTGGGCATATTACCTTGTGATCTGTTTGTTATAATTTAGCAGTATATTGCAATCATATCTTTAGATATCCTTAGTTAACATCTTTGTGATGGCTGCATTGTACTCTGTCATGTTTTGGAGCATTTGAATTATTTCTAATTCTTTCCTATCACAATGCCTGCATCTGTGTACATTATTGTTGTATATTCCTTCACTATTTCCTATAAATAATTTCCTTAAAGTAGAATTGCTTAAGCAAAGGAAAGATGCATGTTTAAGGTTTTTGATAGATATTGGCAAATATCCCTCTGGACAAGTTGTCCTAATGTACACTTCTTCAAGCCAAATGTGGAAAAAACAGTTTCCCCTCAATACTTCTCCCCCCCAGTATTGGGTATGCCAATATTTTAAAATATGTTAAGATGTGATTCTGATACAACAGTGCTAAAATGGAGAATTAGAACTTTCTCAAAGTACATGGCATGCATCTGTCTTGCTTTCTGACTCTTAAAACTGGAAAGCTGGATCCTCTTCCTAGTACCACTGTAGGAGCAACAGAGATTGTGGGAAAACAGCAAAAGAGGTTAGATGACAAAGATATATACATGTGTGCATACACACACATACATATGTGTAGAAACATATCCTAATTTTGTGAAATGTTTATACACACACATCATACACACATGCCCTCCCAAAAGATATATTTTTTATAACTTTATTTTGATATCATTAATCTACAATTAAATGAGTAATATTATGGTGATTACACTACCCCCTTCATCAGGTCCCCCCCCAACCCCATTACAGTCACTGTCTATCAGCGTAGTGAGATGCCATAGAGTCACTACTTGTCCTCTCTGGGTTGTTACAGCCTCCCCATGCCCCCAACATTACATCTGCAATCGTAACGCCCTTTTCCCCTTGCCTCCCTTCCGTTCACCCATCCTCCCCAGTCCCTTTCCCCTTGATAACTATTAGTCCGTTCTGGGTCCTGTGTGAGTCTCCTGCTGTTTTGTTCCTTCAGCTTTTTTCTTAGTTCTTATACTCCACATATGAGTGAAATCATTGTTTGCTACTTGTCTTTTCAGCTTGGCTTATTTCACTGAGCATAATACCCTGTAGCTCCATCCATGTTGCTGCAAATGGTAGGATTTGTTTTCTTCTTATGGCTGAATAATATTCCATTGTGTATATGTACCATATTCTTATCCATTCATCTACTGATGACACTTTGAGTTTCCATTTCACTTTGGCTATTGTAAATAGTGCTGCGATAAACATAGGGTGCATCTGTCCTTTTCAAACTGGGCTGCTGCATTCTTAGGGTAAATTCCTAGGAGAATTCCTGTCAAATGGTATTTCTATTTTGAGTTTTTTTGAGGAACCTCCATACTGTTTTCCACAATGGTTGAACTAATTTGCAGTCCCACCAGCAGTGTAGGAGGGTTCCCTTTTCTTCACATCCTTGCCAACATTTGTTGTTGTTTGTGTTTTGGATGTTGGCCATCCTCACTGATGTGAGGTGGTATCTCATTGTGGTTTAATCTGCATTTCTCTGATGATTAGTGATGTGGAGCATCTTTTCATGTGCCTGTTAAAAGATATAAATATTATAAACCAAAATATTAACAGCAGTTATCTTTGAAAGGTGGATACAGGTAGTTTTTATTTCCTTTCTTACTTATATTTTCAAATTTTCTACAATGATTTTTTCTTTTTTTTATAGCAATAAAGTTGATATACAATATTATGTTGGTTTCAGATGTACAACATGGTGAGTCGATAATTGTATACATTACTAGATCCTTGTCACAGTAGGTGTGGTTGCCCCATTACCATACCAAGATATTACAGTATTATTGGTTAAATAATTGTACTTCTGTATTGTACTTCCATTCCTATGTCTAACTTACTTTACAGTTTGCAGTTTGTACCTCTTTATCCCCTTCACTTATTCCAGCCATCCTCCTTATCCCCTTCCCAATGTGATTTTTTTCTAAGCAAACAAAACTCATCCTGGGGATTTAGACAATAGCTTAGCCCCTGCTAGTGTTCATCTCTTTCTCCCACCATGCGGCCTTCCGATTTGGAAACCAGGGTAGGGAAGCTGGGAGCTCAGTCCTCCAAAGATCCAAGTACTGGGACCAGCCTGGAACCAAGCAACTGAAGCAAATCTCTGGGCCCCAGCTTCTTCATCTTTGGAATAAGAAATCAGGGATGACTTTAGGTTTCTTAACTCACGTTATCAGTTCTGCTGGGGTGGCGCACTGTGCTGAAAACATTTGGGAAACTTAATCCAAAACTGAATCTGGAAAGTTGGAGAGACTTCTGTGATTGACTAGTAATGTCTGCTATTGGAAGAAATGATGGCAATTGACTGCAGATGTCTGTCATGAGAGTAAGAGCAAAAATCCTCCTCTCTCCTGCAACATAGTTATCGTCCCTGGACCAGGCATCTTGATATCCCTTCTTAAATTCTACTTTCTTGTTCTTCTTCATGCATCTTGCCTTCCCATGTTACCTTTCCCATTTCCAAATGCCTAGCTTTTTAAAGAAAATCAGAAATTAAATTTGATCAATATTTGTTTTAGGAGCTGTAAAGGTAAGTAGGACTTAGTTCCTTCTCTGGACAAACTCCCAGTCTTGGGGGGAGCTGGAGAAGGGGGTCCAGGGCTCCATTTCACTGAAGTTTTCTTGGATTGTAAATGAGGCTCAGCATAGTGATGGCCAAGGGGTTTACCCAAAGGAAAAGGCCAGCAATGCAGGGATCCATGTACACTGGAAGGAAAAGCCGCCATGCAGAGCAGGGAGGCACACCAGTTGGTCTCTGACTGACCTGCATGCAGCCCAGTTACGCCTCCTCGGTCTCCACTTGCCTGCATCCGACCCTTCAGGGCTGGCAGGGTTGCTGGTTGTGCCTCAGGATGAGCAGAGGCTGCCTGGCTGGGTCCCTGCTAGTCTTAGCCTGGCATGGAGGGAGAAGGTTAGGGATGGGGGACTGGGTGGGCTGTTGGTGGTTAGCAGGATACTTTTAGTGTGCAGTAGCTGGCATTGAATTAGACTTCCCATCCTAGGAAGCATGGGACCTGGGCTCAGACAGCTGCCCTCTCAACAGGGGTTAGAAAAGAAGAACAGCAAATGCAGAGCTCCTATTGGGGGGCTGGCCTTGGGCTTGCTGCTCTGGGTGCTTTCCTGCTTTGGCAGAGGATTTGGTCCCGAGTACATGTCCCTCTCTGGGAGATGAACTTTTCACTCAATAGAAAGCAGAACTTCCTGACTTGTAAAGACATCTGAATGTGTACTTTGAGCCTCAGTTGGATATTGGTATAAATGTTCTTAAAGGTCCCTTCCAACCATGAGACTTTCTGTCCCCCTGTCCACAAAATGCTGCCTTGAAAGCCAACATATCACTGGCTATTAAATGAAAGTGCTCTGTTTCTGTGAAGTGTCCCCAAGGTTTCCTAGCCTCTGATCCCAGCCTCTCCACTTCCAATCTACAGGACCTGGGGCAAACTAAAGAACCTCTCTGCTTCCGTTTCCTTATCTGTTAAATGTTGATAATACTACTTATCACCTAGGGCTGCTGTGAGCATAAAATGAGCTAATATGTGCTCCATCATTACGTGTCAAATGTTGAATGAAAATGTCTGCTTTTCCCTCTAGACTGAATGTGTAGAACGTGTTTCATCTTTGTGTCTTGAGCAGCCAAACACAGATCGCACCAGAACTTCTGACTACAAGCAAGAGAAAAACGTTAAGTAATAAAATACACAGATGTACAGGATGTGCAAATAAAAGGAAACTTCCAGGGGAACCCCAAAGTCTGTAAACTCCAGCTACTCTCCTGAATCTTCTTAGACACCAGGTCTCTGCAGATTATTGTGATGTGTGGGACATGCAAGAAACTCACCCAGCAACACCAGCTTCAGGACAGGGCCTTGTGCCAACATTCTCAATAACAGGGCTTGTGGGGGTAGCAGTTTACAACTATGAACTTATTTATAGGTGTGTGTATAATAAAAACATAATAAAATTTAAAATTATAAGTGCACTCATTTATGTTTATGATTTATTATACTTTATGCAATATAAATGTATTTATTCTATTATCAAAATATAATACAATAAAAAACATAAAAATATCTGCCACATCGTAATCTTCCCACATAACAATTTGTACCCATAAACATGATTCTCTCCCTAGGTGGATTCTCTACGAGAGTTGTGGATAGTAAAGGGGGGTGTCTGATGAAGTGAGGTTGGCCCCTAAGCCCCTCCCTATCACCTGTGAATCGGGAATTGGTGGAACCATTTCTAACCCCTACAGCAGCAGCACGTGAGATCACCTGGGGAGTTTAAAAAATACTAATGTCCAGGTGAGTCGAAGGTGCTGTCAAGGTTGAGAACTGCTGGTCCAGGGCATGCCCAGCCTCAGGCTCTGGCAGGTGTTTGTCATCACCCATGGTAAGTGAGGAGGGCCTCCTTAGAAAGGCCCATCTATCTGTGTTGTATGGATTCTTAGGATCCACCAGCAGAGAGGGGCTGATCACGAGACCAAGATGTGTTAGGTATACACCTGCCATGTCACCTGCTTACAGGGCCTTCTATGGATAATGCAAAAGGGATGGAAGAAATGGAAATAGGTGTTCTGTTAAACAGCTGAGAATACAGAGAGAGTTTTACAATGTTGAAGTGTGATTCTAGTAAATGAACATTTAAAAGTTTACTGTTGCCTTTCTTTTTTAGGGAGTTCTTTCAGAGACTCTGAGCATGTGATTCAATGCCGTCATCTGCTGACTCTTCCTAGGGGCTTCTTTTCTAAAATTCCTGCTGTGGACAAGCCTGGAATGGAAGCAGAAGTCAAGTCCTTGGAGCTGGGACCAGTCACAAGGAACACATGTGGGAGGACAGCTCTTTGGGCCATGGCTTCTCTGTTTTAGTCATTAAGGAAACCTGCTGTGGGCAAAAGGAGGGAAAGATAAACTCTGCAGACAGGAATTTATTGGGATGTGAAAACGGGAGGCATGTAGCTAACAGGTGTCGATCCCAGCACGGCAGAGGCCAGGAAGCATGAACTGGTCATGGCTTTCCAGGCCCACACATAGTAGGACCATGGGAAATCACGTGACATGCCTGGCTTCCATGGCCTGCTCTAAAAATAGGGACGGGGTCTAAATAGTTGACACCTAAGCCTCCATCCAGCCACTCTGGGAGATGATACTTGAAAAGTAGATTCCTGACAATGTGCTAGGAGGCAGAAAAAATAAGATATTTATTGCAGGAATAGTGTTCAGGAGGTTTGGAGAAGGAACAAGAGGTGCTTGGATGACACTGAAGAAACAAGGGGGCCTCAGGACAGAAGCACCTGGGCACTTGGGCAGCTCTGTTCCCAGTTCTCCCCAGGACCTAGAGGCTGCCACTCAGATGGTAAGGCAGAAAATGACACGGGTTCCAGCTTCTTCTCCCTAGCGCCATGGGACTTGCTGTTACCATGGTGATGGCTAGGTGGTGTGCCCCGTGGCTTTGTGCTGTGACCACCTCCTTCTTTGTTCTCATCCCAACTTAAGTCCTACCTCTGGGGCTGTACGAAAGGGCCCCAGTAGGGCATTTCTGTGCTTGTTTGACTCACCTCCGGAGCAAAGCCATTTCTCTCCTGTCATTGCTTCTATCCTCCAGGAATTTAGTTCCCTGATTAGAAGTTCTGAGGCACTTGGGCCTTATTTCTTGAGGGAGGCAGATAACAAAATCTGAAATATAAAACCCACTAAATGAGAACAGAATAACGTTTGGTCTGTCCATTTGTTCTGTCTCTGGCTGTAATCGCAAGATCTGCTCTGTGGGAAAGAAACAACAGTTGCCTTCGGTGAAATCAATCTCTAAAGGTTAGGGATATGAACTTCTTGGACTTACCCCTTAATAACTCATTCTGGCTCAATCATTCATGTGAGCTCCTCTAAGTCCTTCTGGAACTTATTTATTCTTTCAGCCTCTATTGAATTCCAAATGATAGAGGCAACCCCCGAGACTTGCAGTTGGGTCGTGCCCTCATCCATCAGCTGTGGACTCCAACTGGGAAGTAATGCACTCTGGAAAATTCTGTGCTGGGGTTCTTTCCAGAGCTCTGCCACTGAAAAGCTCTGACCCCCCATGCCCAGTCCTTCGATCTCACCAAGTCTAGGTTTCCTAGTCTAAAAAACAAAAGTAGGAGAGTCTGACAAACTCTAGCTCCCGGGGTTCTTGTATTTTGAGGGCAGGCGCTGTAACCTATTCATTGTTGCATCCCCAGAACCCAACATGGTCCCTGGCACATTGCAAAAATTCAGTGATTGACTGTCAGATGGCGTACGTAAAAGGGGACGTTAGTAGTGGTCCATCCTACTGCACCAGTTGGAACTCCCTTGGTGGCAAATGGCAGAAACCAACTCAAACTTGCTTAAGCAAACACAAGGGAGTTTCCATCTCACATAACTGGGAAATCCAGTGATGGAGTTGGTTTCAGCCATGACTAGATCCCAAAGGCTCTAGGAAATCACCAGAACAAACCACTGAAGCAAAAAATAATTTTGCTCGTTTGGGCCCAGACCTCTGCAGGAATGGAAAAGAGCTAAGTTTCAGTATCAAAAGATATCTGGATTTCTCATCCCGCTTTGCCCCTTCCATGTTAATTGACCTTGGGTGAGTCACCTTTTTCGAAGTCCTGGCTTTCAACTCTCTAAGGTAGGGATAAGAATATTTGCCTTGCATAGGATGATTAAAAAGCTCAAAAGAGGTAGGAATGTGAAAATTTGCTACTAGCCTTAAAATGTAATTTAAATGCAAGATGGTGACATGTCTATTATTATTGGTTTAAGTAATTTAAATGCAAGATGGTGACATGTCTATTATTACTGGTTTAAGTAAGCATGAAAGTCTGATTTACTTTGCAAGAATTCATTTGAGGAAGTGTGTTCAGACACCTCTTTATCTAAGTCTATTCCTATGCTGACTTAGACATAGTATTTACTGTGTGCTTTACATGGATTATCTCATTTAATCTTGACCTACCTCTGTGGTAGGAACTGCTATTAGTTGCATTTTAAAGATGAGGCAACTGAGGCTTTATGCATGCAAGTAACTCTGCCAAGGAACTTGGATAGTAGGTAGTGGAGGCACGAGACTAATACTGAGGTCTGACGGAGGATCCTGCACGTGTCACACCTGGGAATGCTACCCTTGTCCTTGGCAGTCTCCTTGCCCATCAGGCATGGTGTGCCGGATGGGAATCAGAGAGCATAGGGTCCTACTGCCCTATCTTGCTGAGACCCGGCAGAGCCAGGAGTCAGCCCTAGCTTTCTGACTTGCGTTCTGCATTTGCCGGAGCTTCTAAGAGGAAGCCACAGAAATGCAAACCAAAACAATACATTAAAGGAGAGCTTACAGAATTGCTGGAGAAGCTGGAGAAGCTGGAGAACCAGGCTGGGGTCATGCAGGCACAAGCAACGCCCTAATCATGCTGTGGAACCAGCCTGCAAGGTACCCCTCCACCACTGCCAGGCACCAGACCCAACAGCTGGCACCACCAAAACTCCCAGACTGGACACCACCCTTAATCCCCAGCTCATGTCACACACACACGCCCTGTAGCTCCATCTCCCTGCATATTCCACCGTTCCTGCCTCCTTATCTTGCTAACCTTGGATTCAAAGTCTGCTGAGTGGTGATGAGTGGAGCCTATGTCACGTGGCCTTGTCGTAGCTGCAAAGAAAGCTAGAGAGCAAATGCCTGGCAATTTTAGCCTTTCAAGTGAGAAGAAGCAGTGCCATCCACCAGGACTCGGAAAAGTGATGAGTTTCCCAGACCTCAAAGGGGATTGAATATTTGGTGGCCAAAAATAATGTTCTTGAAACTCTGAATGAGAGTAAATGGGGTTTCAGGAAATGTTGGTTTGCTCCCCAACCCCCATCCTAGGAGCCAGAAAGCAATGCCATCAGTCCTTTCCTTCTCCAGAGCTGGCGCATGAGCTCTCCCGAGTTTTCTGTCATCCGCTGTGCTCAGCTTTCGGCAACTCTGAGAGATGACTCTGCAGCCTCTATCCTGGGTCTGATTCTTGGGCATACGGTGATGTGTCATGTTGTAACATAAATCAAATTATTTTACGTGGAAACCTAAGGGGTGGAGTCTTCTGGAGCCCCCACACTGGATCAGCGGCCTTAAGCTGTGATGGGGGAGAAAGGGTTTGGTGTCCAGACCACCTCCGTGGGAAGCTGGCTGGGGAGGGGCTGCCTCTCCCCTGCTGCGTTTCGGGTCTTGCTCCATTTCCCCCCCCACTCCTCCAGCCCTAATCCCCAGGGCAACCCACGTAGCTTGGAAAGGGAAGTGGGGAGGCTCCCTGGGATTTCGGGGTGAATTTTCTAAGGATCTGGGAGGAGAGAGAACACTTAGGCTGAAGAAAGCCACAGCTGTTGGCTAGTGGAGGGCTCTTCTTGCCCAGTCAGCCAGCCGTCTGACTGCCAGGTAACATGCCCCTGTGACACACTGGCGACACGGACAGTTTCCTGCTTCTTTAAAGGAGGTGTGCTTTTGGCCTGATTTAAAGATCTTAAATTCATTTGTATGGCATTTATGATGTGTTAGAGACCCCCCCCCCCCATCCTTATCTGACATCTCATGTGAGGCTCTCAGTTATAGTCCCGTATCATAAATGGGTAAACTCAACAGAGCAGGAAATGACTACCCCTGTCACGTGGCTGGTTCTTGATGGTGTGAAGAATGGGACCCGGGCTGCCCGACTCCCAGGCCAGAGTTCTTCTAGACCAGAGATTTCGAGTCAGAAGGAACTTTAGGAGTCCCTTCAATGTATAAGGGAGAAAACTATGGCCTAGATTGGTTAAGTGCCTTGGTAAACGTTTGCATAGGTAGGTAGTGGCCAAATGGAGACCAGAGCAGACACCAGGTACGGCTTTGAAAGTCAGACAAACTCACCTTCACGTCCGGCCTCATTCCCAGCCAGCCCACCCTGTAAGATGGGCACAGCCAAATCCATTTCATAGCAGTGCTTTTACAACGAAATGAAACAAAAATTTTAAGCTCCTAGAGCCGCATCTGGCACATAGTAGGCATGTAATACATGCTACTTCTTCTCTTCCCAACCCATCTCTGCTCAGTCTGGTGTTCCCCCCTGCTGCTGATTCAGTAGGCCTTCCTGAGACTGGAGACGCCACCGGTCTCTGCCATCCCCTGCCTCTTGGGGGCCAATTGGCCAACCCCTTCATTAACCCCAATGACTTTGATTAAGTGTCAGCCTGTAATCCTAAAAAAAGTCACATTATTGGGACCTCATAGAACCCCCAGGCCCATTCCGAGAAACCATCCTCAAAACAGTCAGATAACAGAAATTTCCCTCTCTTGTCTTGTGCACCAAGATTTTATAAGCAGTGATTGTCATCTTTATTCTTTCCAACTTCTCATTTTCAGAGACTATTTATGCACACATCCTGCAAATATGTGTCCCCTGCATTCCCAGGGTAGTGGCTTGAATAACTCCCTCCCAGCACTGATTTTGGCTCTGTGATATTTCATTATATTCTAAAGAGCTATCCAAGAGTTAGGGCACCATGGATGAATGAAATCTGCTTCTGTGGCAACACTGCTTTTAAACAAAATATATTGATTGCTGAAGCTCTGGACCCACTTTAATCAAGTAATCTAAACAGGGCTTAAGCTTCAAAAGCCGAGCGATGTGGCCGGCTTCAAAGCGCTTACTTACACTGAATTAATTTATCCGGGATGTACTAATGCTCCCCACAACTCTGTAGATTATAATGTTAGAGGTTGCAATCAGGGCTCTGATAAAATCCCCCAAGCCTGGCCTCTATTGATTGTCATGTAAAAAGACACAAAGGGGAGTGGGGTGCAGGGAGGAGGCAACAAAGGCATTGGGTTTGATTAAGATTGAAGCATCCATCCACAGCTGTCCCAGGGCCCCATTGGCTCTGCCCCTGGCTCCCAGGGCTGGCTTTGGGGATGGGACTGGGAAGAGGAAGGGTCTGCCTGCAGAGGTCCTACATTAACAGGAGGAATTGCTGCAGGATGCCCCAGCTGTGCCTCTGTGTGGAAGCCAGAGGCATGGCCTCTGTGTGTGTGTGTGTGTGTGTGTGTGTGTGTGTGTGTGTGTGTGTGTGTGTTGTAGAGAGGGAGGGAAATTGGACATCTGTTCTGGAGGCCAAGCTGCCAGTCACCTTCCTGCTAGTAGCTATCCCTCCCCTCCAATTTAGTCTCCTTGACCTCAATCCTGTCTTTTCAGTGGGGTCTCAACCACATCCCAGATCTGGAGACTGTCACCTTGTTATTCATTCATTCAACAATTTATTGAGAACGTGCTATGTGTCAGACATCATTCTAGGCCCTGGCAATACAGCAGTGAGTGGGATAGACAAAAATCGTTGGCCTTGTGGTATTCACTGTCCACTGTGGTGGGGTGGGAGAAAACTAACACAGTGTCTTATTTATTTATTTATTTGGTGATCTGCTGATGGTGAAATGTATTCTAGAGAAAATAAGACAGGAATCAGGGATAGAGAGTATGTGAGTCTATGTAGGGGGTGGTATCAGTGTGAGTTCAATTTTAAATCCAGTGTTCCTCATTGAGCAAGTGACAGTTGAGCAAAGACCTGCAGGAGATGAGGGAGGGTGCCATCATGGACTTCTGGGGGAAGGGTGCTCCAGGCAGATGGAAGAGCATGTACAAAGGCCCTGAGGCAGAGGATGTCTGAAATGTTTGAGGAACAATAAGGAAGCTGGGACAGAGTAGGCAAGAGGAAGAGTAGGATGACATGAAATCAGAGACAATACAAGGCCCAGATAAAGCCAAAGTCAACCAGTATATTTAGTTCCCTTGGCCACAGAGATTGGTTCAGGGATGGACCAGTGACATGAACCATGAAGCATGGGCTGAGTAGTCAGCAGCCATCTTGTCACTACATGGAGCCTGGGCACAAAGGCAAAGGGAGGACAATGCAGCCTGGAAATGGGTGACACTGTTGGAGTCTCTGATTCCTACTGAGCCTGAAAACTTCACAACACTTGCATTTTTTCAGTTCGTGGGAGCCAGCAAATCTTCTTTTTTGCCTTACCTATTTTGCATAGTTTGTTTTCTAAATAAATCTTTAGAATTATTTAAGATTCCTACCTCTTGATACGAGTATCAGAGCATCCATTTTCTCTTTGTGTCATGCTGGAGGCCCAGTCTAGCCCTCCTCTCTCCGTAGAGGTAGGAAGGTCCTATGTGACTCATTGCCATGGGACTGAGAGAGAACACCTCCTACCCCCAATGCCTTGCCCTGTTCCCTCCCTTTTCCTCTTTCTGCCTTCGGCATATACTGGGCTAGCAAAGATGGGGAAGGGCAGAACTCTGGGCCCCTTTCCACATTCCACTTCACTTCCTCTGACTCTATCTCCCCCAAATTGTTTGCCTCTGTTGGCCCTTTCCTACCTGAAATAGAAGGAGAGGATAACAGCACTAAGTAAGAACCAAATATGTGCCATACTTCGCGTATGCTGAGTTTTTACATATGTTATTGTAATTTTGCAATTTTTATACCTCTAGGAGCTCTGATAATCAACCAGTATTACCATGATGGTGTTCAGGCTGACACCCAATTCCGATGGCTGGTGCCCATGCCATGTAGGCTGCTGAAGTTTTCAGATATGACTCCTAGATATTATCATCTTCCTGTATCCCAGGGGTTAGCAGAATGCAAATTAAATTGATCCAAATGCTGAACCGCGTGTGGTCTCAGCTGGCCAGTGTTCTGCCAATCTCCTTGCAGTTTTGTGGAGAGTGGAGAAGGTAGCGTATACCTTCCTGTTCTCCCCTGGCTTCCAGCTCCTCTGAACAACTGATCACATTGCCCAGGTGTGGAAATCAACTCCCTCCCACCCCCATTATTAACAACACATATTATTAACACACGGCATTTGTATGTAGAAGACTTTACTGGGATACAGAAAGAGTGATGGAGGGGGATTACAGCATAGAACCTGGTAAGACAAGAAATAAAATATTATGCATCCTTCTGCATTTACTTATTTGGCCATTTCAAACAAGATAACTCTCTCTTGTGTGTCCTTTCTCATCCCGCATGTTGTTAAGCCCTCTTTCTTCTTCCCAGTCCCTCACTCTTCACTTCTCCAGGTTCTACCTTTTCCTCTCATTCTTTCCCTCCCCTTTCCAACTCAGTTCCCAGTCATTTTTGCAAAGAAAGAGAGTTCTCCACCCCTCTTCAGCTCTGGGCATATCCAAATGCCTGTGAACATGTCTGCTCATCAATGGGACAGTCGCTCTGGCTCCCGTTTTGAGTGATGCGGAGGAACCAGCTTGGCTTTGCCCTCCATCTTTCCCTTCTCCCAGCTACCCCATCTCTGCGCAGGTTAGTGATCCATCCCTCAGTGTTATTTAGGAAAGATTCTATCTACCTGTGGTAGCAGAAAAACTACCATAGCCAGCCTCAGTTTCAAGAACTACACTTCTCTTTACTGTGCCCATTTTAATGATGAGAAAGTGGAGGCTCTATAAGGTTAGATGGATAAAGAACTTGCATCTAGTACAGCTAGCTCCCAGGAGAGAAGGGATTTGAATCCAGGTGTGTTGATGGCAAAGTTATGCCATTTCCACTACAGAATCATGAATTCAATAAATATTGCATTGTTATATCTACCTAGATCCACCCACACACATTCAGTGAATGTTTCCTGTGGGAAAGCACCAGGCTGGAAAAGTTGCGGACAGAGTATGAGGATGAAAAATACATGATCCCTTCCCAAAATGAATGCTTCATCTCACAGGGAGATGTGAATTAGAGTGAAAATTTAGGAAGTTCAAGGAAAATGGGGTAAAATACTCCAGAACCCTTTCTCTGTCTGTTAAAGAAGCAGGATAGCAGTGATCAGGAACTTGGTTATGAACCCCTGGCAAGTTACTAGCCTGCTCTGTTCCTTACTGTTTTCCGGTGGCAAAATGAAGATAATAATAGAATCTCTGTTATAGGCTTACTGAAGGTTAAATGAATTCAGACAGCTAACATACTTAGTGTCTGGCACATAGCCCATGTAGCAAAGTGGGCTTCCAAACCGCTCAATGTACGTTAGCTACTGTTATTAAATAACATATGGTGTGCTTGTCCAACTATTATTTTACTTGATATTCCCGGTTAACCGAGGAGGAAATCGAAGCGCAGAGGTGTAGCAACCTCTTGCACACCATGGAGCCATTTTTGGCAGGAACAGAATCCAGGTCTCTGCATGTTGGTCTGGTGTTGTTCCCAGTATGTCCCAAACGAGAGCTGAGTGTGGGGAAGACCACTAAGGCAAGCTTCTAGAAAAGGTGGGACTGACTTGGGATGGAGTAGATTGTATTTAGGAATGGACGATAGGGAAGGGTGATGTGGCAAAACAGCTGGTTGTCCACATAAATCCATTTTCCTCATCTTCCATGTGATAGTGTGGTAGCTGGACGCTGGCTGCCCAGTGAGGGACTACATTTCCCAACTTGCCTTGTGCCTGGGGTGGCGGCCATGTTGAAAATTTCTCACCAATGGACTGTGAGTAGAAGAAAGGGATCCTCTCCTAGGCTGGTACTTTGAGACATGGGGCGTGGTTCTTCCATGTTATTTTCCCCTTTTTTGCTGGCAATTGAACTGACCAAGCAGAGTAGCAGGCTCTAAGGCAGTGCTTCTCAAAACTACCTGTGGTGGAGAACTGGGTTTCTACACCACCACACCCCCAATCCGTCACTGACCAAACTTTTGTTCAATACCCTGTTCCATGAGATGAGTCCACTAAGTCATATGCAAGGTGTCATGGGACTGTCACGTTGCAGTAAAAATGTCTGAAAGCTTACTTTCAACGTCACGATTTAATTCATGGTACTGCTCCCAGTCAGTTCATACACCGGACTTGTCTGCAGACCACTCTTTAAGTAGCACTGCCACAGGGGATACAGAGACAAGACGGGAGGTACCAGGATTCCTGACGGCTGCCTGGGACATTCAAATCAAACACATATAAGAGAAGAAATTTAAAATCCACACATCTCAGCCACTACATCTTAAGATTGCCTTCATAGGGAGCTGTGCTTCACCCTAATATAGAGGAATCATACCATGTCTTAAAAGGAAGAGTGGGTTCTCAAGGTAGGCAAGGGACCCCTGTGAGAGCCCACACTGCAGATGTGTTGTCTCCACTTGCTGGGACAATGCCACACGTCCATATGACATTCCTGAGTGCCTACTGTGTCCATATACTGAAGGAAGATACGAGGGCCACAGGTTCCCTGCCAGCAGGCCCTTGGCTGGATGCCTTATAATTTGTAGGTTTTGGGTATGCCTTGGAATGATTTGGATCCAAGTAAATCCATGATCTGAGGCACAAAGAAAATGATGATAGGTGTTGAAGGGTTTTGAAAAAGGATGGTAAGAGAATTTTAGTTCATAAAGCAGCTAGAGATGAGAGAAGATTGAGGTAAGGATTTAGGGAACCACAGGCAGGTCCCCATGAGGTCTGAGAGGGCTTCTGAGGCCATGAGCAGAGCCTAAATTTGGAAGTGAGACCAAAATGCTTTTGCTGCCTCGAGTCACGCGTTCCAGCCGAGTGGCCTTGGGTGATCACTGTGGAGGAAGACACTTATGATGACATTGCAGGGTCAGTGTGAAGGTCTGTGAGAAAGTCCATAAAGCCCTGAGTGACCTGTGTGCCAACCAGTGCCCGGCAGGAAACAGATGGCACCTTCAAGCTGGGGGATTTCAGAGAGTGTAAGAAAGAATAATTTACAAGATGGGGCAGTGAGTCCCAGGCTAGCAGTGGTATGTGTGGGGTGGGGGAGTAGCTGTCACCTCCCCCAGGCCTGAGGGGGAGAGGAGGGAGCAGTGATCAGAATCCAGAAGGCATGGCACAGCCAGGTGGCATGTCAGAGAGGACCATTCATCAGGCATGGCGGCCAGCGCTGCGACCAAGGCCCCCAGACTGGTGGAGTCTCCACAGGGAGTGAGCTGGGGAATATGTATGCCGTCCTTGCTCTCTTCCTACCCTCCTGCCTCTTGCCGCTGCCTCCCACTGGCCACATGGGATGGAAGACAGAGGCAAGGGGCGCCTGTGATGACCAGAGAATGGAGGAGCAGGACAGGGAACCCAGTGTGTCTAATGACTGTACCCCCCTAGCCCAGCATAAAAAGCTGCCCAACTTACAGGAGCATGTAAAAAAAAAATTTATAGTCTGTGGATGTAACTGCAAATGAGAAGACAACATGCTTCTTCTGAGGTGCCACTTAACTGAAAATTGGACCTCCTGGAGGCCAGGCGTGCAGGTCTGTTCTCACCTCGAGCAGAGACTTTGAGCAAATGGTGCTTTCTGTGCTGGCCTCTTGCCAGATCCTTTTCTACCTCTTTATTCCTCGTTCTCTGTTGTCCTTGCCTAAGAAACCACCATCTGGCCACAAGCCGCCTGAGGAGGGGATTGGTGAGTGGAGGACCTGGGATACATTCCCTGCTGCCTTAAGAGATGATTAGTGGCTGTTTGTCAGCAGATGTAGCTCAGTAGCGCTTTAATATCCAAATGTCCCCCCACCTTCCTGAGGGAGACTGCGGACTGTTGAAGGCATTTCACACAGAGAACCGTGATTGCTGCAGCAATAATTTCCTTCAACAGCCATTAAAACACTTTTGAATGTATTTTAAAAAAGAAAAAGAGGAGGAAAGTGATGGTGGTGGGAGGCGGGGGAGGCGGGAGTCCTTCCTCTTTCCTGGCAAATAGGAATGTTCACAGAGCGAACTTTAATTGGATGGGATTTTCATATCAGTGTGTTTGCAGTTATTAGCACATTGTCTGTGCCCACCTTTTTCATCCTGTCATGGCCTGGAGATGTGGGCAGAGTCCGGCTGTCCTGGAGATGGTTCATGCCTGGGCTGCACTCTGGCATCCTCTGGTTCAGAGAGATGTTGTCTCAAGTCTTCACCAAAAAATGAATCTTCTCAGTTCAGCTCTGGCACTTGGCAGAGCAGCCAGTTCTCTAGGCAGGGCCTGTGCTCTCAGCCCTGTGGTTCATTTACCAAAAGGGAGGTGCAGTATGGGTGTGCCTTCATTCATTTACTCAACAAATATGTATGGCGGGTGTGTACCAGGTGCTAGGTGCTGGGGCTGCCACAGGGAGGGTCTGCAGAGTATTAACAGCTGGCAAAGCCCTGGCAGTAACCAACCAGGGCAGACATGGGTCAAGGGGCAGGAACAGGGTTCTGGAGGCCTGGTGGGCCAGGCACTCGCCATTTGGGAGCTGGATCGTGGAGGCCAGGGGAAGCCTGGGCTGCAGAGTGACACTCAGGAAAGTTAGTCTTAATTGGTCTGGAAATATTTCAACATCTTGCCAATTGTCAAAGTCCTACTGGTGTATGGCAGCTGAAAAACACAACAACAATCTTTCCTAGATGGAGTGTACATTGTTACAAGCTTCAGGAAACAGTCAGCTTGTCTTTTTCATGCTTATTGTAGGGATATTGTTTAAAAATGTTGCCCCAAAGTAGGGGCAGCTCCATTTACTGTGCTAGGCTTAGTAAATGATAAGACAGAAGAAGTTTCAGGCCGACAAGGCACAGGTGTGGCTCAGTAGAATCCTTGGGTCTTCATTAAGGCAAGACTGAGTGACATTCGAGAATGTTAGCACCGTTTCTGCTGGAGGTGCACTGAGACAGCTGTCACCAGCACCTGTCCCCTCAAAGAGATGAGCAAAGAGGAGCGTGCCCACATACCTAGGTTCATTGGACATCTGCTTCAAAAGGGACATGTGTTCTATCTCCTTTTGTTGCTTCTCTTAGGGCCAAAATGATGGGCTGTGGAGACATTTGACCACAATTTTCTGACATCATTTCCCTCACCAAGGGGCTGGCTGTCTGTACCTGCTCTCTTTCTGGATAGAAAGCTCTAATCGATGGACAGGAAACTCATTCTCGCAGCTACATACAGAGTTGCATGGTTTCTTACTTTAATAGTGGTCAGATTACAAGTCCAGTTTTGTCCCTGGAATGTAAGAACCATAACATGGTTACTGTTGGCATCCATTGTCCCTAAAAGGGGTTTTGCAAGTATTTTGTAGAGCCGTCATCCATTCATCAACCCTAGATTTCTAGCTAGTCTATGTTCCAAGGGTTGCCAGGGCTCTCATGAAGGCACTTTAATATCCAAACGTCCTGAGAGAAGACAGGAGAGAGCAGAGAATGCAGTTCACTGTTTACAACGATAGAAGCCACAATATTATTTTTCTTAAAAAGCACCAAAGGGGAGAATAGAAGTCATCTATGATCTTCTGGGTTACTCTGAGATCAAGTCTGCCGGAAGTTTCCTTAAAATCTGTATGCTGACACGCTAGTAAAAAACAAATTACAGAATAGCAAATATAATATGATTCCAGGTGCACAAAAAGGAAGGTGTATACAAATGCATATAAATCACACAAGGAATATGTACACACACACCACTGTATAGAAAATGTTGGAAGAATACACCCTTCAGTGATTTCTTTCAGGCTTTAGAGACAGAAAAAGCTTTCTTATCTTTGAAACAATGTATAACATGAAACTCATCAGGTTTTCCTTTTTGCTTTAGCTGCTGGAAAGCTCAGATTTTAATAAAAAGCTCTCATTTTATTAATGGCAGTCTCCACCTGATAGCGGTGGTTCTCAACCTTGGCTGCAGGTAAGAATCACTTGGTCATCTTTAATAAATCCCAATGCCCAGGCCATACTTCAGAACAACTGAGTCAGACTCTCTGGAGGATGGGACTCAGACATCTTATGTTTAAAATCTCTGAGTGATTACATTGTACAGCTGCTGTTAAGAACCACTGTTCCAGCCTGCATGTTTGAATCCTGACTTTCTCTTGTCCAAAGGAAAAAAAAAAGAAAAGAAAAGAAAATAGCTTACCTTTATTTACATTTTCTTTGGATCTAATTTTTATTTATGTGTACTTTTTTCAGTTTGGTTTTATGCACTCTTGTAAATTGCTTCAAGTTCTCTCTAGAACAAGGTATAATACAAATAAAAATGATAAACTTGTGTTTAATCCATATGACAACCAACCCAGTGGGGAGAATATTTTCTGTACAAGGGCATCTTCCGTACAAAGGATGGGGGGTAGGGGTGCTGAAATCCTATCAGAGTCAGGGGTAAATCTGTTGCAAAGAAGAGCCGACATCTCTAATTCAAAGACCCCCTTTGGATTACTAGCTGCCCTGCTCTCAGATCCAATTTGTGGCTAGGAGCAAGAGGATGTGGCAAATTCAAATTCCAGAAGAAGTACATTCCAAGAACATGTCATGACAGCTGACTCTTGAGCAACATGGGTTTGAATAACATGGGTCCAGTTATAGGTAAATTTTTCCAAACATGTTGGTAAAATGTTTGGAGATTTGTAACAATTTGAAAAAAAATATTTTCTTTTCTCTA
Source organism: Smutsia gigantea (assembly GCA_032199065.1). NCBI lineage: Eukaryota > Metazoa > Chordata > Mammalia > Pholidota > Manidae > Smutsia > Smutsia gigantea. Next base: position 397,189 of record JAVSCE010010699.1, on the reverse strand, counting down.
GCTTATTTTATTATAAGAATACAACATATATACATAGAACATACAAAATATGTGGTAATTGACTATATCTTCTCAATAAGGCTTCCAGTCAACAATTGTTAAGTTTTTGGGAAGTCAAAAATTATATGTGGATTTTTGACTGTGCAAGGACCAGTGCCCCTAACCTTGTGTCTGGTCCTGATACTCTTTAACAAGCCCAGCCCCTGTGCATAAATAGGACTGGAGTCCAGTGGCAGGAAGGCTGGCTGTTGCTTTGACCTCTAGTTGCAAATCTAAGTGCCCACAGGGCTGGAGAGGCATAGATAAGTGAGCAAAGCCTTAGCATACAAGAAGGACGAGGCGTGGCAGGGCCGGTGATGGATTGGATCTGAGAGCATCTGAGGCTCAGGAAACCTCATACTACAATGTGGGGGTAGGTTTGCCAGCAGTAAGTAGGGTGCTGGAGAGACAAGGTCCAGAGGAGACAACACCTCCTAAAGGGAGGTGATGTCACCAAATAACCTCACCTACTTTGAAATTTTTCCCAAGGGCATTGGCTGCCACCTGGCTCAGGTGGGATCTTTAAACTCAGTAGCTTGACACACTATATATCTTTGGTCACAAGGAGAACCAGGCAAGGGAAGGGAATGGTGCTAAAGAGCCCAGTAGCTACTGGGGAAAGAGAAGTGGCATCTCGTCGTTAGCACTAGGGACTTTGTGACATTGCCACAGATCCCCTGAGGGTCCTACCTGGGATCAGGAGTGCCCTTTGCCTCCAGGAACATTTGGCTTTTGGAGAAGTTGGGGGCAGAAGTGGCCAGAGGTACCTGAAGTACCTGAAGGAAGTCAAGCCTCACACTGGCGAGAGCAGAATCTTTCAGAACCAGCAGAACTGATGTTAGCCGGCTTATTGCCCAGGAGACTATACAAGAGAACTTAAAAATAGCATCTTCTATAATTGCTTGAGTCTCTGGGTGTTTAGTAACCATGTCTGGCAGTCTATACCCAAGACAGGCTGGCTGTGGGGAAAGCCATTGTTAAAATAAAATCATTAGCTTAATAGGCTTGATGAAAAGGGTGGCAAGATGGGAATTTCCTCATGCAATATGTTCTCCACAAGCAAGTTCCTGAAACTAGTGGGCCATGTTAATTATCAACTAAAATACCCCAGTATCTCTCAAGTTCTTTTTTCTTAGGATCTAACAAACATTACCTCTGAAACAACTTGAAGTCCCAGAATTTGTAGTATCAAATTGGGTTATATGTCACCCAACTCCTTTCCTTTCCTGAGTTGTTTTGTTTCCTTTTGACTACAAGCACACCCCCCCGCCCACACACACACACTTACTCACATGTGTGCACACTCATACATACACATTTACCATTTGTAAAGGAAAATAAATGTCAGCTAATGAAATGAAAGCATGGAGCAGTGAAGATATACTCCAGTGATGTCAATATACTAAACAATATCAAGCCAAGAATAAGAGTGCAGCCCTAGAGATTTGTGCCCAAGCATAATGGACCAGAACCAAGTGAAATCTAAAGCAGGACTATATTGGAAAATGAGTGCTTCCCAAGCCTACCTGCGGAAAGTAAAAGATGTCCATAAATTCTTTGTTACTCTCCCTCTCCCCACACTCCCAAGAGGTGGACTTGATTTTCCCTCTGCTGACTGGCCCTGGACCTGCCTTAGCCAAGTGAAATCACTGAGCCAGTTCTGTGCCTGAGTCCTCAGCGGGGCCAGAAGCTTTCCCTTTGTGCTTCTTGGGAGCCCTGAACTGCCAGGTGAGAGGACTGTCTACTTTGCTGGAGAGGCCTGGCGGGGAGGGGAGGCCTGAGACTCCACGAGAGGGAGAGAGGCCAGTGTTCCAGTGCTGGGTGTCCAGAGGACCCTAGACCCAGCTGCCTGCTGGCTGCAAACACATGAAAGAGCACACACAGGGCCAGCAGAAGGGCCACCTAGTCACCCCACAGAACTGAGATGTAAAAATGAATGTTATCACTTTAATCTGCTGATCTGGGGGATGGTTCATTATGCTGAAAAAGATCATTGAAACACTGCCCAAACAGAAAGAGAGGGCACACTTCCTAAAAGATGATGTGGGTAAGATTGCAGTATTTCCAGAATCTCTCACCTGGCCTTGGTGCAGCTCCCTATCAGTAGGTGTTTCCAAGGGGTGGAGAGAAGCAGTCCATCTCCATATCAGTAGGTGATTACATGGGGGAGCGAGGGCATGTCTGAACAGAGAGCGGTTGGGTGGGGTCCCCTTTTTGCAGCCAGGTTGTGAGAGACACTGGCCGTGTGAGTAGAAGTGGATGACGGCTTGTAAGCAATGAACAGGTTTCTCCCACTTTATTGCTCCCTTTGACTGATTTCGGTTTCAAAGGTATTTTGTCCTGGGCTGGGAAAATAATCCCCCACCCTCCCACCCAGCTTCCCGGAGTTACAGATGGTTTCTAGCCACAGCCCATGGCTGCTCTAATACTGACTGCATCCTTCTTTGGTTTTCTAAGTGTTGTCTTCTCTGTTAATGGAACTAGCAGCAGTGAGATAGGAGGCAAGGCCCAGGAGGAGAGGCCTGTTTTTCAAAATTGCTGTCTATTCGGATTAACTGAGTGGCGTAGCTAGGGAGGACAGTAGGCCATCAGCATGGGTGGCCTTCACATGCAGAGGCAAGCAGGCAGGGTGAAATGAAACTCATGCGTCCTGGTAAAGAAGGCAAGAGGGGGTCTTTGTCAAGCAGAACAAGCAAAGGTGCCAGATTCTGACCAAACAGACCACGAGTATCTGGAAAGATGGACGATTGTTTCACTGCCTTTGCATCACTTTGCTGACCAATGTCTCGAAACAGACCTATGCGACCCTCATCCCAGTTCTTCCTTGGGGAGTAAGGAGAATGGTTTGGATTCACAGGGATGGGGCAGGGACATACATGTTAAGCCTTGGGCCAGGCTCTGTCCCACATACTATCTCCTGCACTTCTAAGGAGAGAGCCTGGGTCACTTAGGCTGGCTTTCAGATGCTTAAAATCTATAATTTCTATTAATAGTCATCAACTGGAGCCTTGAGTCTTGTGTTATATTTATTTTAATTTAGCCTCTTTTTAATTTAAGCTAGAAAGAATATGGCAAAAATAATGAATACTAAGGAAACTTAGGGTGGAGGCATCCACCTGTAGTGTTTGTTACCTTTGACAGAAGTGGAAATGCAGCAATGTAAATGTCTGAACAAGTACATTAAAAAAATTTTTTTTAATTAAGGTATTATTGATATACACTCTTACAAAGTTTTCTCATGAAAAAACAATGTGGTTACTACATTTATTCATATTATCAAGTCCCCACCCATACCCCAATGCAGTCACTGTCCATCAGTGTAGTAAGATGCCACAGATTCACTATTTGCCTTCTCTGTGCTACACTTGAACAAGTACGTTTTCCCTCTACAGATATGAACACACTAAGAGACACTGAAATGTCCTTTCTCCTTGATTTTCGGATTCACATTTCACCCTGACATCTGAGGATCTTCAGCGTAAGATAACAGTAATCCATTTCCTTCTTATTTAATAAGTCAGTATTTAAGGCATCAATTGTATTTGAATACACCAAAAGCTTGCAAGAGAGAGAGTGACTTTTAAGTATTTGGTTATTGTGGACCTATAGAAGAAATCAGCTCCTGTCACTTAAGAAGTGCATAAAGGTGATTCAGAGGAAGGGTCCATGGTAGGGATGACCTATAGCCTTCTGTGTCTACTGGAAAAGACTTAAACTGCTGAGGATGTCTCATCACTGAGAACAGTTAAACACCAGAATCAGCTTGAGTGGTGATGAGATATTTTTGTGTGTACATGTTTTCTAGAATGGTTTGGGAATGGCAATATTTAAAGGTAGGAAGTCTCAGCTTTGTTCTTCCTGCTACACTTATTAATGAGTCACAATTTATTTTTAAAAGGAGCTATAAATAAAGGCAGGGCATGGTTCCACTGCTGTTTAGATTGAAAGATTATTTTGCTTTTTTTTTTTTTGGTAAACCGTTAGAGCAATTAATAAAATACTCTATCCGGAGCTTTTATGTTGACAGTGCCCCTCCCCTCAGGATCTCCCTAATGTTATATATTCTGCCTTTAGAAGACAATGTTTTTGGTCTGAAATATATATACACACAATATTTAAGCATTCATGGAAAAAAAGTCAAGGTGCAGTTTGGGTAAATGGCCTATTTCTCCTTAATTCTTCCATCTCTCCTATTCTTGCCGAAGTGTCTCATGTGGCCATGTTGCTTTGCCCAATAGAATGTGAACGACAAAACATACATCGCACCCAGCTAGGGGTTTTGAAGGTGCTTATGTGGATTGGCTGCACTGCTCGCACACCTGTCTGGCACCATGAGAAGAACCTACGCCAGGCAATGACGAATCTTTCAGTCTAGATCTTGGCAAAAGATATATGAGGGGTAGACTTGGATTTGACCTGAAACCTGAAGCCAAGCCATGACAGCCAACTTCCAAAGCTGAGGGAGGAATACATTTGTGGTTGCAAGTCACTGAAGTTTTGGAGTTGTTCATTACACAGCAATGGCTCAGCCATTGTTGACGAATACAGAAACTTTCTGATTATTATTTTTATGAAGGTATCATTGATATACAGTCTTATGAAGGTTTCACATTAGCAACATCTTTCTGATGATCTTTAAAATTCATTTTCTTTATATATATATATGTATTTCCAGTTGTGGTTTTTTGTTTTTGTTTTTTACAATGAACAAATATTATGTGTTCAGCTGATAGTTATATATTGAGCACATGTGCTTGGGAATAAGGTGCCTGGCTTCAATAAGGTGGGGAAAAAACAGTTGCCATACCCACTCTCGTGGAACTTGAGAGTCTAATGGGGAAGACAGGCATTCATCTAATCATCACACAGATAAACATAGAACTGCACTGTGAGAAGCCACAAATGGAAAGTCTGTGGGGCTAGAAGCATGTAGAGAATAGAAATATGACTTAAGCAGAAATACCATGTAAGGCTTCACCAAGGGTGTGACAACTGAGCTGAGATCTGGAGAATAATTAGCAATTAGCCAGGTGAAGCGGTATAATAAAACAAAGCTTTTAGGAAAGTAACCTTAAAAAAAATTCATAACAGATTCTGCCTTTCTTCCACAACATTAATAGGTAATATTTAGCCTGAGAACCAAATTACCATTGATCTCATTATTGGCAGCCTAGAAGCTTTAGAGCAGGGGCACATAGCTGTCCATCAAAATCCTCAATCCCCTTCCATTGAATAGGGCTGTCATTGGGAAGTAGCTGTCCTACCAGGGACTCATTTCCCAGATCCCCTTACATTCTGGTGCCATTGTTCTTGCCAACCAGATTGAGCCCCAGTGATAGGTACTGTTTTTGGACCAGGACTATTTAGCAGGTGGGCCTTCTCCCCACTGGTGCTTTCCCCATCCCCCAGCAGATGAAGCTCACAACAATGGGACCCTGAATGACTATGTGGAAGAAAGCTGCCTTGAAACACCTGCCTTGGAACACCTGCTCACTCTTATGTGACCAAGACATAAACTGTTATATCAAGCTGTTGAAATCTGAAGACCTATTTGTTACAGCAGCTGTGTGACACTGATTAATAGAACATATATTGTTGAAATAGACTGTTTCTTCTTGATTCACACATGCAGATAGCCAACTTTTAGCTGGGTAGAATACTTGCTTTGTGTGAATTGATCTTTTGACTCAATTTTCTTTTTTCCCCACCTGGTGGGACCTTTGTTGTGTGGGTCCTGTGTATTACAGCTGATTGGTGAGTCTGGTGGAAGTGCTTGATTTTATAAACTATTAATTTTGTTTGCTTCTACACTTTCATGAATTCTTATGGGTGATGCTGCCATTTTCAGCATGAGGAATGTTTTACACAAATCAGAGGTACTCTGCAGTGAAACACACAGACTTGAAATAAATACTATATTTACTCACATAAATCTAAAAGGCCACGTTTTCAAGGGTAGATGCCAGGCCAAGGAGCCTGATTTGGGAGGCAATGGGGATCCACTGTAAGTTCTCTAGTAGGGTATGATATGACTGAAGAGGTGTGTTAGGAAGATGAATCTGAGAGTAGCACAGAGAAGAAATGAGAAAGAAAAGATCTCAGAGGCATAGGGACCAACTGTTGTCATAATCCAGTTGTGAAATAAAGAGGCCAGTCTGGGATGGTGCCAGTGAGAATGGAGAGAAACAGGTGACTAGGTGAGGCTGCAGAAATGAAAGAGCAATGCTTGGCCACTGTTCCCAGCACATCAACTGCTCTTACCAAATTCCAGAATTTCTACGTACCTGTTTGTTCACATGACTCCACTAGTGCCCATCTTCCCTGCAAAAATAACAACACAGACAGGATTATTAAAGTTATGGCATTGTTTTTTAACAAATGCTCATAAAGAAAAAGGAGTACTTGCTCCACTAATTAGAAATGAGACAAATGAACTATTTTTCAAAATGTTTTCTAGTAGCTGGTTACTCTCTAGAGAGGAAAGGATTGCACATCTTAGTTGGAGGTGAAAATTACTTAAATGTATTTTTGTTTTGGGAAGGGAAAATAAGCCAAAGGCTAAAAGATTGGCGTGAGAGGAAAAGAATGCCTGAAAATGTTTTTTTGCAAGCACTGAAAAGTCGCTTCTGTGTGTGTGCTTTGCATGAGTAAAAGTTGACCGACAGGGTTGCATACTGGCTCTGCCTTCATCCCTGACCTCACCTCCACCACCCTTGCCCGCTCACTGAGTTGCAGAACAGGTCTGCTTGCTGATCCTCAAATGCACACACTCATCCATATCTTGGGACATCACACAGCTCTTTGCTAGGTTTGGAATAATCTTCCCACTGGCTTCTTTCTGTCATGTACATTTCACTTTAAATAGCCCCTTGGAGAATCTTCCCTGGCTAGCCAGTCTAATGCAGCCACTTATCTCCTCATTATCCCCATCAGGTCTCCTTATTTTAATTCTCTTGGAGCATTTATTTCTTTTTGATATTCTCTCCTTTTCCGACTTGTTTGCTGGTTGCCAGTCTCTCCCATTAGAATGTAAGCCTCATGAGAGAGTACCTAGCCAGTCTGATTGCCCACAGTATGTCAGCATCTAGAACAGTCTCTGAATTTAGTAGGAGTGCAATAAATATTTGTACTTCACTGAATGACCAAGTCTGAGACTAGCGATGAAAACACCTAATGAATTGCCTCCAAAATAAGCTCTTTCTCCTCTGAGGAGCCATTCAATGGAAGGTTTTTCCCCCTGTGGTTACATCTGATTAAGAAATATATTTTCACAGTTATGACTAAATTGTTCCAATCTGTATTTTATATCAGACAACGAGACTCTAGGAAAACGTAAGGTTCCTAATCAAGGAGAAAAAAAACAAACATGTTTAAAATTATCTCTGGGGGAAGTATAACCCTAAATGCGAGGCATGAATTTTATGCATGGTTTTTTCTGTTACTAATTAGCCTCTTCCCTCTTCTTAAAGTTACAGTATCTTCTTGATAGCACCTATCTCAGGGTTATGCACACATTCAAAAATTCAGAAAAAACTGAGTCAAGGCTAAGGATGTTTGCAATTGGTGGGTTTGGGTATGGCTGAGAACCCCAAAATATACTGTGTATCACCACCTTTGGGAAGCCTTTTCTGCTCCTCCGAGGCAGGACTGAACTTTTTCTTTCTCTGCTCTCATAGCACTAGTCATTTGACTCCATAATCACCCTAGTGTCCAACACCAGTGAGACACTTAATAGGCACTCAATTAAATGGATGCATAAATGAATAAAATTAAAATTATATAAGAAAAAAAATGTAAGAACTGGGACAGGCTTTAGAAATCACCTAAGCAATGTTTTCCAAAATTCATTCATTTGCATGTCCCATCACAATTTTTGGCATACTATTAATTCTTACATGCTTCTTTCAGTCTATCTATTTAAATGCATTTATATTCTAAGAAAAATTTGCATCACAATCATAAATGGAAAACTGGCATGGCTTCCCATAAGGAGAAAGCAATCCCCACTCCTCCAAAATCCAGTAAAAGCTAAATAATGCCCTTAAATCTAGCTTGGTGTTATTGGCTGAATTATGTCTCCACCCACCCAACTCCCCACCCCAATTCCCATGTTGAAATCTTAACCCCAAGTTTCTAGGATGTGACAGTATTTTGAGATAGGATTTTAGAGGTAATAAGTTAAACTGGGTTGTTAGGGTGGGCCCTAATCCATGGTCTTTTTTTTTATAATTTATTTTTGCATCATTAATCTACAATTACATGTGCAATATTATGGTTATTAAACTACCCCCTTCATCAGGTCCCCCCCACCAACCCCATTACAGTCACTGTCCATCAGCGTAGTGAGATGCTATAGAATCACTACTTGTCTTCTCTGAGTTGTACAGCCCTCCCCGTGCCCCCCCAACATTACATCTGCTAATCGTAATGCCCCTTTTTCCCTCTTATCCCTCCCTTCCCACCCATTTTCCCCAGTCCCTTTCCCTTTGGTAACTATTAGACCGTTCTTGGGTTCTGTGAGTCTGCTTCCATGGTCTTTTTATAAGAAGAAAAGATTAGGACAGAGAGAGAGAAACCAGGTATATATACACACAGAGACACCAAGTGAACACATAGCAAGAAGACAAGCCAAGGAGAAAGGCCTCTGAAGAAACCAAGTCTACATACACCTTGATCTTGGACTCTACGTTCCAGAACTGTGAGAAAATTGATTTCTGTTATTTAAGCCACCAGTCAATGGCATTTTGTCATGGCAGCCCCCACTGACTAATAGACTGGTATTATTGCCTGTTAAAGATGTTGAATCCAAATCCACGCTCATTTAGTTGAAAAAAAAAAGACTTTACAAGAGTAAGAGAAGTGTTAAATACCTTCTGTCACCAAGAGAGACTTTCTCCTTGAGTAAATCAGAAGAATTAAGTAGAATTTAAAAGGCAATAATTTTTTTCACTCCAAGATTTATATCATCAGGCACGAATATGCTGTATTAAAAGTAATCTCAGTGTCTTAACACATTAAAAGTTTATTTCTCACTCATGCTATGAGTCCCATAGAGGTTTACAGGGGCTCACCTCCACCAGGAAATCAGGGCCCCAGGCTGATGAAGGCTCCACCACTCATGGAGCCGCATCATCTGAAAGGCATGGCAGGTGTGGGGAAGAGGTTTGTCGCCAAGTGTGGGGATGAGTTTGGAGAATTGTGCATGGGCTGCCCACCATCTCAGACTGGAAGTGACACATCATTTCTGCTCACATTCCACTGACCAGGACTAGTCATATGACCCCACCTAATAGCAAGAGAGGAACTATATGCACACAAATGGATTCTTTAGGGTATGTTTCTGTCTCCTCCACAAGATCTGATGTTATTTAATGTCATATTCCTGTCCTAAGAAATCCTCTTGAGTTTATCTCGAGGACGCTTCCCATATTTTTTGGAGAAAAAAAATCTGGGCTAATGTCTTAATTGCATAACTGAACTTCACCATGAAGCATTTGTTTGCTGTTACATACCCTCTTGGTCATGGATTTGCAGCCAGGACTCTGGTCCCTAAAGGTCTATAGTTAAGCTCTTTCCACTGAACCCTGTAAGCACAAAACGGTAGCAACTGGAGCAATCGGGATGTCTATTTTTGGTGCAAGAACCTTTCATCGTTCAAGTAAGATCATAATGGGGAATATTCTAAAGGCCGATTCTGATATTAAAGAATGGGAGGGCAACTTGTCCCATTTAACATTTCATCCAGAACATGCAGAGACCTTTCCTACTTATGGTTGAGACAACTACATCTGCAGAATCAGTGAGAACGTATGCTTGCTCAGTGTTGTCTGGTTAGCATCCAATTATGTACAGTGTATTTATTTTAAATTTAGAAGATGCACACAAGAGATTTCCAGGAACAAAATGAGAAGAAATTGGCAGCGCACTGAATGGAAAAAATTAATGACTTGAATTATACAGCCTGTGAATCAAAGCCGACAAGGGGGAGAGAAAGGAGTAGAGTGCAGCTATATACATGGTACTCTGCCCACCATCCTGATCCGTGCTTGAAAAGCAGTCACCCTCCATGCAGCTGTCACATCCTTTATCTTCATGGTGAGACTGGGCTTTGTGGGTCACAAATGTGTTACAGTTTTGGGAGTACAAAAGCAATGTCCCCAAACAGATGTCAATAGCAAGCTTCCTTTTAGGGAACTGATTCAACTCTTAAGTTTAGGTATCATCACTTTGTCAGCTCCCCTGGGCAGGAGGGAGGCAGGAAGCGAGGAAACCAGAGTAAAGGAACAAGGACGGGGTCTTCGGGCATCTCTCCTGATGGAGGGAAACTATATTTGCTGAGCTCCTGCTCTGTGCAGCACCTACTACGGGTTAGGGGCTTTCACACACATTGCCCCATTTATCCCTCAGGATTATCGCTAATTTTAGAGGCAAAGAAACTGTAGTGGTCAGAGAAGTTGATTAACTTGCCCCTGGTTGCTTTGTGTCCCCTCCAAATTCCCATGTTGAAATCCTGGCCTCCTGTTCCTCAGAAGGTGCCCTTACTTGGGAAAAGAGTCACTGCAGATGTAATTAGTTAAGATGGGGTCATTCTGGAGTAGGGTGGGCCCCAAATACAGTGACTGGTGTCCTGGAAATTTGGAGGCAGACACACAGGGGGAATGCCACATGAACACAAAGGCAGGAATTGGAATAAGCTTGTACCAGCCAAGCAACACCAAAGACTGCCAGCAAACCCCTAGTGGCTAAGGGAGGGTGTGGAACAGATCCCCCCTCACAGCCTCAGGAGGAACCAATCCAGCCAATGCATTGATCTCAGACTTCAGCCTCCAAACTGTGAGCCAACAGATGCTATCGTGTAAGCCCCCCACCCAGTCTGTGCTACGCTGTTCTGGCAGCCCGAGCTCATCCACACAGCATGGTTTGGAAGCAGAGGGCCACTGGGGTCCTCGAGGTGTACATCTTGTCTGTGAGGGCCAGTCAGTACATGACTTACCACTTGCTCTCTCCCTAACACGTGGCCTGCCTGACATCCAATTTCTCCTCGTTTTAGCAAAAGAGGAAACTGAGGCCCAGACAGACTGTCCTGCCCTAGGCTGCAGAGCCAGGCAGTCTGGGGCAGAGGTAGGTCCTTCTGGGCTTTCTTCTCTACCATATCTTGGGTCTTTCCTTCATTGTTCAAATTTCAGGGTATTCTGAGCCAGATTTGTGGATTCCTGGTAAATCAGGAGCAGAAAACAGAAAAAGAAGGTTCCTGGGCTGGAAAGGCCTGAAACATTTTCAGAGAGGAGGGGTGTGGGATCCCGGCGAGCTGCGATCTCAGCCTGAGGCCGATGTTGGCTGAAACCCCAGAGCCACCTTCTGCCATACAAAGGGAGACCTTACAGGGTTGAGGGCTCAGCCCCAGACCCTGGAGCCTTGGCTTCCACAGAGGGCTGGCGACTGTGTTTGTGTCACGTTACCTTTACGAAGGGGGTTTATATTTCTAATTTTCAGTCAAACCTTGGGATGCCAAGCCCAGAGGGGAGGCTAAAGGAGATAAGGAGTTTGCAGAAGTGGAACATTTCTCCCTGGACACCCACGGGGACCTAGCATTTCAGCAGTAGCCCTGTGCAAAGGGCAGAACATGTCTTTTGTCATTGTCCTGCCCTATAAGTGACATCTTATGACTCCTATATCACAGGTGAGAAAAATCAAGCCTCGGAGACTGTGCAGGGGCTGGGGAATGGGGAGTGAATCCCAGCCCTGCAGACTCCAAAGGCTGATGCCTTCCCGCCACACTGCGTTGTCTGCCAGAGCCCTTGCATGTGCCCCCCTGCTGGGCACCCCTCTCTGAGGCCCTTTCCTCGGCTTCCTGGTGCTCCCAGCCCTTATTAATCCTTTCTGTGGTTCCCCCTGGGCGTCAGCGACAGTCTCACGCATAAATCGCACTATAGATGGTAGATGCCATGTTCCAGAGCCACCATGGAGGAGTCGTTGAAGGCTGATGGAAAGTCAGTTGGTGACCCTGGATGGTCGTCACCTCTCAAAGAGGGGCTGGGCTTGGGGAAGGGATTTCTCCGGAGAGCACTGTCTCCATGGAGGTGATGGACAGGGGTTTCTGCTCTTCTCTCTCATCTGGTGGAAGAGGCTCCAATGTACACTGGGAGGGCCTGGGATGCGCCTCTGAGCTGAGGGATATGGTGGGCTTGTGTATGACTCCAAAGAGAGCTGAGGAGTAAGAGAGCCGGCCTCCAGACAGCAGCTGTGTTCCCCCTGACCAAGGTGAGGGCGTCCCAGGAACCACAGGAGGGCCACACTCCCCACCCTCCTACCAACACATCCTGAGCTCAGTCAGATCCAACTAGCTGCAGCTCACTAAATGTGCTGGGCTCTCTCTGCCCCCTAAGCTGCTGCAGAACTGCGTGCCCCTCCCAGAATACCCTGCCTCACCCTCTCTGCAGGCCAGCTCGAACCAGCCCTCCAGTGAAGGTCGAGATGGCGCTTTCCCTGGAACCCCAGAGGCTGGGTCAGAGGTCCCTCCAGGGCTCACTAGGATTTGAGCTTCCCCACTTCAGACGGCCTCTGCCCCAGACACAGTCTGCTTCACCGCTGCCTCCTCCCCACCCAGAAGCCCTCTGCAGGGTCTCTCACGCTGCAGCATCTACTCAGTAATGAATGGCTCTCCCTGACGGGGTCATTTTTGGGTCGTCACAGCCTAAAAGGGCTGAGGGCTGGTTGCTGTCCCCCAGCCAGGTGATGGGTGAGCCGCTCCAAATAGAGGGGAGGGAGGAGGACAGAGGTATGTTGCCCCCTGTTGGTACCCTGGTCTTTGAGTTAAGCCTCGCTACCGATGGGAGATACTAGTTTTGTGGGTTTCAGTGATTGAGAAATAATTTAGAAATATGATGTTGCAACAGAGAGAATAACTCCCCAGAGAAGGAACTCACCCTGTCTTCTCGAGTGGCACAAACGGGGAGGCCCATTTGGTTTCAGATGGTCTGAATTCAAGTCCCATGTTTACACATGGGGTGCCTGGAAGAAGTTCTGTCCCCTCTCTGAAATTCCGTTTCCTCAGTGGTAAGTAAAATGGCCATTACCCCGAACCCTCGTCCCTGACTTGTAAAAACGGGCTGCAATGATGCAAATGAGATGTGAAGTTTTCAAGTTACAAAAGGGAGCTGGGCTGGCTCCTTTCTGGGTTGACACTGTGACAAGGCAGGTGTGCTCTAAGGATATGGTGTGTGAAGTATTGAGTATAGTGAGCCCGTGTCTCCTAGGGACTTCAGAGATGTATCCATTCCAGCCCTGGCTCTCAGATTCTAGGGAGACACCAAGAAAATTTGTAGTTTCTGCCTTGGAGGGATTTATAATCAAGTCAGGGAGTTGAGACCTTTAATGGTTACTTAAATGTGTCCACTGTGATCTCTTCGTCCTTTAAGACCTAAATAAGATTCACGCAGAGTTCTCAGTATTTCATGCAAGTCCAAAACCATTCCCAGGATTTGTGAAAAGTCCCAGAGGATCACAGCCCCTCCATCTTCCCCATCCTCCATCAGCCAGCCCACCAGCTTCCATTAGCTTAAGAACTGTCTCCCCATCCCTGTTCACAGCCTCAGTGAGTCAGACACAGAGCTTAGCCTCTTCCTGGATTCTTCCCCAACTTCTATCCAGACAAAGCTTGTGTGTGTGTGTGTGGTTGTGTGTGTTTAGCGGACTTTCCTGGAGTTTGAGAAGGAAGGGGCCACGCAGGGCTTTCCACCGCAGGTTGCATTAGGCAGTGCCCCGGCCCCCCTGACTCTGAGGATGTCACCACATGGAGCCTCAGCCACATCTCACATCCCTTAACCCTGATTCCCTTCCTGCCTCTTACTGCCTTTCCTCCCCGCTTCCCAGGCGATCTCCTGGGACCCAAATTCTTCACCCTCTTTTCTGCAGAGCAGTTCCTTACGCCACATCTCTTCCCACACTCACTTCCACAGCCGCCTCTGCGCTCTGAGCTTAGCCGGGGTGTGACCAAAGGGCCTTCAGGAAGCCGCTATATGCATCAATCACATGTCTCCATTATTTAGGGTTAAGGCCTCAGAGACTGGACCAAGACTTGTTCCAGAAGGAGAGACCCTGGGAGGAGGAATGTGAGGCTGGGGGACCACATCCTCTGGCCACCAGAGATGTAGCTGCTGAGAAAGGGACAGACCCAAAGTAGCCCCACAGGAAGGATGGAGGGAAAGAGAACCCAGTTCTACCCCATCCCCACACTGGCCTCTAATTCTTTATTTACTTTTTCATGAAGTATCATATTATGTATATTATATTTTTAATTAAGGTATCATTGATATACAGTCTTATGAAGGTTTCAAATGAGCAACACTGTGGTTACTAGATTCCACCTTATTATCAAGTCCCCACCACATACCCCATTACAGTCACTCATTACAGCATCAGTGTAGTAAGATGCTACAGAGTCATTACTTGTCTTCTCCCTGCTATATTACCTTCCCCGTGCCCCCCCTACATTATGTGTGCTAATCATAATGCCCCTTAATCCCCTTCTCCCTCCTTCCCACCCACCCTCCCCACCCCCTTTCCCTTTGGTAACTGCTTGCCTGTATATTATTATTGAAGTATTATATTATTTATATAAATTGAAATATTACATATACAAATATTATATTATATATATGATATTTATATCTCCATATAAATATTATGTGTAATATATATATTTGTTGAGAGAGAATATGTAATATATATAGAGAGAGAGATGGCCCATTTTCCTACATACATCTGTCATAGGTATACAGCTCAACGGAATCTTACCAGCTGAATGTGCCTGCATACAGAGGACAAAGCTGAGCATGCCAGGACCCCAGGCCCCCTTTCGGTCAGCGCCCCCACTCTCCTGACTGTTAACTTCACAGAGTTGTTTTACCCATCTTTGTAATATAAATGGAATCCTATAGTTCATCCTCCAACATATATGGCATTCTTTGTTCAACATTTTATTTGTGAAATGAGTCCACATTTTTGGGTGCAGTCATATGTTCCACATCCTCTTTGCAGTTGTTTCTTTGGGACGATGCCACTCATTATTTATCTGTTCTACCGTTCATGGGCGTTTGGGTTGTGTCCAGTTTGGAGTGACAACATGGCCTCTGCTTTTGTTCTCTCTCTTTCTCTTTTTCCTCTGGGTGGCTGCCCAGCTTGTTTCAGTGGCCCTGCATGACTACCTTCAGAAAACTGGGGAGCTCCTGTTCCAGGGGGCCTAGGCTGTCTTTTTTTAAGTGTATTTTTTTTAATTGAAGCATAGTTGATATACAATATTATATTGGTTTCAAGTATACAACACAGTGATTCGTTACACGTATATGGCCTCTGCTTTTGAACGAGATCTTTGCAAAAGGCCACTTATCCTGAAGGAGATGCTGGGCACAAAAGAGAGTCATTCATTCATTTGCTCAACAAACATCCGTGGAGGACCTCCAACATGCCAAGCATTTGGACAAGCAGTGGGACCCAACAGAGAGCAAGGTCGACACAACCCAGCTCTTGTAAAGCTGACCATCTGTAAGGGAGATGGATGTGTAGACAATCCGAACACAGAGAGATGAGAGCTTGGTCAAGGGTGGAGAGGAACCCAGTAAAGAGAGGGAGGGAATCAAGCAAAGGGGTCTGGAGAGAGTGTGTTCAAGATAGAAGGAAAAGCTTGTGCAAAATCTGACCATTCCTATTACTGGTGTTTAGAGAATGGGGTGAGATCAAGCTGCGGAGGGAGGAAGCAACTGAATCTTGAAGGGCTGGGAGAGCCGTTTTAAGGAGCTGGAACTTTTCCTGAGGACAAAGAGGCTCCATCTAAATAGACAAATGGCCTCAGCTGCTCTGCCTTTTAGAAGCCCTTTGTGGCTGGAGGGTGGGGTGGATGGAATGAGGCAGATGCACGGGAAGTATGTGTTTGACCAGAGAAGAGGTGGTGGACCTGAGCCCCACCCGCCCAGTCCTGCCCCCAGACCTTGTAGTGCAGCCTACCTGGCTATTAATTTGCCAGAAACCATGACCAAAGGGTCCTCCAGAGGACACATTTGCCGAGGGAATCCCACATTCATACTTCCTACTAACCGGCGGTGCTGTTCAGTCTGGAACCCTCCAAAATAAACTCCCATCTGACCTTCTGGCATTTCTGGGGCTCTCTCTTCCCATTTGAATTCTGACCATCTGCGGCTGTTTGCTCTGGACTCACCTGGCTTGGCTCCTTTGAGGCAAGGAGTCTGGGAAAGGGAAGGCTCAGTCTTGCCTTGTGGAGAAATAGGCAGCTGCTGGGCCACATTTCCTCTGCCTTGCTTATTCTGCATTTTTGGGTGAGCTGTTTTTGTTTAATGTAAGCAGAGCAAATCCATCCATAGCAAAATCAGAGAAAATAACTTGTTGATGTGTAAACCAGGATGTCACAAATAACCCTGTTTGTTTAATTATAGCAGGCTGAGTGCTGTGAGCAGGGAAAGAGGTGGTGGTGACTGCGGTGCTGGTACGGAGGGGAAGTCAGGACACCATTGCTGCTGTCCTGGAAGCCTGCAGATGAGACCTTGAGGAAAATGTGGGTGCCTGGAGTCACATGGGTAAACTGGGGCACACATGGTGCATGAGTCAAGCTCAACCGAGTGGGTAGATGACTTTCAGTGCTAATGGGAGCTTGCTATAGAGTCGTTAGACAGAAAAATTAAATCATAGGTGAAAGGATAAAAAGGATACATGGAAAGAATAAGGCTGTGAGTGTAGGAAATTTTGACTCTATGAGTAATTACTCAAGAAGAAGTTTGTTCTTCCCTGTGAAGCGCATTACTGGGCATGGGAAGAGTGGTCCCTCCACCCGACCCCACCTGCCATTGGCTCCTCTTGCATTTCAGGAGGATATGGAAACCAGGATTTTAGATAAGAGGAACAAACATAGGGTCGCTTTTAAGATCATGCCTTTGGATTTATGTAGGCCTGGGTGCAAGTTTGGGTTCATGTGTCCCTTCTCTCCTGTGTGACTGTGGGAACTAGCTCATCCCACAGTGCCTCAACTGGCCATCAGGTGTCAGGGGAACCAGTTCAAGAGGCATAGACAAGCTCTTAGCATGGGGGTGAATATCAGTGAATGAGATACAGGTGTGCCTCGCTTTTCGCAGTTTCATATTATGTCATTTGGCTTTTATGGAAGACCTACATTAGTACCTGTTTTCACTAACCGAAATAAATCCAAGGAGGAATTTTGCTTTTTTAAAAAAAGGTGAAAAGCAAAAGTGGCATTCAACATTTATTTTGCAGTGAGCCATTATAGAGGCAACACATACTCTGAGCAACAAGAGTGGCCCTGCCAAGCTCCTTCCCCAGGACGCACTCAGCATCTCTGTACCAAGCCAGAGCTTTGAACTGTGTCTGTGAGCATTTGTGCTTTAGCCCTATTTTGTGCATCTATTTGCAAGAAGAGTCTTAGGCATCAGAAAAGCCTAAGAGAGGTTATTTTTTGGATCTGGGAATGCTTTTAAAAAATCCTTATGAACGGTTTCATGGGAATTCTCTACTTTTGGATAGTGGGGAAACCTGTCTAGATATTTAAATGAGAAATGAACGCAATGTATGAAGTTGTGGGTGTGGGGGAGGTAACTCCCTCCAGCACACACCAAGCTTCCCCCTCACCTGCATCACCTCCCTGTCGCTGTGCAATGCCCCTTGCAAGTCTTTTAAGGAAGCTGTTACTCTAACTGGCTTAGACTCATTCCTCAGAGAGGGTAACATACTGCTTAGTTAATGCAAGTACAGAGCTGACTCTTGGAGATGACAGATCGTGACACTCACCTTCAGAAATTTAGGAAAGGACTTTGAGGGAAAGAGATGGGGGTTGGACCATATTGTAACTTTCCTGGGCTCCTGGCACTTTTACCCTCATAGGCCTTCTCCTCCATAAAAAAAATATTACTATGTTGCATGACTACATTGGTATAAAGATGAATATAATATAACTTGGGTTCATTATTATATATTCCTAATAATAACCATTATTTTTATTCCGACTTTAAAAGAAATTAAAATTAAAACATTTTTGTGGCCTGTAGGCACAGTGACTATTGGTAGGTGGCAGTTAGGGACATGGAAGTAAATACATTTTCAACCCAAGTGAAACTTTTGAAAAAAAGGAAAATGTATGAATTTTGCATAAAGCTACCTTTATTTAAGTAAAAAAGAGCTCTTTATTTGGATACTTCCTTTTCTGTTTTTGTTTCATGGTTAAAAATGTGGTTACCTTTAGGAAATGATCATGAAATTACATAGTAATTTTCTTCAGTTTTTTTTAAGTATTGTGAATCTAACAAGATAAAAACAGCTCTGGGCTTATGATACTGTTTTGTCTGCTCAGATTCCTCACTGTCTTCTTTATGTACCAATGCTCCCTTTGTCGAGCCATTCCTCCCCAACTCTCAGTAACTCTAATTTGGGTGGTGCTAGCCACACCCCTTTGAGCTGGCCTGGCCAATCAGAGCAGTTCTTCCCCTGGGCACTGATTGGTTCAATGATGATGATCGCCTGGTTGCAGACAGGCCCATGGGAGCCCAACTTGGGATTCACGCTGGTGATGTGGGAAGGAGCTGCTCTTTTCCTACTAGGATTTCTGGCTAAAAAGGTAATTATAAATTTCCAGCTCCCAGAGGCTATTGGATGATAAATGTCCACTAAGAGTGAAGCCATTACAAAGGAAAACAGAACAAAGAGACAGACAGAAATGGCACTCTGATAGCATCATTTGAACACCTGGACCCAGTTATGCCCAAAGCCGGTTAGTCCTCAGGATTTAAGTTGTTTTTGTTTTGTTTGTTTTTTGCTTAAGTCTGTTTAAATTAGGGTTTTTAAAAATTCAAACAAGTCTGTCTAATACACTTGGCAATCCCATAATTTTTCTAAAATATGGTTTGTGAAATGTACATAATGTCAGAGAATATTTGTTTTACGCTCAAGTAGAGTAAGGCTGTTCCCAGACACAATCAACCAGTATTTCCACTTAACTGACCTGGTTTCTGTAACTTCCTTCCTCTTCCTTTTATTTAATTTAAAAATATTACTTTAGAGATTTCTTCATCAGAACAGGTTTCCTTGAAAGGCATTGCTCTGAATAGAAAATGACCTCTTGGTAATCAGGAACAAGTAGAACAGGCCCTCCTCCACTGGGTCAGACCTGTACTGTATGGTAATTTCCCCCAAAGAGGAAAATCAGCAAACCCTGACAATCAGCATGTGTCATGGGGGCAGATTCATTCACCAAAGGCTGTGATTCTCAAAGTGTGGTCCCTCTCAGCCTCACCTGGGAACTTGTGAGAAATGCAAATTCTAGGGCCTCATCTCAGACTCACTGAGTCAGAAACTCAGGGTGGGGCCTACAATCTCTATTTTTACAAATCCTGAGAACTACTGGCTTAGGGGTTTCCTCTTTCATGGTTACTATAGACACAGCGGCTTGGTGATTAAAATCAAACCCAAATTACCTTTGTAAAACCACTCTGGATTTGAACATTTGCTCTTTTACTTTGAGGATAGGAGGTAGAAGGGGTCAAATGATAATAAATCAACTTTTTTCTTTTTTATCCATTAGTAGTTTGCCAAACATATATTCTGTTTTTATTCTTTCTTCAAGCATTTATTTTTTACACTTTACTCAGCATATTTAATGTCTATATTTCCATCAATGTTGAGAATTAATCAGAAGTATTACCTGCCTCTACTAAGCAGGCTAGATCTCAACACTTTATTACACCTTTCGAACCTCTCCATGCACTCTCTCTTCACCCATTCCCAAGTTTTGTTGAAATCTTCTGGAATTTAACTGATGGAATTTTTTCTTAACCATTCATTAAGCTTAAGCTTCATAGCCATATTTTTTGTGGACATTTGGGCTTTACTAATTTTATTAGTTTCTTTACATATCACTGTTGTTTGTGTCTTATCTTCCTCTTTCTATGATTAATTTTTCCTATTGTTGGAGTATATGCTCTAGAGATCTTTCAGAAAGTGTTTATGGCGAGAAACCTGTGAGTCCTTGTTTAGATAAAAATAGTTTTTATTTTGCACTTAAATTTATTTTGCCTGGGTATAGAATTCTAGATTCAAAATCACTTTTTCTGCAGAACTTTAGGCAGTATGTCTTACAGAATTTTATACTAATTACATTGGGAAGTCTGATGTCCATCTTCCTCTGAAGGTAAAATCTTGGGATATTTTTCCTTTCTGGAATTTTTAAATTTATTCCTGGAAAATTTACCAATATATCTAGTGCTGAATTCTCTACATGTTCTTTTCAGCATTTTGTGGGCCCTTTAAGTATAAAGATTTGAGACTCTCTTTAGCTTTGAAATTTTGTGTATAATTTATTTGATTGTTTTCTCTACCTGTTCTCTTTCTGGATATTCTTTGAGACAGAAGTTGGAACTCCTGGTTCTCTTTTCTTGTATTCACTTTTTTATCTCCCACTTGTCAATGCTTGGAATTTTGCACTACGTTCTGGGTGGATTGTTTGCCTTAATATTTCAGTTTGTTAATACACTCTTCAATTGTATGCATTTTATTCATCAGTCCATCTATTGTGCTTTTTTTTTCATTTGAAGAAGTTATGAACTATAGAAAATTGAGGGGATAACATAACAAACACCCATGTACCCATCACTCAGAAATCACAAACATTAACATTTTCTCATATTTGCTCTGGTATCTGTCTAATAAAATAAATAAAATATTACCAATAAAACTGCAGTTTATTCCCCTCCTTACTAAATTTATTCCTCTCCCTACTCTTTTTCTTCATCTTCCCCAGAGCGTTTACTATCATAAACATTATATGTTTGTATATATTCCACCATCCTTCAGTCTTCCCTATTTTTGCAGCATTTTAAGGTAAATAGTATCACACTGGACTTACCTTTCTGTAGCTAGCTTTTTTCATGCAACAGTAAGTTTGGGGAAATTTATTTAGGTTGTTGCATATCAAGTTCTTTCATTTTAACCACTGTGTAATAGGCCATTGTACGAATACGTGCAGTGCATTTATTCGTTCTCCTAGTGATGGATTTTTAAGCTGTTTCTAAGTCTTTTTGCTATGAGAAATGGCACTGCAGAGAATACCATGTACTTGTCTGCTTGTGCATGTATTAGTTTCTCTAAGGTTTATACTTGGAGAAGGAACTGCTGAGTCAAATGATATGTACATTATCCATTGATTAGAAAAACTGTGAAGCTGCTCTCCAAAGATGGTTGTACTTGTTATATATTCTGCCAAAGCATTTGAGAATTTGTGGCATCTCACATCTTCACCAACCTTAGATATCAAACTTTCCATGTAGAAAAACTGATGGATGAAAATTGTATCTTCTATTGGGCTTTAATTTGTGTTATTCACAATTTTAGTTTCCAAGATAGTGTTGCCTTCTAAGGTACTGGGGATTAGGATTTCAACATATGAATTGATGGGAAGTGGGGGACACCATTCAGCCCATAACAGCACTATTCTAGGGTTCTGCTAGAAAAAAAAATCTCTCTTTTGTAGAAGGCCTCTCTTTATCCTATCTTATTTATGACATAACAGGTAAACCAGACAGTCTCATATGGATGTTAACTAATTTGTTTAATTGAATCCCATGATTAGATTTTTAGTTTTACCCCTCCCTCCCCCCCCTCCCAGTCCCTTCTATTATAAACAGTCTGGGTGATAAACTTCTTGTGGCTAAATACACATTCATAATTTTTTTTCTCCTATACAAGTTTTCACAATTCAAGTTGGAAAGAATGTGATAGCTGAATTAAGAAAAATTATTTGCATTATAGGGATCTCTACTGATTACAATTCAAATATCTAGTAAGAAGTAGTACTAAACATATAAGGGAAAAAGCAATGGAACAATCTGGAATGAACAAGGGAGCTTCTGGAGTGCTGGTAATGTTCTGTTCCTTGATTTGGGTGCCAGTGACATGGTTGTATCCAGTTGATGAAAATGCACTGAGCCATGCACAGACACATGCACATTTCTGTATGGATACTTTATTTTAATAACAATAAAAAGAGAGAGAAGATGGTAAGCCAGCAGTACAGAAACAGTAATTCTGAGTACTGGTTGTTCAGTTAGCATTGCATATTTTAAAGACAGTTATGAATTATGTTCTGTGTGGCAATTTGTTCAATGATCTGGTGGTTCTCAACAATGAATGCACATTGCAATCCTCTGGGGATGTGTTTTAATAATATTGCTGTCCAGCCCCGCTCCAGATCAGCTAACTCAGAACCTCTGAGGGTGGTGGGGCTTAAGCATCAGTATTCCTACAAAGCTCCCCAATGATTCTAATGTGCAACTGGGTTTGAGCAAAGGTAAGTCTAGAAATGGAATTATTTTGGTCACCTGTGTTCTGTTCGGATTTGCTCAGTGATTTCAGATTTTTTTTTTTGTCAGTTAAAACTTGCTTCCTTTTGCAATAATAAAAATGCACATATAGTTAAAATGTACTTTATTACAAAAATTCTTGCAGGAAAAAAATTACTTTTTACCGTAGATATGAGTTCAGTATCTACTTGCCTCCTTTTTCTTTTAAATCATTGAAACAACCTTTTTCATAAAGCAATTTTTATAAACTCAGGAATGTGATTATTACAGTAGGATGAAGAGTCTTTCCTTAGGAGGCATTCCTGGAAGTAAAAGTGTTGGTTCAAAGGGATGGTTTATCTTACAGCTTCTGTTATTGCTAAATTGCCTGCTAGGATTCCCACTGATAGGATAGTAAGCCTGTTGCTTCCTAGCCTCGCTGCCTTCTCTCCACCCCACTTTAAGAAAAATGTATTCATCAGAAAAATCCCAATTGTATATAAAATACTAAGGAGAAAGTTAAAACCACCTGAAGTTCTACCACCCAGATAACTACTCTTCACATATGGTTGTTCCACCATCTCAGGATACATGCAGATTTCATGGAATATACAGGTGGTAAGATGCACTCCTGCATCCTTCCTACCTGGCCACCACCTCTTCCTGATTCAGTGTGATCAGGAGAGGTAGCTTGAGCCTGTGTCAAGACAATATTATTTTTAAAGAACAAAGGATTTAATCATTACAGAAGGAACATATACATACATACAGTAAATACACATGCAGTGTTTTCTTAAAGATTCTACTGAGTGGTCTTTGAAAATACGATTTGGTTTTATTATAGATGCTTTAGGAGCATAGCAGCTCCAGCCTGTTTTATCCTTCCTGCCCCCTTGCTATCTCCAATACCCCTCACGAGGACTAAGAGGTGAGGAAAACGACCTTCCTCCAGCTCCCAGGCCGGGAATCCCAAGACTGGAGAAGAGAGTCAGGCGCTGGGGCCTCCTTGGGGGTGTTCTCTGCCCATGACGCACACTGACTATGAACACCTGAAGTGTCTGCACTCGGTGTCATTTTCTGCCCCCTCTGGATTCTCAGGCTGGGTCATGGTCATTGGTCTTTCTCAGGTTCCCCAGTGGGAGCTCATGGTCACCCTTGACCCTTCTTTGACCCTAAGCAGAATTTGGCCATTGTGTCCTGACTGATTCCACCTCAGAAAACTCTTTCTTACCTGGCCGCCCCTCCCCAGGCAGAGGACATTCTGTGGGGTCAGGCTTGCCCCTCCTCCCTCTCCCCAACCCACTCTCAGAGCTACCTTCCAAAATGGGGCTCACCCTGCCCCTCCCCTGCCTCCAAGCCTCCCTCAGCCCCCAGGATCAGGCCTGGCTCCTCAGGACCCCACGCTTCCTCATTGCCTCCCGCTCTGGAAGCTCTTCCACCCCACCACCCACACCTTCCAGCCCTGCGGCAAACGTGAGAGGCGCTTTCAGGCACCGTGCCTGGAGGGCTGATCCTTTGTCTCGGAATGCCCTTTCTCACCTGGAGAACTCATTCTGTTCTCTTAAGACCTAGTTTAGATGTCACCTGCTGGGGACAGTTTCCTCAGCTCCCCTGCCCTCCTAGGGCCAATCATGGGGGTGGGGAGAGGGGGCGGGAGGCCCCTCATTCAGGAATGGTCTCAACCTTGGGCTTCTGAGGCTGTCTTCAAAAAGATATGTACAAATACATACACAGGATAATACACTGACCTCACTGAAAAGCAAGAAGATTCATCGTTTGCCTTTAAATGTGTCTTATTACCCAACCGCACTGGCCCTTGTGTGCTATAAATTTGGGGTTATTTTCAAACAACAAACTGATTATATAATGACCAACCCAATCATATTTCATTGTATTTTTTGTTGAGATCATTAAGTTGTTGAACACGAATATCTGAAATACCCTAACTTGCTTTTGGCATTTTTTTCTTTAATATACGAAGAACAGAGACATCAACGTAACTCTCTGCTTGGCCTGCAGAAGTCGCGATGCATCTGTTATGAGGCTCACTTGTGGGAGGTGCGGCCACACTAGATTATCCAACAAGCTGAGCTCAGCAGGTACAAGACGAAACCACTTTACTTTCTCCCCCAGCTGCCTCCCCACATGCTCTGTGGTCTCTCCCTCCCCTGCCCCACAGTTTTTCAGTCACTTGCAGCTATGAGAATAGTTTTATTTGGGGGCGTTAGTGAAAATGCCAGTCCAGTATAGCTCCCAACTCCAACCTCACATCCAGTCCCATGAGCCCCCCTCCCTGCTCAGGCCAGTGGGGACAGGGACATGGCCTGCTTACTCTTCCTCCAGGGCCCTCCCTCCTCCCCTCCCTCCCACTGCTTCCTCTGGAGTTGGGAAGGGGAAGCAATACTGGAGGGACAGGACTGGTGCTCTCGAGGTCTGCATGGCAGCCCCTCATTTGTGAATGCCTCGGAGACCCCAGGGTTGACAGACCCTCCCTCTCATGTCCAGCACCCTCTGCTGCACCTGCGGGATATTTAGGGTGAGAGCCCTGCTCCGTGTAGCAGCCTCAGGCCCTGCCCAGTCTCTTCTCTCTGTCCCTGTGGGCAGCTCCGGCCAGCCCCCTGCCTTCATCCTCCGGCAGCCAAGGAGGGACCTGACTGCCCCCCAGACTCCTGGGGACATATCAGATTCTCCAAAGAAGTTTCTTATACTTGGGGCCAGTGGTCTCTCTGAGATGGGCCTCCAAGTTTCTGGCTAACGTGTGAGACTCATCTCCCTTCTGAAGCCTTTCCTGGGCTCCTGGAGCAGCTGTCTTGGGGCCCTCCCTTGGCCGGGGATGTGGCTTTCCCCGGAAACCCAAAACACTCTTTTCTCCTACAAATCCCCCGGATTAATTTTCTATTGCTGTTTTAACAAATTACAAAAATGTAGTAGCTTAGGATGGCACACGTTTATTCTTTTACCTCTTTGGGGTAGATCTGACTCAGGTCTCAGTGGGCTGGCATCAAGCTGTGGGCTGGGTCGCTTTCCCTTCTGGAGCTCAAGGGGAGAATCTATTTCTTAGCCTTTTCTAGCTTCTAGAGGCTTCACATTCCTTGGCTCTGGACACGATCCCTCATCTGTTTTTAAGGCCAGCAATACTGCATCTCTCTGACATTCTTCCGACATCCCACCTCCCTCTCTGACATCACAGGATTGGTATGACTAGATTGGGCCCACCTGAAAGATCTAGGAACATCTCCTCACGTCGAGGTCTTTAACTTCAATCACTTCTGCCAAGTGCTTTTTGCCATGTAAGCTAACATGCGCACAGGTTAAGAATCCTAGGGCTTAGGATGTGGATTTATGGAGGGAGTATCGTTCTACCACATCCTATTGTTCCCATGAGCTCTCCTTCAAATTTCTAGCCTTGTCTTGCACAGTAGAGGACGGCCTCTGACACATTTCAGTAACTGCATGGCACGTCTCTGTAGAATACGGGGCACTTATTGCCTGCTGCCCTCAGCCTTAATGCTCTAACCACAGTTCCAGACATCTGGAAAAGTCACATTCCCTATACCAGGTTCCCCAAGACCCTTGAGGGCAGGGTCTGTTTATCATGTGTTGAATACTGGTGCCAGGAACAGGGTCTAGAGCCAGAGCACCTTCTGGAAAAGTTTGTTGTGTGTATGGCAGAAGAGGAAAAAATGTTACCTGCTTTATTGCTTAGAGGAATTAGGGATAGGTGACAGTTGTCAAAACTCTGCTGGGTAAAATGATGTAATACATTTATTTAAGAGTAGGTGGATGTTAGACAAATATTAGGTCATATTGAGTTGCCAAGAAGGAAGAGTCTTGTGACCCTCCAGGTTGATGATGCTCTCCTGGTTATTTTAATTAATATACCAGTGTGGGAGAACACAGGGTGGAATTCCAGCTGCCCTGTGCAGAAACAGTTTGCTCCATGGTCCTCATCAGTCCGCTTGGCTCCTGGTACCACCTTAAAGCTACGGCTTTAAATCCTACTTCTCCTCTTAACTGCAAAGTTTACTGCAGGTAGGTTATTTTTGGTGCTGCCTTTGGGGCACTGGGAAGGTGGGGAACACTTTGAATACTGTTAAGTTGCAATGGAATTGGGAATCAGTGCATCAAGACACAGTGACTTTCACCCTCCTATTGACAGTAGTGGACACACTTGGTTGCAGAGCCATTTAAACAACTCTGACTGCTCCCTCTTATTTATGTTTGGTCCCCAGGCAGCCTGAAATTCCTCCTGTGACTTTTAAACAAAGCCCTGTGGGGGTGGGCTGGAGGAGGAAGCAACAGCTAGGCTGATGGGGATGGAGTCAGTCTTTCACACTCTGGCTTCCTTATTTTAGACACTGTGAATACTGGAAATATAGTCATACCCAGATTCAAAACACAGTGAAAATCCCTAAATAATTCTGCGTGTGTGTGTTTTCTTTTATGCCACACACAATTCCTCTTCATTTGGTGAAGCTGGCTGAATAATGGTGTCCTTAAAGGGCAGTAATAATAGTCCCTAGACGTGTTACCTTATATATATATTTCTTAAAAAAGGACTTTGCAGAAGTGATCAAATTCAGGATCTTGAGATGGGGAGATTATCATCCCACATTTCAGGGTGAACCCTGAAGGCAGTAACACATATTCTTTTAGAGGAGGCAGAGGGAGATTTGAGTACCACAGAAGAGAAGCCATGTGACTGTGGAGGCAGGCACTGGCCTGATGTGGCCACAGGCCAAGGAATGCAGGAAGCCCCCAGAAGCCAGAAGACACAGGAATGGATTCTCCTCTAGGACCGTCCAGGGAGAGCGCATCCTGCTGACTCGTTGATTTTGGACTTCTACCTTGCAGAATGGTAAGAGAATAAATTTCTGGGCTTTAAGCCACCAGATCAGTGGTAATTTGTTACAGCCTTAAGAAACTAATACATTTGCTGAGACCTGTATAGCTGAGAACTGATGCTATATATTATTCATGCATTTAGCAAACATTCGCTGTGGTGCGAGCACATTAGAGCCAGGAAGGCAGGCAGGAGAGGCCTGGGGGCCGCTCATGATCCCCTCTCACCACCTAATCCCGTGCAAAACACTCCAAATGTGTGCATTTTTCTGCAGGGAAGTTTTGTCCCTTGCATCAGGTTCTGAAGGGAGTTCAGGCCCCCAAAAGTTAAGTGTAATGTTGATGGCCAAAGTTTCTTCCTTACTTCCCAACCAAGACCTTGACAAAAAAAAAAAAAAAAAAAGGCCATCATCTGCCTCCCTTGGAGAACTGACTGAGAGAGGAATTTAAATATTGAATCTTACTGTTTACATTAAAATTTAGTAATCACTTATTTATGCAGATATTACTGAGCAAATATTACTTGCTATGTGCCACTTGTACCTGAAGTCCCTGGGGATACAGTGGGAAACAAGACAGACCAAAACAGTCCTGCTCTCACGAAGGTGACATTCTAGTCAGGGGGAGTGGATAAAAAGCAAATCAACATATAATGACTCAAGTGACACTGAGAGGGTGGCTAAGGGGACTGAGGCTGGGAGTGGGAGCTGGGGCAAGCTTCGTTTAGAGAACGGTCAGGGGAGGTCGTCTGCAAAGGTGACATGTGGGCAGACACCCGAAGGTGGTGAGGGGATGAGCTGTAAAACTCCACAGAGAAGGAGGTCCAGGCAGAGCGAAAAGCTAGTCCATGCACCTAGAGGGAAGCAAGCTCAGCTGGACTGGCGAAGAGAGAGTGGCAAACTGGTTAAAGCTCACTGCTGGTTTAGCTGGTAAACAGACTAGCAATAAACAGAGGGAAACCATTCAAATACAATGAATTTTTTTTTTCCTAGTGATACTAGATCTCAGTGGCACCCAGTAGATGTGGGTTGTCACCCACAGGAAGAAAGGAAAACTCTGCTGGGTTGGTGAGAATTCTTCTTGGAAGAGGAAGAAATACACACACAGTGACAAGCAAAGTGACTAAAACCATCTGGAAGACAAAAACGGGACTTTGGATTTTAGGCAGATGTGAAGGAATGATGACCTGCCCCCTGTGGGTGAGTGCAGGCTGGAGGTTTTGTTGGATTTGTGTGTGTTTGTTTATGGTATTTTGTCCCTGAGCCCCGGGGCTGTGTTCCCAACTTCCCTATTAAGCATAATGATAAGCAAGTGTTCATATTTGAGGGTTTAAGATAGACACCAGCCCATGAAGTTGAATGAGGGAAAGAGACTGGAGTGTGTGACCAGTGGGGCAGCTGTTGAAGGCCAAGCCCAAGGATGGGGAGGAAAGGATGAAAATACATTGCTCCCTGGAGGGCCTGCACCAGCAGAAATGAGATTTCCTGGGTCCTGGGTCCTGAAATGTCATTAGGAGGCTTGTGCCCATTAATTTGAAGGTACTAAAACTCTGATTCAGTTACACAAGTGGAGACAACTGAGAGGCAGTACAGGGTGATAATAAAGAGTTCAGGCTTGGAGGCAGAGCTGACCTGGGCTGGAATGCCAGGCCCTCTTCTAACTCCATGACGATGGGAAAGTGACTTTTCCCACCCTAGTATCCGAGTGAGGTGAATAGTGTCTTCCCCAAATTCACATTCACCCAGACCTCAGAATGTGACCTATTTGGAAATAGGGTCTTTGCAGATGAAGCCCTTCTGGATTGGGGTGGACCCTAAATCTGATGACGAGTGCCCTTATAAGAGGAAACAGGGAAATTCAGTCAGAGACATACGGGGAGGAAAGCCATGTGTCCATGGAGGCAGAGGCAGAAGGGATGCCCGGAAGGCTCCCTCAGAGCTTTCGCAGGAAGCACAGCCCTGCTGACATCTTGATCTCAGCCCTTTGGCTTCCAAACTATGAGAGAACAAACCTCTGTTGTTGTCAGCCCCCAGGCCTGCGATCACTTGTTACGGCAGCCCTGAGAAACTAGTGCCGTGTCTGCATCCGAGAGCTCAGCACGTGTACCCACCCTTAGGTCACAGAGCCATGGGGTGCTCGGCGGCAGGCATGGGCACCTGGGGGAGGGCCCAGCACATGGTGGGCATGCAGAAAACAGTAGCCAGAGGGTCAGAACTGCCTTGTGACACGTTAGCTGGCTGCCCTGGCCGGAAACTCTGACAGTAACCAAATAATATATATAAATGTAGTGGGGATCAGGTAGTAATTAGCGCTCTGGAGAAAAATAAGACAGAGTAAGGGGATAGAGAGGCATGGAGAGCTACTATTTTTAAGTAATCTGGTCAGAGAAAGAGGCCTCTCTGAGACGATGAGATATGAACAAGGATCTGAGTGGTAAGTGGGGGGCATGTGGTAAGCCCTCCATAAATGCTAACTAGGTTATGAATATTATCACTGGCTATTGTTAGCAGGCAGATGTGATATAGAAAAACGTGGTTCAAATCCAACCTCTGTGAACAACGTTGTGGCCTTCCCCGAGTCTCCTGAAAAAGGAGGGTGGTGACCAAAAGTTCGATGAGGAAATACGAGGTGAATCTGAGTTGGGTGGAGATCTCCATAGGAGAGTTGGGGGAATTTGCCACTATGGGCCCCTGGGTCCATCTCTGTGTCCTCTGACCTCAGGCCAACAGAGGGCCCCCATTTAGTTTTGGAAATGGCTGCATCTGGGGATGGTGTCACAGAAGGAATCTGGTGATGGAGAACCAGTGTTGCCGGTACCCTTCGGCAGCGCCTTTGTGCTCCACAGTACCCCTGCCATCCCTGGAGACAGTCACCAGTTTTTTTAATCCTGGGAAAATTACCAGACTTCCCTGGGCCTCAGTTTATTCATCTGCAAACAGAGATAATAAAACCCTCCTCTTTCAGATTTTGAGGGGATTGGATGAAATGAATCATTTACTTAACAAATATTTATTAAACAGCCATACTATCCCAAGCATTAATTATACAGCTGGATGCACAGGTTGGACAAAATGCACATAATTCCTGCCTTCCAGTGTGACACAATCTAGTGGGGAGAGGAGATTTAAACAAGTAAATTACAGCCCTGGCAAAGTGCAGCAAAGAAAAAGATGGGGAGAAAAGCAGGGTGGACCTATTTGGTGACTACAGAAAAAAGCCCCTGGGAACTAAAAGATGAGAAGGAGCCAGCTTTTGATATTTTTCATGAGAATTAAATATGTAAATTAATGCAGGGACAATTGATATCTTTATGATATTGGTTTTTCCTATCCAAGAATAGGACAAGCCTTTCCATTAATTCAGACTTCTTTCATGCTAAGGGGAAGCTCTGTTTTCTGGGTTTGTTGGTTTATCATATTTTAATTTTTGTTTTTAGTAATAAATTAGTTCATTACAAATAAGGTAAGCAATCGTGTACTGCTACCACCATGGACTCCCTCTGCAGGCCCCTCCTACATATCAAAGACCCTACTTCCTGCCTCTATGGGGGTTAGGGGGAGATGGGGACTACCCTCCAAGACTGTATTCACGATTCTTTTGTCTTCATTTATAATTTACACCAGGTATACCTGAATAATATACTATTTTTGCTAATTTTTTGAACTTCATATAAATGGAGTCATGTTGTGTGCTTCCTTTGGAAATTGGCTTTTTTCACTCAACGTCAGGTTGATGAGAGTCACACTCGTTGATGGAGGTAGCTACAGCGTGCTCATTTTCACTGCAGTGTGGCATTACCCTGTGACCATACCATGAGTGATATGTCCATGCTCCCTCCATTGGTGGTGATTTGGGTGGAATGTGACTCCTGGTGCACATATGTGAGAGTTTTTCCAGGACATTTATCTCAGAGTAGAATTACCAGATCATGTGTTGTGTGCCTCTGCCCCTTTGAAGATAATGCCAAACTGTTTCCCTACAGTCGTTGAACCAGTTTATATTCCCACAAGTGGCATATGAAAGTGCCTGTGGCTCCACATCTTTGTCAATACTTGTTATTGCCAAATACTTTCTCATGTTCACTTGGGTCAATGTGGATTTTACATGGTAGCTCCTTGTTTTAAATTAGCACTTCCCTATTTACTGGGGTTGACCATCTTTTCAGATGTTCATTGGCCATTGTACTTTTTTCTGTGAAATGTCTTTCATTTTTGTTGTCCATTAAAAAATTGGATTGTTTGTCTCATATATTGATTTGTAGGAGTCTTTAGATATTCTGGATGCTAATCCTTTGTTAAATAGATCAGGCAGGTCACTTCACCCCGTTTGTGGAATATCTTTTCATTTCTTTATAGTGTATCTAATGGCAGAAGTTTATAATTCTAATCTAGTCCAACTTTTCACTCTTTTCCCTTATGGCTTGCACTTTTGTCCTGTTTACGAAATCCTTCTTTACAATGAATACACATATACTTCTCTAGCATGGGTTTTTATCCATTTTTATGCCAGGGACCCTTTGGCATGTTTTTAAATGTATAAAATACAACTCATAGGATTACAAAGAAAACCAATTATACTGAAATGCAGTTATCAAAATATTAAAAATTATAATACATATGTGCTTTTTAATGCATCAAGTAACAAAATTTAGCAGAAAATCTAATAGCTGCTATAAATTTCCAGGTACTGAGGAGCATAAATGATATTTTGAGACACCTGTAACTACTGTAATGTGATATGAAAATACCTGTATTCTTATTAGGGATGAAGTCACGGGTACAAGACTACTGTGGTTTGTTATCTATGTTCATAATTGAATCTCTAAATTATGATTAGAGATTAGTGAACATAAATATCATTTTTTTTCCAATCCATGTTCATGAACCAACTAAATTCTATCCACCGATCCATTGGGAGTCTGGAGCCTAGGTTAAGCATTTTCTAAACATTTTAAAAGTTTAACTTTTATGTTTTTGTCTTTTTAAATCAGAATTTGTTTCTTTATATGGAATAGCATATATTTCCATTTTCCCCTTCTTATCAATTAAGCTATTTCTTTCCCTTTGATCTGCAATGTCAGTGCCGGCTTCAGTCATGCTTCTTTATAATGGGTCCATCCATTTTTAATCTCTTTTTTCTATCCTACTGATCTAGTTATTGATCTAGGTAAACCCCTATGGTCTTAATTTCTGTAACTTTGGCATAAGTCTGACATCTACTAAGGCAAGTCTCCCAACTTGTGCGTTAGCTCCTCTTCTTGGTCCTTTGCTTTTCTATGTAAATTTTAGAAATAGCTTAACAAATTCCATGAAAGACCTACTGGGATTGTGATAGGAACTGCACTGAGTCTATGCACCATATATTTATAACTTTCAATGAAATGTTATATTTTTTCCATGAAACACACATACATCTTTTGTTAGATCTCCTCCTCACTTCCTCTGTCTTTCTCTCTGTCTCCCCATCCATGTATCCATTTGTTGGTGTT
This sequence comes from Smutsia gigantea, assembly GCA_032199065.1. Taxonomy (NCBI): domain Eukaryota; kingdom Metazoa; phylum Chordata; class Mammalia; order Pholidota; family Manidae; genus Smutsia; species Smutsia gigantea. Next base: position 364,471 of record JAVSCE010010699.1, on the reverse strand, counting down.
GTAGTTGGAAATTGTGTTTTTTAAATTATCTTTTCTAACTCTTTGTTGCCAAGGTAAAGAAAATCTATTACCTTTGAATATTGTTCTTTTATCCCTCCACTTTATTACACCTGCTTATTAAATCTAATTGTAGAATTTTGGGGTTTTCTATGAAAATAATATCACCTTCAATTAATGTCCATTTTGTTTCTTTGATCCCAAACCTTATACCTTTTATTTCTTTTTCTTGTTTTATTGCACTTGCTAGTACCTTCAGTACAATATTGAATAAAAGCAGTGATTTTTTTTTTTTTTTTTTTTAGTTTTTAACCTTTAAGTATGAGGTTTGCTTTGGGCTTTTGGTAGATGCTCTGGGTTAGGTTAGATAAACTTTTTATTTATTGTTCACCAATTTTTCTTTGAAATCACAAGTGGAGGTTGTTGGTGTTTTGTTTTGTTTTGCTTTATTTCTTAAGGCGATAGATACCAGAATGTGTGTGTAGGTAAATGGAAAAGGCCCACTAAGGAGAAAGAAATTGAGGATGCAAAAGAGAGAGGAGATAACCTAAACACTCAAGTCCTTGAGAAAGCTGAGGGTGGTTTTTTGTACATTTTTGTAAGCATATAAAATACTTAACATATGCCTGGTCTATTAGCTTTCTATTGCTGCTGTAATAAATTACCACAAACTTGGTGGCTTAAAAGAGCACAGATTTATTCTCTTATAGCTCTGGAAGTCAGAAATCTGAAATCACTTTCCTTTGGCAAAGGCCAAGGTGTTGGCAGGCTGCCTTCCTTCTGGAGGCTCCACAAGAGAATCTGCTTCTTACTTCTTGCGGTGTTTAGAGGCTGCCAACAGTCTTTGGCTTGTGGTCTCTCCCTCCACCTTCAAAGCCAGCAGCATAGCATCTTTTCTCTGCTTTCAGTATAACTTGGCCCTTCGTCCATGTAAAGATCCTTGTCAATGACTGCGCTCAATCTAGGATCATCTCCCTGTCTCAAAATCCGTAACTTAATGTCATCTGCAAAGACACTTCTGCCATATAAGGTAACACCCACAGATTCCAGGGATTAGAATGGGGACATCTTTGGGGTTCATTATTCAATTTACCATCCTTGGCATATATTCAATTAAACCATATGCATTTGAAGTTTAAAAAAAACAAACAGTTGCATATTGGCCATTCCATGAGATTCAACCTAAAGATTCTGAATACATAAGAGTTACTCCACTAAAATATACTAAATACAAAAATTGTAATATTAAAAACAAAAGGGAAGATGATTTACCAAAAGTGCTGGCTCCAGACTCATTTCTACGGTCTTAGGAATAGTTGGGCAATTTGCAGCAGACTCTGGATCTTTACTTCCTGTGTCACTGTCCTGGGAGCACAGGCAGGTCCTTCTCCAAGGCCACTTGCCTCCCCACTGCCTTAGAAGAGGCCTGGTCAAGGACTGAAAAAGGCAATCCCTCTCCCCAGCTACAAGATCCTCTACCCCGCCGCACAAACATTCTTTTGAGGAAAAGGCAGCTCCGAAAGTCTTCCACGTTGTAGGCGTGTGAGGCCGGAATGAAGTCTGTGGTGCGGCCGAGCCATGCTGTATTAGAACCTGAGGCGAAAGGAAAACAAATCAGTGATACTGATCCTGGCTTTATTTAAAATGTTGACTTTTTTCCCCCACTATGGATCTTTTCACATTAATTTCGATATTTTTAAAAGATTACATCAACATATTTGGCTTGAGTACTGAATTTTTTGGCACCCCCTTTAATTCTGCACCCTCGACTTAACTTTTCCCCCTTAATTCCCACTCTGGCCTGTGGGCCTATATTTGTGGCTCTTCTCTCTAATGATAGTTTTGGATTGATACTCCCAGCAAAAGTTAAAACTCTGTCTTAGGAAAAAACACACCACAGTTAGATCTGCTGAGATAAGAGGAAAGGAAGGCCTCCTCCTAACCTCCTAACCTCCCGTCATCCAAGTGACTCCCCTTGCTGCCAATTGCCCTCCCAAGTGAGAAAGAATAAACTAATTTCATACCTATTCAGTCCAATAAAGCTCATTGTCCTACCCCTACCTCCAGTGATAAGAGACAGGAACAGTTCATTTTCCATTGCTAAGCGACAGCAAACACAGCACACGGCATCTGTGCCAGGCCTAACTGGCTGATAGGGATCAGTGTCTAAAGTTCTTGTTTGCATTTTGAAGTCAACAATAATTGCAGTTCTCTATTAGTGTTCATTAAATTGGTTTATGGCTGGACCAACTCCAATCTCCACTCGGCAGTTTCCATGCGATGTCTTCCTAGGAGAAGAAATATTTGGCAATAAAAACCCTGGGCTGATTTCCTCAACTCATTTCCCCTCGAGAGTCTAGGAAGCTATGGCCACCATCTGCACTATAGCCCGGGAGAACAAGGCCTCTGTTGAAAGTTCTGGAAGGGTAGGGTGGAGAGCAGGGTGGAGAGGATGGCTCTGTTCTCCTCAAGCTGGCTTCCTTCCACTCCAGGCAAAAAGTAGGCCAGTGGAGCAGAAGTCCATTATGTGCAGCCAGCAGGGGTGGAGAGGACAGCCCTGTTTCCCCAGCGCCAGCACTAGAGTTTGGAAATAGCCTTCTGAGTCTCTTTCCATGGACTAGAGCCGGAGAGAGGCACCACCCTGGGCTGTGATCAGGCTCCTGCCTCCCTGGCCGGGGAATGGGTCAAACAGTGGCCTCAGTGTAATGGCAGAAAGTTCCAGCCAGCTTAGAAGAGCCGCCCTTGGACGCCATTTCTCAGGTGTTGACTCACCCTGGCGGCTGAAAGGCTGCCAGCCCCGGCCGGGAGCAGGACTGTTGCCTAACCTAACCTTCCCTCCGTCCCCAGTTCTCATGAGCCAGCTCTGCTCTGAAAATAAAAACCAGAAAGCAGCCTAAAGCAATTCCTGAGGATGTCATTCTCCTTTCTAGACCCCATTCCCAGACACTCTTCCACCCTCGCCACTTTCCAGGGTGCAAGAGTGGTTCCTGGTCATCACCATCTTTTCTGTCCCTCGCTGGTGACAATTTCTTGGGGCCAAGCTGGATAACAAGCCTGCTTGCACCCCCTAGTGTACACAGAAGCCCAATACCATTCAAAGTTGTGTCTGGGTCAGGCCAGCTGGGCAACTGGGGTTGTAGGAAATTATGCTTGAGTCTAATTCCATGAAGTCTGGGTCAGGTATGAGAAAACCACATTTACACTCCTGATTTGGTTTGTGACCCAGGAAATTGCCCTTTCTGAGCTCAATGCCGTACTTTCCTCTGATTCTCATCTCTCCTCTGATTCTCATCTCTCCTCCTCTGCTTGTTGTGAAGCAAGGGGCTCTTTTTGCTCCCTTCTCTGTTACCAGGGGAAGTGAGGATTAAGCAGTCAAAATACTTTAATCTCTTTGAGAAGCTATAGAATGGCCCTGTCTTGTGGTTAATATGTGCACAGGCCTAATCATGGTAAACTTTCTACCATTACACTGAGAAACCCTAAAGTCTGAGTCATTTGCTTTGTTACTATTGTTATAATGTGTACTCAGTTCTATTAGGGACAGAGACACCTTAAGGGCAATGATTCCCAAACAAAAGACAAGCATGGAAGGTTGAGAAGATCTCAAGTTCCTTGTGTCTCCTCATAGTTCTGTAGATCTTTTTCTGAAAAGCATGCAGGAGACAGTTCAGGTAAATGTGAAAAAGAATCTATGTTCAGGATAAGCCAGGGCAGGATGGCACTGGAGTAAGTTGTGAGCTTCCAGAGGAATTGACAAGCACCTACCTAGGAGTACTAGGAGGCTTACCTACCTAAAAGCTTGGGACCTCAACCAAATGGTTACTTGAAGGGTCTCTTAGGTTGGCTATTTTAATTAAAAAGTCAAGAACAGGATGGCAAATAGGTTTAATATTCTGTACCAACTTCAGTCAACTGAAAAGCCTGAAGCATTATACTAAATAAATGTTCCTGAAAGTTCAGATTGAGGAACATATCATGATTGATTAGTGATGTCTGCCATGAGCACAGGACAGAGTGGTGGTATACATGCCAAGTAGACAAGAGGGAAAGAGCATATCATATGAATTATAATTACAAGATATTATTAAGAAAGCTCAGCCATCTCACCTTTTGATGCTGTTTTGGTCATTCTTATGTTCAGGGATGGAATGATGATGTGGCTTTTCCAATTTCCTATTCTAGGGCATAGGGAACTTACAACTCCCATCTTCCCATTCCATAGTGTGTATAGCTGCCCAGCTGACTTGAAGGCTGATGTGAAATAGCAACAGGTGGAGGTGAGAATGCATCTGACTCCCACTTTGCCTGGGCTTATAGAGAAGGCTCAATTCCCATGTACTGACTGAATGTTGACTCTATACACAGGAGACTGGTAAATTGCTACAGTGTGCAGAAAAAGAGAGGAGTGTACAAAAAAATCCTAAATGCACACCCTCCTTAGTTACTTGGCCCACAAGAAGCAAACAGAGAACAGCTTCATTGCTGGCACACCACAATCCCAGAAGAAACACAAGGAGGGGTGGGCAGAAGGTAAAGCAGCCAGAGTCATCGCCCTTTGACCCCACAGACCCTCCTGCAGCCATGGATCAGAATAAGGAGGAGAGCTGTGGAGGGTCTGGCCTGGCTCTGAGACTGAAATGCGTCCAGAGGGCCCCCACAGACTGCCACAGGGCGCCAAGGCATCCTAGAGTGCTCCTTCTAAGATGTACATTGAACTTCCCGCTCCTCTTCATTCCACTGCTCTCATTCCAGTCCAGGTCATGGCGACCTCTCCCTGAGCATGCGCGGGGATCCTAGTAGCTCTCCCTGCAACTGTCCCCCCACTACCCTTGCCTCACTTCACGCTCTCCTCTGGACCTCACTCTCCAGATAACAGTTAGTGGCGTGATCTCTTTGAAAACAGATCTGACTCCATCATCACATTCTTAACTCTCCCATGGGGCTTCCCATTTTTCTCCTAAGTCCTGTACTGGGGACCTACCGCTTCTTTTCTAAGTCTTCCAACCCCACAACACCCTGCTCCCTTTGTTCTTACCCTTCAGCCACACTGTCCTCCTTGTGGCCCCTTGAAGTAATACCGCTGCCCTGGGGCCCTTTGCAGACCCTTCCCTCCTAAATCACCTCCCCCACCCCCCCACTCCCGGCTTTCCTTCTTTACCTTGTTAATAACTACCTCCTACTCTCTCTTAGTTTGAATGTCATCTCCCTGGGGCTAGGTTAGGTCCTTCTTGTTAAAGGCTCGCATGGCACCTCATACTCTCCTTAGGGACAATGATCATGATTTTAAGTAGTTATTTTTAAAGTTATTTGCATACTGTCTATTCCCTGCTAGACTATAAGCCCCATTGGAACAGGTCTGACTCCCTTACTAGCTGCAGTGCCTCACAACTCAGCACGGCCTCTAACCCAGTTCCTGACATGTTGAAGGTGCTTAATATTTATTGAACAAATTAATAAATGGAAGGTGAGAGAGATGTATGTGCGGATGGGACTTTCTGAGATTCAAGTTGATTCCTACCCCTTGCCCTTCCGAGCAGAAGAGATTAAAGCCTGTGGATTTGGTATCACCAGGAAAAGCTAGGGGCAGGGAAGGAGGATGGGTTCTATAGATGGATAGGCAGTTCTAGATTATAGCTTGATTTCCCAGGAACCTGAGCTTTGCCTTTCCAGGACTTCTAGAGAGGAGTATCTAGAATTCTACTCCTCAAAATGTTATTTCCCAAGGAAAAATCCAAATGAGAACTTAATAGATCAGAAGGAAGGAAATAAAATTTTTAGCATTCATTCATGTTGCCGGGAAAGCCATAGTCACTTCTGTGGCTGCTTTCGAGCCATTCCACCTGCTGCAGCAACCAATGCCCTGAGACCTTCTGAGATCTAAGAAAGCAGATGAGTTTAGCAGTTTTACAACCTATTTTTTTTATAAGGCAGACTCCAAACACTTCTACCCGCTAACTGGCCATGTAAATTACTACCTCCTGTATCAGTTGCAACCAAGGGAAAAATGTAATATAATATGATATTGTTTTTAGGTCCCTAGGATCTATTCACTCATCTTAGGCCTGTGCCACCAACATTTTTTGATGGAAGGAGAGCTACGGAGTAGGGCATGGATGACTCCAGCAGAAGCCAGCGGGGTCTCACAAAAGCTGAACTCGGGCACAGGTTCAAGGGTTCAGCCATGGTTTCCATACTCCCTGCTGAGGGCTGGGTCTCTTCTCCCACTATGGGAGTGCACACTGTATCGGGTTTTCATTTGACCATATTAGGGGTATGGGCTCCATTCTACTCTGAAGGCCCATTGAAAGGCAGGCTGGTGGGGGTACGATATCTGCAGCCATTCTCTGCAGGGCTGCTGAAAGGACAGGGGACCATCCTTTTCTAGGATGCTAGATAGGGCAGCTTGGCTGGGTGAGGTGCCCACCCCATAGTCCCACAGCACCCTGCCAGCACCCACCCCTGCAAAGTGCTCACCAGTTGTGGGCAGGAAGCTCCCTGAGCCAAGGGGCCAGGTCTGCCTACTTAGAGCACAGTGCCTGGCACTGATGAATATAGGCTTGCTGATGAAGAATAACTACATATGTGAATGGATGGATGGATGTTGAATCAGCTGAATATGAATCAGAACTTTCTAATCATTAGAGCTGCCCAGTGTTGGAATGGGCTGCCCTGAACAGGACCAGCAGGGGCCAGCAATTCATCAGTACGAGTCCTAGTTTTACTGGGGCAGGACAAAGGCATTTGGTGGAGGCAGACAGACATTGAGTCCATGGGCTCTCAGGTCAGAGAAACCTTGTGTGAGTCCTAGCTCTGGCTACTCATGGCTGTGAGACTTTAAGGTAACTTGCCTCAATGTCCACATCTGTAAAATGGGGGTAATAGTCCAGTTTGAGTTCCCTTAAACAAGAGCCTGAGACTAGAATGTAAGTACAGGTAGTTAATTCGGGAGATGATCTAGGAAGTAGAAGGGAAGCAACACCGAGGGGGGACAGAGAAGGAGGAAAAGCTCAACAAGGGGGCCTTATTAAGCCCTGTTGGGCAATTGGGGCTCACGCCTATTGGGGAACCTTAGGGGAATTGCATGGGAGGTGTTCTCTGAAGGGTAAAAGGCCTGATATTTCTCTGCCACCTCCCATCCCCAGCCTGTGAGGCAAACTTCCCTGCTCTTCCAGGCTGTACCTACTTGTGGGACAAGACTTCTACATTTCCTTCCTCAAATCTGAAGCCACTGGAGGTGGGGGGGGGGTGCTGTCCATCCCAGCCACAGCTGCAGTCAGAGGTGGACAGAGGGGAAGTGGTCCAGGGCACTGTTCTGTGTCCACCTCGAATATTTTTATGGTACCAGAACAGAATGGGAGCTGCATGAGGGAGCGACTAGTCAAGATCACAGTCTTTCAATAGTATATTTTTAATTAATGTATAAGGATGAAAAAAAATGATATTCTAAAATGTTTAACACAGTACCTGAAAATGAAGTGCTGCATACAGCTGCCATTCTTGTTATTAATTCGTATTTATTAATAGATGATGATACTTTTCAAGAGAAACAGGACTCATTTGCTGTAACATCGTATATTTGGGTTTGTGTATTTGCTTGGAGGAGTTATCCTTTTGGAGAAAATCAAGACCATTCTGGCTTTGAGCTACAGAATGAAACCTCTGGATGAAGGAGGCCAACCTTTCGGACATCCAGACACATTGGTGTGTCTCTTGTCAGGCTCTAGTGGAGCCACTGCCTTTCATACTCTCTGACATGTGGCCTAGGAGTTTTCTGAGTTGAACTGACAATTTTAAAGCAGGAACAATAGGATCGTCTCAGGGAGAATTACCTGGTGACCTCACATTTCCTAAAATGGCTTAACCAACAACTTACAAAAAAAAAGTGCAAAAAGTTGTGCAGACATCTCCATGCCCTTGAGCTCAAACCCTACCCCACGCTGCAAAAAGCACAAGCAGCTGAAATGGTTTTCTTCCTGTGAATCCATGCTTGGAACGGTCGGGACCAGCTTTAGCTACGTCAGCCAGCACACGCTTCCTGCATGAAGGCACAGCCCCACGGCAGGAAAAAATGGACAGACAAGGGACAAGCAGGTGGGACATCTTTTCTTGCTGGAGAAGAACCATCCACATGGCAGCTTTTTGAAAGCCTGGGCCTTGACATGCATCTGTTCACTAAAGAAAATCTCTTCTCCACCCTCAACAGACTTGGCAGGAAAGAAGGCAGGTGTTACCTGCTGGGGACTCCATTGCCAAGGGTACACTGAAGAGAGAAAATGGAAGGACGACCTAGAAGAAATTCAGTGGGACTGCCCACAGGGGCCTTGGCACGGCTTCTGCAGCCTTAGAAATTCCAGGGACAGATCCCTGCCTTCAGGGTTGGGGGCTTGGGTGTGAGTCTGTTCCAACAGCTACACTGTGGTTTTTACCATTATCCAACTAGTGTATTCACACTGTACATATCCTGACTCTGCTGAATGGCCATCCTGAAGACTGTAGATTCTCATATTTAAGCATTTGATGTTCTCGCGGCCAGAGATGGGTGCTAGAAGCCAGCTGTCTTTTTTTTCCTGTGACATAAGGTGTACATCCCATACTGCCCCCAGCAAGTGTACCTGGTTCATACTAGCAAAATGCAGTAGAAAAAAGGATTTTTAAAATACACTGGCTTGACACTTACTTGGCAGGGGAGATACCATGATCACAAAGGTGGTTTTCCCGGGGCGAGGCTTATCCACTGCACTCCAGATGTGCCGACCCCTGCGATTTCCCCAAATGCGGGAAACTCGACTGCATAATTTGTGGTAGTGGGCAACTGCATTCACACTTCCCCCTATTAAAAAAAAATACATTGGCTTGAGCTGCTCTGTCGATGCTAATGCATTCAGCAAGCTGAAGGTGGCTCCCAGGATAGCTATGTCAGGTCTAGCATTCAAATATTTAGTGGCCGAGTAATTACTGTAATAATTAATTTCCTTTGCTTAATCCAGCAATCAGGCATGTTCACTTTACACATGGGAAAATGTTGGAAAATGTGTGTGTGTAAAATACAGGGCAGCAATTGCCATTTAGTTAAGATTTAAAGATCAGTTTGGGAGAAAAGCAGAAAAGGTGAATAAAGAGAAACAAAAATGAAATGCCCCAAACTTCAAACACCATTCTTATAAGAACTTTGCCAAAGTAGGGTCTGATCAAGTGTTACAGTCTGCTGCTTGGGAAATGGCACCTTGAAAGTAGGTGACCTTACCCGAATCCTGCCCTCCAGAAGCCACATTGGTCAGTGGAAATGTTCTTCAGGCCACATAGGTAGTCTTAAATTTTCTAGTAGCCACATTCTTAAAAAGTAAAAGGAGACCATTAAATTGTTTTTAATAATGAATTTCACTTCATGCAATCGATCTGAAATATTATCATTTCAAAATATAGTCAATAGAAAAAGAATTAACGGGACTACGGGTGCCCAGCGGGCATCCTCTCCTCCAAATTTATTAAGCCTGGATTCATGCTTGGAGTTGCATTGCTCTATTTAAGGGAGCTGTTTCAAGAGCAATCAGACTTTCCTATTTCTCTGAAAGCCTGAATTTTCCCTTTTTGCCCTCTTTTTAGACTTTCCTTTCCTCACCCCTCACAGTAGTCATTACTTCAGTATACAAGGATTTCCAGGTCCCCATCGTCTGGGGGATTGCAGTCCCAGGGCCCGCTGCGCGGGGTGCGGCCCTCTGACCAGCTCTGGCCAATGAGCTGTGAGTAGAAGTAAAGCAAGTAACTTCCAGGCCAGGTATTTAATTTCCAGCGTGGGACCCTCTAGAGCTCTCTTTGAAGAACTAACTTGAGATGGTGGCTTTCCAATGATTTGAGTCTTTCTGCTGACTCCTAATGGCATGCCATGGGACCTAGAAATACTTCATTGTGGTTTTAAATGCCCTGTGGTTTTAAATCCCATGATTTGACCTAGCATATCCTGACTGACAAAGCCCCTCTGAGAGAGGACATAATCTTGGGGTGAATAGGTTTGGAGAGGGGCCAGGAGAGTAATGTCTCTACATAGACATTCAGTGACCCTGGAATGCCCTGCCCCCTCTGCTAAAGGGAACGCCACGGTCACCTGAGCTGTTAGGGGGCCCCTTCTGGGAAACTGAGGCTCAAGTTAGGATAAACCTGCTCCCCAGTTTCTGTTCTTCAGAAGACAGGCACAGTTAGCACTCAGTGACTGGTGTTGGAGGGGTAGTGGGGCAAAAACACCTAGGGCTGTCTCATAGAAGAAGAAAGGAGAGGACGGGGCTCTTCAAAACACTGGTTTTGAAGACAACTAAAGGCTTGAGTCACTGAGCATCTTGACTGACTCTGGACCTGTTGCCTAGAGTGGCCCCCTGTCTCCACAGTCCTGTAATTGCATGCTGCTTCTCAGGCCCTCCTTTCCCTTCTTCACCCTTTCCAGGCTGTCCTTTGTTTTACAGGTGACTGTCTGGTCTCACACATTCAGCTAGTCATTTACCAAATGGGCACAGAAGGCATCCTATGTGCTCATCTTTAGGATACAAAACCATGCTGGACATACTCCTGCCCTTAAGGAGTTCCATTTAGAGGGGGACAAGAAACAAGCTAAAATTCCTGAGATGAATTTTCAGTGCTACGATAGACAGTCCAGAGGAGTTAACAGAGAAGGAGCAGTTCCCAGCCTAAGAAGTCAGGGAGGGCTTCCTAGAGGAGGTGGGGCAGCAGCCACTGGGCAGAGTTAAGGGAGAGGCAGTCCAGGGAGAGTCAGGGAGGAGAGCAAAGGAATGAAGGTGAGATGGCTGAGCTGGCCCCATTCAGAGGCCTCCGAGTGGCTGGGCAGAAGTGGTGCAGGAGACGTGTGGGCAAGCAGTGAGATATTAGGCTGAAATGGAGGGGGCAGGACCCAGTCCCTAGGGGCTTAGTAACCATGGCGATGGAGATGAGGACGGGCTAGCAAAGAGCTACTGCAGAGATTTAAGCAAAGGAATACCTTGATCAGATCTGTGTGTAGCTGGGGAGAGGAAAGAAGTTATTTTATCAGCTGGCTAGACAGGAAGAGAACATTTTTGTGGGTTTATTTATGTGTCTATGTGTTGGAGTCAAGCAAAACTCCCTCTGGCCCAGGGGATAAGAAAAGAGAGGACTTAGGGCAGAGTACTAAATAAGGGACCAGGGCAGTGGGATGGTAGAAATTTTTGAACACATCGGGGGCACTTGGTTTCTTTACTGGATAAGGGGCCCGGGAGCAGAGGGAGTAGAACAGTGGAAAGAAAGAAACTGTAAAATACAGAAGCCCAAGAGAGAGGAAACAGCCAGGGGTGACAGAAGGTAGTCTGGAGGGGCTTCTACATGAAAAATACCCTGAAGTCAGGGTGATTGAAGGGCCTCTGCAAACGGGGATGTCCCATACTGACTTTTAAATAATTAGCGACACCCACTTCACTGTAACCCCACACCAACCCCATTACCCAGCAAACCTCACTACAAGTGACTTCTTTGTTGATGTGGATCAGAGATAGGGGACAACCACAGGCACAGAATCCAAAGGGGATCCAGAGAAGTTAGGAGAAGGAAGCCCTGGGAGTATGAGGGGTAAAGATACAGGTAGGTCCCCCACAGAGGACTGTTGGAGATGTGGGGTCTGGGAAAGTAGATTTCCATCAATTGTGAAATAGTGCTTAAGACAAATTTCTTTTATATAATAAAGAAATGATGAGAAGGGAGGCAAATAGCCACTTAGACTATAAGGATACTCCCAGTGAAAATATACAGGGTAAAATTTGTCTGTAATTACTTTAAAATATTTCAGTATAGATACGGGAGGTATATGCATGTGTAAGTTAAGTGATGACCAAGCTGGAGGAGGCTAATTATTGAAGAAAGAGGCTTTTGGGCAGAGTAATGAATAAGGGAGCAGGGTACTGAATGTGTGAAGGACCCCAAGTGCCAAATATTGCTCTCTCAAACTTACCTTGAGAGTATAATTAAGAATGATTAAAAATATTTTTGTTGGCTAAACAAGTGGTGTTAATGTTATGTAGATGGCTAGAAAGACACATACAGGCATAGCTCCATCTTGCAAGAACATAGCGTTAGAATCTCCCTCAGCCCCTCTACCTGAACACACACACACACACACACACACTTAGGGGACTGTCACCTACTCAGATGAAAAATTAGTTGGTTCTGCCACAAGAACATTATTGCATATGCCTCAGATGAACCTAGGTTAATAAGGTTGTAACAGACAGCCCCCCACCAAGCCAAACCAAACCAAAACAGTGGCTTAATGAAGTTGATTATGCTCTCAGATAACCATCTTTAGGTGATGGGGCAGCTCTGCTCCGTGCAGTGATTCAGGGATCCAGGCTCCTCCCACCTTGGTGCTGTGTCATCCCCTGGGGCGTTGCCTTCAGGGTCAGAGCTGACTTACAGGATCTCCACTTTCCTACCTGTAGGAAGGGAAAAGGAGGAAACTCAGGTACACACAGCTGGACTATGAGTTTTAGGTTATCTTTTCAGTTGGATAAGTTGGGCTATCCCCAAGGAGATCACCTGGGAGCTGCATATATCATTTCTGCTCAGACTTCACACGTAAGTTCCTCACCCTGTGTGGAGGAAGCCTAGGAAGTCAGGTCTCTGGCTCAAGAGCATCTGTCTAGTTTCAGTTCTATTACCAATGAAAGAAAGAGACAGTGGATTTTGGCCACTGCCCCAGAATCCTTCCTTAAAGTTCTTATTAAAAAGAGCCTACAAGCACAAAGAGTTGGGACTTTACAAGCACAGGCTGAATCCAGTATTTGTGCCTACTTGCTAATATGTGTGTGTATGTGGCAGAATTTGGTCTCAAAATTGCCTTCATTGTAACCTACTTGATGGTGAGGTAGCAGAGGATCCCTGGCCCTGAGTATGGGGTGGTCAACATCACCCAAGAGCTTGTTAGAAACGCTGGGCTCAGGTCCACCCCAGACCTATCGAGACAGAATCTGTCCTTTAACATCTCCAGGTGATTCGTGGAGTGGCAGTCTCCAGGCTCCTTTACCTGGGCTTGACTTTGGCCTCTGACATAGACTGCTGTGCGTTGATTTTTCACAGCGAGAACAGTGTTCCACAAATTTAAGGACTCAATAGTGATAGTGATACCATTTTTAGCACATCATACCAGCATTGAAAAAAAGAAAGGTAGAAAAGACATAGTCTAAACTAAAAAAAAACAAAACAAAACCAAGTGCATTGCACTAAAGTGTGTTGTTGGGCAGTTTTAGGTACTCATGTAGGTGTAGGTCACTGTTAAAACACCAAAAACGTGTTTGAAAGCCAAGGATCAGTGGCAGGAAATTCACAGACCTGGCAGCAAGCAGTCCTGGGGCTGAGCACCACCTCTGAACCGTGCGCCCTGGGCCAGTAGTGAGCCTCTTTTCCTCACGGGTGAAACAAGGTAACTTCAGCGTCCAGGGCTGCGGCTCTTGCTGCCTTACCAGGACAGGTCTGGGAGTAAATCACCTGTGGGAATAAATCCTCCCCTCCCCTTTGTCTTACTCCCTTTCTTTTTTGGACAGGAGTGTGGCTTACCTGGGCTTCTCAGCTGAGGTTAAGGCCAGGATTCCTCATTCTTTGCGCCTTCCTAATTCAGGAGGGCACTTTTGCCCAGACCTCTAAGGGGCTCAGCTCCAGGGGTCCGTGTGACGAGAATGTGTCCAGTGGGCACGTACATGGGGCGTGGGAGGGGAGATGGTGGAGTGGCCCTCACCTTGCCTCGCGATCCCTCAGGCGCCCAGGTTCCCGGACCAGCCCGGGTGGGGGAGCAGGAGGGAGCGCCAGTCGCGGCCCCAGGCTCCGGGCGTCTCTGCCAGCGGGCGGTGCGGCAGCGCCACCGTGTGGCTGCGCGACATGAAGGCGCCGCCTCTCAGCCAGCGCCGGGGTCCGCGCAGCACAGCCCAGCCTGAGTGAGACCAGCTGGGCTGGAGGCATCTCGCCCAACCCCCTCCCGCCTGTTTTCCAGCACATCCCCTTCGCTGAGCTGTTCGAGCCACCAGGTGCAGAGGGACAGAGCTGGGCAGTGCCCCACCCTGTGCTCCCGTGGCGGCGGCGTCTCAGGAAAGGGCACCGGGGCCAGGCACTTTCAACGGGGGAGGTATCTGGAGGAGGATATGGATCCTAACGCCATAGGCCAGCGTCTAGCTGCCAGCTTCATTTCTCTTGGTTACAGCGCACTGGTCTTGTAAACGGGGTCGCGGATTTGAGTCACGATGGGGCCCAGAAGCACGTTTTCCTTTCCGAGAGCAACTCGCCCCATCCCTGGGTCCAGGTTCTGCCTTTACCCTTTGTCTTGTCAGTGGGTTTCAGCCCCAGGCACGTTCACTCTTGATTGGGTGAGACCGAGAAAGGACAATGGAACGTTCTTGGGGTGAAAGGGTTTATACCCTGCTTTATGTCCACCGTGGCAGGTCGAGCGCTAGAATCCCATCCACCTCGGAGCGAGTCTGCGTGCAGCAAGCCGGTCTCTGCCTCTGGGCCTCTCCATGCACCGCCTCCCCCCACCCAGCATCCCTTGCAGTCTGTGTCCTCAGCGCTGCCACCACTCCAGCCCCTGCTCTCCTGCAGCCATACAGCCCACAGCACTGGGTGGAGCTCTTTATAGAGAGTCAATAATAACTTATTGTCCACACCTGTGCAGTGAGCCAGCCAACTAGGGTCGGGTGAGAATCCTGGCCATAGGAACTTTAAGTTTCTTTCTACCCTTGGCCAGCAGTGGTGCCGGGGTTCTTGTTCACGAAGCCGAAGAATGAGCTTAGCAAACAGGGTAGGAGAGCAAGGTACAGGCTTTTATTTAGAAATAAAGTGATATGACAGAGCTCCCGGCTCATGCCAGGAGGGGACAAGAGAGTCCGGTGTGCTGCGTTGTCTAGGGGGTTTTATAGGCAGATGAGGATTTTTCGAGAACATGAAAAAAAGGTTTAGGGGTGCAGACCTGCTAAGTGGTGTCTGAACACCCAGAATTAACACAAGGAATTTCTCGCCCCATCTCTCTCTGGGATACTGGCGTCTTGGTCTAGGAGCATATCAAAAGGCGGCCTGCCCAGCCCCCAAGGTGGGCTGAGGTATTGTCTGTTTGATAAAGAGTAAGTTAAGAATCCTGCTTCCCAAACTTCCTGGGTGTTAAAATGCAATCTTATCTTTAAGGTGGAATCTTTGCTGCCTTTTACTATGTTGTTTACAGCTGGGTCTGCATGCTAAATTATTTGCCCAGTTTGCAAAACCACCCCATCAGATCTGAAAGAGGAAAGACAGCACAGAAGCCTGGGCCTTTTAGCATGCTAAAGTGAATCTTACAATGATTAGCATAATAACAACATGGGGTACTCTTCTTTATCTGGGGAACACCCACTGATCTTACTGAAGAATGACCCTGGAGCTTAATGTTTAACACAGAGTTTTGGAAGGGGGTTTCCTTGCATGTAGTTACATTGCTCTGACTGCAAATATTCTCCCTTGCTTTTTCCAGAGGCCCTCCCCCTACTCTGACTACACCCACAGTCCCTGTCTCAGTAGTGAGCCTTGGATTCCACAGGGAAAGGAGGAAAAATGGGCAGCTGCTGAGGGGAGTGCCCAGATGGACACGGTTAGAGGTGAAGGGCAGCCAGGAGCATCCTTGGGCAACTAGGTCTGGATTCCAGGATTCACCCCAGGGGGCTCCGTTCCAATGCTGACAGTCTCCAGACCTGGGAGTTTTCAAGCGCTTTGCCTGCGAACTGATGGAGGAGGAAGACAATTCATCAACACCTGGAGTGTCCCTCATTTCTGTGAGAACGAACCCTCTCTCTTATCCCCGCTTTAAGCTCCTGTTTGTTGAGGTTCATCCTGGGTCCGTCATTGTCCCAAGTTCCCCTCAGGAAAGAACCTTGTGGGCGTTGGACAATGTATAGCTAAGGAATATGAGGCCAAAAGAGACTAAGCAATTTGCACAAGGTCACCCCATTAACAAGTGACAAACAGGACAACCAGGTGGTTCTGTGGCTACCAAGCCCTTCACCATTAGAAGGAGATGCCTTTGCCTCTCCAGCCCTGGCCTTCCAGGGAGGGAGGAGCTTTCTACTGAGCAGTGTCAGGGAAACCTGGAGGTTTGGGGAGATAGCTGACAACTAATTTGGGGCTGGGTCTTCGGGCCACTCCCTCAGCCACCATGCTCCCTGCAGGAGCTGCCCCGCAGCTTCCTTGCCTGTAAAATGGGAATGCAGGAGGGCTCTGCCACCTGTCCTCACCACTCATCCTTCTGTCCTATAGCTTCCCATCGTGACTATTTCAGTTCTCACACGGGAGGGAATAGAGTCAGAGAACTTTGCAGTGAGAGCCTGAAGTTAATTATCTGGCCTGCTGGGAGAATGCTGGGGATTACTCTGGGGCATAGTGATCATGATTAAGTCTGGATTCCATGCAAGTTACTTTCAACTTTCTGATTCTGCTTTCCCTGTGACCATTAATAACAATGAATCCTTTTAAAGCACTTGTCAAACCGAAGCAGAATCAGTGAATTAACACAGTGTGTACAAAAACATTGTAAGTGGTGGTATTAACATCATTGTCCTTACAAGGTAATCAAGGCTAAGAGGAGTTGAGGAGTTAAACGTCGTGCTTAGTGTTACACAGAAAGCAAGTGGCAGAGTCAGGATTCAAACCCAACCTTCCCGGCTCCAGGTGCCTCTTTAACCACCTGTGGTGCACCTGAAGATACTTCTAGAGCCTTTCTTATGGGATTTCTGGACCAGAGGGAACAAAGATATGCCTTCAGGAAATTCAGCTTTGCAATTGTTCCATCAAAGTCCTTGGTTTTTAGAGCCAGAAGATTTTGTTCACATCATTCATGAGGAAACAAAAAACACCTTAAAAATGAATTCTCCCCTGGGCCTGTTCCTGAAAGTTCTCTATGAAAGGGAGATAGTCTCATGTCTAGAAGTAATATCTTTTCAGCCTATACAAAGATCAATGCAAAGTCTCTATTAAAACCCTCCCAACACTTCATTCTTTTTATTTTGCATGGTGTTATGTTGCTGTCTTAAGATCCCCATCCTTCTATAGCTTTTAAAGTAACAGAAAATAAGTCATAATTTTTTGTATGTATTCTGTGTGTATGGGACATATATATGTCCACACCATGGGCAGTTAGGTTGGGTGGCAGATTGTATTTTCCAAAAGTGGCCACAACAATCTATCCTATCCCACGTGTCTTGCCAGTGGGTTTCAGCCCCAGGCAAGTTTGCTATGGATTCAATATGACCAAAGAAATTGACAGCAAAACGTTCTTGGGGTGAAAGGGTTATACCCCACTTTATTTCCACGGTGGCAGGTCAGTCACTAAAATCCCATTCACTCAGAGTGAGTCTGTGTGCAGCAAGCCAGTCTGTGCCTCTGGGACCCTCTGTCTGCACAGCCGTCCTCCGGGCCTCTCTGCACAGTCGTCCCACACAGCCATCCTCTCGGCCTCTGTCCTCGGCGCTGCCACCACTCCAGCCTCTGCTCTGCTCTCCTGCAGCCTTGCAGCCATACCACCGTGCTGCGCCCAGAGCACTTGGCAGAGCTCTTTATATAGAGTCAACAGCCATGTATTGCCCACAGGTGTGCAGTGAGCTAATCAACCAGGGCCAGGTGAAAATCCTGGCCACAGAAACTCTCATTTTATCCACACCATGTTTTCTTAAAATGTAACTGTGATGCCCCTCTTGAACCTGGGTGAACATTTGTGACTGCCTCAGGCAATTAATTGTGGCACAAGTGATGGTATATGACTCCTGAGACTGGATGATAAGAATGCCATGCAAATCCACTTTGTTCTCTTGGGTCACTCGTTCCTGGAAGTCAACTGCCATGCTTTTGGAAAGCCAATCAGCCACTTAGAGAGGCCACATGTAAGCACTCTGGCCGATAGCCCCAGCCGACGTCCCAGTCGACAGATGGCCGGCAACAATCTCCAGATATGTGAACAAATGACTTAGTGATCAGATGATTCCAGCTCCTAGCTTTCCATCCACCTCAGCTGGTGCCATATGGAGCCAACTTGAGCTGTCCCTGCTAAGCTCTACCCAAACCAAAGATGCATGACAACAATAACCAATCATTGTTATTTTAAGCCATTAATTGGGAGGTTTTTTAATGCAGCAATAGATGACTAGAATCATTTCTCTACCCTTTTTCTGCTTTTATGAATAGTTCTGCAGTGAATTTATTTAAGCCTAGTGCCTTCTGCACACACCTGAAGGGAGACATCTAGAAGCAGCATTACTGAACCAAAGTAGAAACCTCAAAGGGAACACTGTAGAGCAATGAAAATGAATCAACTCTATCTACATCCAACAACATGGGCCATCTTGAAAAAAATGTCAGTGAAACATACAAGTTGTAAAATGATACAGTATGGCATTATTTATGTGAAATTCTAAGAACACTCAGAACAACGCTGTATTTTGTTTATGGAACCTCGCATGTAGTAAAAGTATGAGAACATACAGGGGAGGGATGCACATAAATGAGTGAGCTTGAAGCTTTAGTAGTATCTGTAACATTTTATTTCTTAAAAAAAGTTTATACTATAATGTACTATAATTGCACTATAATGTCGACATCTGTTAAATCTGGGTGGGGGGATATATTGGTATTGTTACTTAAAATTTTTCTTTGTATTTCTTACATGTGTTATGTATGGATATGTTATTTATAATTATGTGACTGTTGTTATTTAAAACGTTTTAAACTTCAACTCAGATAAAGTTATGATCACAATAATTTTCTCCCCTGTGATTTTCTGTTTCATATGTTTGATCACATAACCTATTGATTAAAACAGGACCTTTAGCCTTTGATCAGCTGATCATTCAGTTCAAATGCTACCCCTTCCCACCGCACACTCTTCACTGTGACCACCCTCGAGGTCTCTCCTTTTAAGAAACAATCAGGGCTCCTTTGCTTCCCTGCCTTTTTGTGAGATAATCTCTCTGGCTAGAATAATAATCCCAGTGATTTAATTTCCAAAATCCTTCTCCCATCTCGAGTCTCATTTGATCCTTACCAGCTCAGTGACAGTTGTAAATAGTCCAGCATTTCTGTTGTGTAACGTGCCAGGCATCATGTCAAATGCTTTACATGTGTCTTCTTTTAAAGTAGATTCATTATTGTTGTCCCTTTTTTGCAGACAAAAAGACTTTGGCTGAAACATTACTTGTTGTTCTTGTTATTTTCCCAAAATCTTGGCGGCAGAGCAAGAGTCACGCCCAGGTGTGTTCAGAGTCCACACCCTGGCCCATTAAACTGTCCTGCCTCCTGTGAGAAGGCTGTTGTCTTTATCCTCAAGTTACAGATCAAGAAACAGATTCTGAGAGTTTCTCTCCTTGTCTGCCTGATGAATTATTCACCCATCTAGATGCACTGGAATGTCACCCTGTTTGGGAAGCTGTCGTCTGGCTGGTCCCTCCATCAGAGCAGCCCACCCGCTCTGCCATGGAAGTGTGCTTATATCCTGCCTCCTCCTCCATTGCCAGTTGGTGAGCTCCTGGGAGGCAGAGACTGGCCTCTGCACATTCGGATTCCCAGCACCCAGACCAGCATCTGATGTGTTACAAGCACCTTGTCTTCACAAAAATGAATATCGATTAGCACCTGCCTCCTCAGTCCCTGAGCTACATATATGTCCATTAACTCTGGAGAGTAATTCATTTCACCTGCAACCACAGGGCACAGTCTGTGCAAAATGACTCACAGCCGCCTGCTTATTTCTCTCAAAAAAAACAAAAAACAAGCAATCCCCGCTCATCTTTACCAAAGAAACCCAGCCCAAAGGACGAGCCAGCTGGGGCATTTAGATTCCTAGAGAGATACCCTGAAATCTCCATAAGAGGATTACCAATAGAACAAGAATGGATGCATATTGGGCATTCAGCATGTGCCAGGAACTGTGCTGAGGGATACATGTGGATTTAATTTTTGCAAAATAAAGGGAACTGCTGCTTTTGTGTTTTCAGTGAGCAGGGTGTTCCGGTTTCTGTGTTAGTGAAGGCCCAAGCAGAATTTGTCAGTGGAGATTTGGAGGCAAGGACAGGATGACTTACTCAAAAGCTTTGTCATGTTATCGCCACTGGGAAGAAGGCTCACTCCCAGCTGTGCAGCTTCTCCGAGCCCAGGGTGGCATTTGTCATATCCTGGGGGCATGTGTGTCAGTGCCATTTAATGATGTCATCATGCCATGCTTTGTCAGTATCTCTTTTCAAACTGCCTCAGGAATGACAGGCGATGCTGTGTGGAATGCTCTGCATTGTGACATTAGGCCCTGACAAAGTCACTTGTATCAGCCTCACGTTTCTCATAAAGTTTGGAAAGGATGTTGACACGGCACTGTTTCTCCTCTGTCGACACCACATCAATTCACTCATTTAAATCCC
The DNA here is from genome assembly GCA_032199065.1 of Smutsia gigantea. Taxonomy (NCBI): domain Eukaryota; kingdom Metazoa; phylum Chordata; class Mammalia; order Pholidota; family Manidae; genus Smutsia; species Smutsia gigantea. The sequence continues at coordinate 344,054 of JAVSCE010010699.1, read as the reverse complement.
GCTGTGATGTCGTGCATCAGAAGCCGTAAAGCCCCACAGGGACAGCTGAACCCAGTGACTCAGGTGACCCCGGGCCTCAGTGTCTCCGTTTCTTGTCTGATCCGTGTGTTGCTGGCATCCTCTCCTCTGCTGCTCAGCCTCTTCCATAATCTGAGTGGTGGACAGGCTGAGTCTCACACCTGAAAATTTTGCTAGAAGGCAGACATAACTAGTGATCTGTGTTTATCTAGTCTGTGCTATGTGACAAACATTTTACCTGGTTCTTTGAAAGTTTCAAGAGACATGAAAAGCTTAGTCTCTGTCCTCCAAGAGCTTACTGCCTGACATGGGCAAAATTAAGTCCTATGAAAAACTTACAAACAGTTGTGAGATTCTTATACCCAGGTTTACATGACCATGTAGAAATTAGTGTTTGGTGAAGATGAAAAAAAGCAGCTTCCTATGTGAACCCCACCTCCTCCTCCAAAGGGCAAAGAAAGAATCTGACCTGATTTCATAAGTCTCAGCTGATCTTCTAGGCCCTGGTCATCCAGAGTAACAGGAACTGGCCCTCAGACCTCATGTAAGCCACTAGAGGACAGTCTAGGTAGGGGCCAAGTGGAGGACCAGCTGGAGTTAAAGGTGTAATGAGAGAGGGTTCCTCATCTCCTCAGATGTCTCAAAATCAGCAATGAGGCAGATCTGAGTTTTTCCTTGCTTGGGCTTGGTGCTGAAAGTTACCAAAATGGTCCAAAGATCTATGCCTATGCAAAATGCTGCAGAGAGCTCTAGGAAGCTAAGCTATTATCTATGGAAAAAGCATTTGATAAAACCCATCACCTCTTCATGATATAAATGCTCAAAACACTAGATAGAAGGGAAATCCTTCAACATGATAAAAAATATCCATGAAAAACCCACAGGTAGCATCATACGTAAAGGTGAAAGATTGATTGCTATCAGGAACAAGAAAAGGATATTCACTCTCACCGCTTCTATTCAACATTGTGCTAGCGGTTCTAGTGAGGGCAGTTAGGTAAGAAAAAGAAAGAAAAGACATCCAGATTGGAAAGGAAGAAGATGCATATGACATGATCTGGTATACCTAAAATCCTAAGGAAACCACTAAAACACTGTTAGAACTAATAAATAAATTCAGCAAAGTTGTAAAGTACAAGATCACTACAAAAAGCAATTGCACTAACAATGAGCTATCTGAAAATGAAATTAAGAAAACAATTCCATTTATAATAGCATCAAAAAGAATAAAATAGGAATAAATGTAATAAAAGAAGTGCAAATTTATACTTTTTTTGGCCTGTATTCATCTTTTCTTTTTAAATAATTATACTCTTAAAACAAAACAAAACAACCATTGTTGAACTAAATTAAAGAAGACCTCCCATGTTCCTGGATGGGAAGACTTAATATTGTTTAGATTGCAATAGTTCCTAAATTGATTTACAAATTCAATGCAATCACAATAAAAATATAAAATACCAGCTGCCTTTTTTTTTCTTTTCACAGATTTTAACAAGCTGAACCTAAAATTCACATGGAAAGGCAAGGGACCTAGAATAGCCAAAATAATCTTGAGAAAGAAGAACAAAGCTGGAAGATTCACATTTCCTGATTTCAAAATTTACTATAAAACTACAGTAATGAAGACAGTGTAGTACTGGCATGAAGATATAGATCAATATAGATCATGATCTATAAATATATAGATGGAATAGATTTGAGGGTCTAAAAATAAACTCTCACATGTATGGTCAATTAATTTTCAAGCTGGATGCCAAGACAATTTAATGGGAAAAGAGTAGTCTTTTCAACAAATGGTGCTGGGACACCTGGATATCCACATTCACAGGAATGGAGTTGAATCTCTACCTCACACCACATACAAAAATTAGCCCCGGATGGATCATAAACCTAAATGTAAGAGCTAAAACTATAAAACTTTGGGGAAAAAACCAGGAGTATATTGTTGTGACCTTGGATAAGGAAGTGGTTTCTTAGGTATGATATCAAAAAACACAAGTGACAAACAGAAAAAGAGATACATCGCATTTCAGAAAAATTAAAAACTTTTTGCATCAAAGAACACCATCAAGAAAGTGAAAAGGCAATCCAGAGAATAGGAGAAAACTTTTGCACTCACATGTGTGGTATCTTGAATATTTAAAGAACTCTCACAACTCAATGATAAGAAGGCAACCCCATTTAAAAATGGGTAAAGGATCTGAATAGGCATTTCTCCACAGAAGTTATACAAGTGGCAATAAGCAAAGATGCTTCCTGTTATTAGTCAGCAAGGAAATGCAAATTGAAACCATAGTGTGATACCATGTCATACCCTCCAAGCTGGCTATAATTAAGAAGACAGATAAAAACAAGTGTTGACAAAGATGTGAAGAGAATGGAATTCTCATACACAGATGGGGGAAATATAAAATGGGGCAGCCTCTTTGAAAAACAGTCTGCAGTTCATCGAAAAGCTAAACATGGAGGTACCAAGTGACCCAGCAATGCCATTCTTGATGAATGGATAAGTAAAATGTATAGTCATACAATAGAATGTTATTAGGCAATAGAAAGGAAGGAAGTACTACAACAGGGATGAACCTTGAAAACATCAGGTAAAGAGAAAAAGCCAGTTAGAAAGACCAAATGCATGACTCCATTTATATGAAAGGTCCAGAATAGGCAAACCTATAGATACAGAAACACTGGGGGATGAGAGCTAAAGGGTACAGGTGTTCTTTTGAGGTGATAAAATTGATTTTGGTGACGGTTGTATAACTCTGCAAATATACTAAAAGCCATTGAACTATCTGATTTAAATTGGTGATTTGTATGGTAGTTGCTAATGTTATTAAAGTTGTTGAAAAAAGAAATATCAGTGATATTACAAGTCTTTAGGAATAAAAGATGCAGTAGCAAGTGAAATACACACTTTAACCACAAGATGCAGCATAATTTCAGAAATGTTGCAAAGAGCATTTTGGAGATGAGAAAACTTGGTATTATAACCATTTTGTAGATGAGGAAATTAAGTCCTGGGAATTCAATAACTTGCTCAAGGCTATCGACTTAGTAAGTGTCAGGGCCAGGACTTGGGTGCAGGCCAATTACTGTATATACTGTCAACTTCGTGGGTAGTGAATTCTTCACCTCAAATTTAATATAAGGAAACTGAACAGCATTTATCTTATTATAAGCTTGGTGGAGTGTCAATTTGAACGTGGATGATAGACTCCGGGAGCTTCTAAGAGATGTTGTCCTCCTTTGGAGCCCGGACAGACAACTCTGCCTGCTTTGGTATTGTGTCCAGTGTGGGTGTGATGTATTCTGGTGAGGAGCTGTGCCTCCCAGACCTATGCTAAGAGGACCTCAGCGGAGCCAGAGCAGGTATGAAAAACTGCTGACACCTTGATTTTAGCCCAGTAAAACGATTCTGGACTTCTTACCTCTGGAACCATAAGAGAATAAATTTTTGTTGTTTTAAGCCACTAAGTTTGTGCTTAATTGTCATGGTGGCATAGGGACTTGACGCTATGATAGGGGGCCTCCTCTGCTCTCTGCTTAATGTCCAAAGCAATTCTGCTCTGGCCCCAGGCCTGTGCTCCTCACCCAGCAGAACAAAAGCCTTGTTGTTTCTTGGCCCCATCTTTGGGAAGGTGGCTTAAGGTAACATGTGTTACAAGCAGCATATTAAAATATTTCCTACAGCCTCCTATGGTTCTTACTGAGGAGATATAGATGAACACATTTTCTTCACCTTCCTGTGTTTCCTGTGATGCTTATACTCCCGATAGATGGCCCCTGGGGACCTTGTGTGCACAGAAACATGGGATTTCTACAGCACTAGCTTTGTGACTCCTTACCCCAAAGCAATTTGGATGGGTCACGGAGGGGTGGGGCCTGGGGGGGCTAATTCGATATAATTTGGTGACAGCAAGGTCATTCGGTCTCTGAAAGCTGAGAGGTCTTTTTGAGTTGAAGTGATCCTCATCTCTGGGGTGAGGAAAGCAGTGTACACGGGGATTTCTGTGAACTGGCTGGGAAGAGGTGTGAGCTGGGAAGAATCAGAACTGAAGTTCGATACATGCCATTCAAAGGTTCAAATCTGGCTGTGGGGGCAACCGGAGGAAAGGGAGCAGAGTAACTTGTGGAGCAAATACCTTCTGTCTCATGCAAAGCCTCCCAGGGCACATGAGCTTGGGAAGGAGCCTGTGGCTTGCAAAGAGAAGCTTCATTAAAGTCCACCTTGGCCATTTTTAAATGTCAGGAGCCTCCCCACGATCTCTCCACCACCTTCACCTACCCAGTCTCTTGGTTCTAGCGTACCACTTCCTGCTCTGGGCCAAGCAGGTGAGAAGTATACTTGTTTGTTCTTCAAACCACCTGTTAGAATCCTCCTGGACTCCTCCACATCTCCCTCCCAGGCAAGTGCATCAGGCCATGCAGCAGGATGCTAGTCTAATTATCCCAACCCTCAGACTTCTGTATTAAATCTACCTTGACAATCCAGTGGCTTGTCACTTCGAGGCCTCTTAATTGGCTGCATGATTGACAGCAGTGTGGGGGGCTTTTTATTTTAAGAATCAAGAAGAGCCTATGTCTTCAAGATTAGCTCAGTTATATTAGCTCCAGAGCCCTGGTTTGCACCCAACATGGGCTAGAGTCTGATTTTTTGCAGTCACTTTGATCCTAGATAACTAGCAAGAATGACAGGGAGAGAAAACCAAGCAAATTTCTGTTTATTACTTACCTTTCACCAAAGGTCTCCTCAGCCCTAGGCTCACCTAACATTCCCTTCCACCAGCATTATGAAAAAGACAGTTCTGATCTGAATGTTTGTGTTGCCTCAAAATTCCTGTGTTTTGGTCGCAAGTGACAGAAATCTAATTTTTTGTTTTTCATAAAATTTAGAAATCCAAGAGTTGGGCTGCTTGGAGTCATGGCTGGATTTGGGCTGTTCAACAGTATGGACTGGGCTCTGTCACTCTCTTTCCAGCTCTCAGTCTTGCCTTCCTTCTAGGAAGTTCTTCGCTTCACCACAGGTGATAAAGATGGCCCCTGGCGGTGCAGCCTCACCTGACCCTAAGGGTCTACTTTCCCTGAGAAGGAGCACACCTCCTTCTCAGGGTTCATATTAGCATAGTATTCATGAAAGGCTCCAATTGGTCCCACCTAGTCATGTGCCCTCCTCTTGGATCCATCACTGGATGCAAGAAAATGGAGTTCTAGGATTGGCCATCCCCATCCTATCATGTGACTAGGCAGATGAAAAGGAGTTGTGATTGGCAGTCTCATCAGAACCACATGAAATAAGAGCAGCTTTTGCCTAATGATGGAGGAGGCCACCCAGAGTAAGAAAACAAATATCCCCCAAAGACATTAGAATTGAAAATATTTCAAATCCTATTGCCCTGGTAGGTCCTGTGTCTCCCCTTTTCCTTCTGAATAGCCTCTCTCCTTCTGACAGTCTAGCTGGTTACGACAGCCAGCTCCAAGGTGTCAGAAAGGAAGGTCCTGAATGCGTGGAAAGCTGATTGAGTTTCCCCATTCTCAGGGCTTGACTCCGGTAGAGGAAACTTGATTGATCTGTCTCTGGTCAATAAGACCTCACCGATCAGAAGAAATTCTTGCCTCCTAAGAGGATGGCAGTGGCTGGGGGCTCCTGGGGCAGGAGTCCAAAAGACCCAGAAGGAAGCCGCAACCCCCACTGGCGGGACCCTGCCATTCCTTCCTTCTTGTCTGCCCCATTCCTTGTCCTCCTCCAGAGCTTAGCTGACCCTGCTCACCCTCAGCTAGAATGTCTAACCTAAGGCTGTGAAAGCTCAGTTGTTTTCTCTTCTCCAGCCTTTGGTAAGCTTCTAAGATAACTTTTTCTCATTTGGGTTTTCTCCTCTTTCCTTGCCTGGGTATTTCATGGACTCTTCAAAATGGAGGATGGAGGAAAAGTCTTCGGTAGCTTATGTTCAAGCCAAATCCGTCCTTATTTGATCATTGCTGCTGCAGTTCTAAAACTCTTTGGAACATATGGTTCTTGGTTATTTAAAGCTCCTTACCTGTGTTTTACAGAGTGTCTAGTAGGAAGACCTATGGATGTTACCCGGTCCATTTCCCCATTTAAGACTGACAGCCCTGCTGCAGCATCAAGCGGTCCTCAAGGAGGCAGCTTAAATTTCTCAAGGGACGGGGACTCCAAGCTCTGGTTGGCTGATTCCATTGTTAAGCATCTCCTGTGGTGATAACGTTCTTTATTTGGAAAACAGATCTGCCCCTTTTGTCTTAATTCTGGCACACAGACCTTGTCTCACCTTCTGTAGCCATTTAAGTACCAGAAGACTGCTTTTCTGTTCCCTTTCCTCTCTCTTAGCTAACACTTATTGAACACTTACTTGTCTGGTGGTGTGCTAACTGCTTGGCATGTGTATGTTCACTTAATCTCCCCCAACAACCTATGACATAGGTGGCATTATTATCCTCACTTTGTAGTGAGGAAACTGAGGCACAGGCTGTCAGTTCAGACTGGTCTGATGCTAGAGCTCACACTTTTAACCCCAGGTATTCCCAAGTTTTTTTAAACAAAATAAACCATATAAATTCAATGTACTGAGTAATCTAACATTCATGATATATCCTTTTAAATGTCCAGAAGGGCTTAAGGATGAGGAGAAACTATATTTACAAACAGTGGAGAGGAGGCGTGGAGGCCCAGCCCAGAGGGATGAGGAGGCAAAAGCCAAACTGAAGCCCCCCACCCCCACCCAGCACCTGAGTATCCATCAGTGAGGTCAAAGCTGAATTGTTACGGCCTAGGAAGAGGGCCTATGGTCACAGTAGTGCAGTGCTCATAGTCAGAGGCTCAGGAGACCTGGATTTTATTAAATGTCATGCCAAAGAATCAGATTAAGCACGCACCTCAGTTTCACTAACTGAGAAACAGGGATACCTTTTACTCCACCCATTTTTCAGAAAAGTTACGAGAAACTGATCAGCCAAAACAGATTGCATTTTGAAGTGCTTAAAGAAAAGAGTGGTAATAGAAAAATCCTTCTAGATAACCATCTCACATGGGCCAGTTAGATTTCTTCTGAGACCTGCAAAGAGTCAGCCAGAATCCTGAGGTGTGATGAGTACGTTCTAGGACACAGACTGTATGCCACTCATCTCCTGCCAGGCAGTGATGGTGGTGGGCTGAAAGGAAGGACCATTTTGTCGAATGAAAACACTGCCATATCTCCACATTTGCATAAATAAATGTGTCTTGCTCTTGTCTTCTTTGAGGATTCTCTGAGAGTCAGTTTGAAGACAGTGTGTTTGTGATTTAATCTATGGGGCTGGAACAGTTAATGTCCTGGCTCATTACTACACTTGTTTTCTCTTCCCACTGGGCAAATTTAGCTTGCCTTAGCCTAACAACTCAGCAGAGTGTACGTACTGATTAATCTTTCCCAGGCATTCCTTTTATCCTGGGGTCTCGTGGCTTTTTACTGACAGAATAGAATATAACCTCCTCAACTGCTCAGACTCTGCAATCTGTTTCCATCCTGCCTGTCCCATATCATCTCCCACTTCATTCCCATAGGAGCTTTTTATTTCAGACAAACTTACTGTCTGAACTAGTAACAAAATTGTACCTTCATCTCACAATCAATTTTAGAACATTTTCTGTTACTGCAAAAAGAAACGCCACAGACCTCTTAACCATTCCTCCCCACCTCCCCAAATCCTTCCATTCCCTCCCCAGCCCCAGGCAACCACTAATCTACTTTCTGTCTCTACAAATTTGCCTACTCTGGACATTTCATATAAATGGAATCATAAGAGGTCCTTTCTGACTGGCTTCTTCTCATTAGTATGATCCTTTCAAAGTTCTTCCATGTTGTAGTGTATATCAGTACTTCAGTCTAAATTGTCCAATAATATTCTATTGTAAGGATATGCCACAAGTATTCATTTATCAGTTGGTGGACATTTGAGCTGTCTCTACTTTTGGGGTACTACAAATAATGCTGCTTTGAACATTTTGTGCATAAGTTTGTTTGCAGGCATATGTTTTCACTTTTCTTGGGTATATACCTAAGTGTGGAGTTTCTGGGTCATATGGTATGATTCATGTATTTCTTCTTTGGAAAACTGTCTATTCAAGTTATTTGCTTAACCTTTGAGGAATTGCCAGATTATTTTTTAAAGAAGCTTCACCACTTTACTTTCCCACCAGCAGTGAATGAGGTTCTAATTGCTTCCATGTCCTTGTCAACACTTACTATTTTCCGTTCTTTTTTTATAATATTTTTATTTTTTATATATATTTTTTCTGAGCCATGTGAAGTTGCAAAGATTGAACTTCACCACTGACTACATCAGCCTGCATCTCCTACTGACACTCTTTTCTTACAAAACTAAGATATGTTACCTAATGTAGTTTGACATCTTGTCCATTTTCTAATTTCTTCAGTTATTTTAAGCTTCATTATAAAGAACTTGGCAGTGACTGTAATGGGGTATGTGGTGGGGACTTGATAATGGGGGGAGTCTAGAAACCATAATGCTACTCATGTAATTGTACATTAATGATACCAAAAAAAAGAGAACTTGGATCTCAGAGATTCATTGAAAGAAAGAACATGATAGATAATCCGCAAGAAGTATGGGGCTCTCCCGGGTCTTTAAAACAAAGTGAGGACTAAAGGGATTTACCTTCAATTAACATTGAATAAATGCTTCTGTGCAAGCCTTTCTGTCTCCCCTCTAAGAAAATGGTAGTAATCATCCCTTAGGAAGTTTCCAAAGAAAAAAGATTGTATGTGTTTGGATTCTTAGTACACAACCCTCACCCTCAGCAACAACTGAAGACCTGATGTTATATATCCATGATAGTAAGTTCTCACTTCTCCTGATTCAGTGATTAGGGGTGCCTATTCTGCAACATAGGGTTTCATTTAATTTTCATATTAGCACTTCAGAGTTGGTACCCATATCCCCATTTTATAGATGAACAAAAAGGCTGAAAGATTAAATGACTTATAAGTGACAGGGCTAGAATCTGAAAGAGTTTTGACTGTCATATTCTTTCCATTATATTTATATTTTGGATTTTTCCAAAGTGCCCAGACCCAGCAGATAAAGAATGCTGCACAATCAATGGAACTCAACACTAACTATAACAAATGTCTCGCCAATCAATCTGTCCTAGTCTTTTAGGTATTTGCTTGAGGGATAGTTAAGTTGTGCAAAGGTTTCTGTGATCCCCAAACTATTCTCTGTACTTTAATACCCCTTGCACATCCATACCCTCTCACCAAACTGTAATTTCTTTGCTACTGCCGACTTCATAATTCCTTTACTCTCTGTAGCCTGGTCTAAGAAGTTGGTATGCTGAACCACATGGTAGTCCAGCTATTTATAAATCAAATTATGTGATCATAATTTCCCAAGGTAAGTGATCATTGTTAAATTTCTCTTGCTCTGCAGTGTACGTTCTGCAGTGTGCATTCATACAGTTAAAATTCATGACCTGGATTGATAGAATGCATAAGAGCATAGAATCAGATAGCTAAGGTTCAAATCCCAGTGCATGACTTTGTACAAGATTCTCTTATGTAGATAAATTAATTCTCTTCTATGAGCTGGGGAAGATAATGTAACCATAGAACGGTTTGTAAGGATTAAATGGGTTAATATACGCAAAGTGCTTATGCTGGCACAGAACAAGCTATTTGCCAGCACCTCCCCAGCTTTACCATCTGTTCACAGGGCTTTTTTTTTTTAGTTTTAATTCTAATTTCTTTTTTTAAAATTTTTATTAAGATATTATTGATATACACTCTTATGAAGGTTTCACATGAAAAAACAATGTGGGCACTACATTTAACCATATTATCAAGTCTCCACCCATACCCCAGTGCAGTCACTGTCCTTCAGTGTAGTTAAGATGCCACAGATTTACTATTGCCTTCTCTGTGCTACACTGTTTTCCCCATGATTCCCCACACCATATGTACTAAACATAATATCCCTCACTCCCCTCTCCCTCCCTCCCCACCCGCCCTCCCACACCCCTCCCCTTTGGTAACCACTAGTTCCTTTTTGGAGTCTCTGAGTCTGCTGCTATTTTGTTCCTTCAGTTTTGCTTCGTTGTTATACTCCACAAATGAGGGAAATCATTTGGCACTTGTCTTTCTCTGCCTGGCTTATTTTACTGAGCATAATATCCTCCAGCTCCATCCATGTTGTTGTAAATGGTAGGATTTGTTTCTTTCTTATGGCTGAATAGGATTCCATTGTGTATATGTACCACCTCTTCCTTATCCATTCATCTACTGATGGACACTTAGGTTGCTTCCATACCTTGGCTATTGTAAAAAGTGCTGTGATAAACTTAGGGGGGCATATGTCTTTTTGAATCTGAGAAATTGTATTCTTTGGGTAAATTCCAAGGAGTGGGATTCCCGGGTCAATGGTATTTCTATTTTGAGTTTTTTGAAGAACCTCCATACTGCTTTCCACAATGGTTGAACTAGCTTACATTCCCACCAGCAGTGTAGGAGGGTTCCTCTTTCTCTGCATCCTCGCCAGCATTTGTTGTTCTTAGTCTTTTGGATGGCGGCCATCCTAACTGGTGTGAGGTGATATCTCACTGTGGTTTTAATTTTCATTTCCCTGATGATTAGTGATGAGGAGCATCTTTTCATGCGTCTGTTGGCCATCTGAATTTCTTCTTTGAAGAACTGTCTCTTCATATCCTCTGCCCATTTTTTAATTGGGTTATTTGTTTTTTAGGTGTTGAGGTATGTAACTTCTTTATATATACTTTGGAAGTTAGGCCCTTGTCGGATATGTCATTTACAAATATATTCTCCCATACTGTAGGATGCCTTTTTGTTCTCTTGATGGTGTCCTTTGCCATACAGAAACTTTTTAGTTTGATGTAGTCCAATGAGTTCATTTTTGCTTTTGTTTCCCTTGCTCTAGGAGATGTGTTCAAGAAGAAGTTGCTTATGCTTATATTCAGGAGATTTTTGCCCATGTTGTCTTCTAAGAGTTTTATGGTTTCATGACTTACATTCAGGTCTTTGATCCATTTCAAGTTTACTTTTGTGTATGGGGTTAAACAATAATCCAGTTTCATTCTCTTGCATGTAACTGTCCAGTTTTGCCAACACCAGCTGTTGAAGAGGCTGTCATTTCCCCATTGTATGTCCATGGCTCCTTTATCATATATTAATTGACAATATATGGTTGGGTTTATATCAGGGCTCTCTAGTCTGTTCCACTGGTCTATGGGTCTGTTCTTGTGCCAGTACCAAATTGTCTTGAGTACTGTAGCTTTGTGGTAGAGCTTGAAGTTGGGGAGCATAATCCCCCCAGCTTTATTCTTCCTTCTCAGGATTGCTTTGGCTATTCGGGGTCTTTTGTGGTTCCATATGAAATTTAGAACTATTTGTTCCAGTTCATTGAAGAATGCTGTTGGTATTTTGATAGGAATTGCATTGAATCTGTAGATTGCTTTAGGCAGGATGGCCATTTTGACAGTATTAATTCTTCCTATCCATGATCATGGGATGTGTTTCTATTTACTGGCATCTTCTTTAATTTCTCTGATGAGTGTCTTGTGGTTTTCAGAGTATAGGTCTTTCACTTCCTTAGTTAGGTTTATTCCTAGGTATTTTGTTTTTTTGATGCAACTGTGAATGGAATTGTTTTCCTGATTTCTCTCTCTGCTAGTTCATTGTTAGTGTATACGAATGCCACAGATTTCTGCATATTAATTTTGTATCCCACAACTTTGCTGAATTCAGGTATTAGATCTAGTAGTTTTGGAGTGGATTCTTTAGGGATTTTTATGTACAATATCATGTCATCTGCAAACAGGGATAGTTTAACTTCTTCCTTGCCAATCTGGATGCCTTTTATTTCTTTGTGTTGTCTGATTGCTGTGGCTAGGACCTCCAGTACTATGTTGAATAGAAGTGTGGAGAGTGGGCATCCTTGTCTTGTTGCCGATCTTAAAGGAAAAGCTTTCAGCTTCTCGCTGTTAAGTATAATGTTGGCTGTGGGTTTGTCATATATGGACTTTATTATGTTGAGGTACTTGCCTGCCCTCTATACCCATTTTGTTGAGAGTTTTTTTTATCATGAATAGATGTCGAATTTTGTCAAATGCTTTTTCAGCATCTATGGAGATGATCATGTGGTTTTTGCCCTTCTTTTTGTTGATGTGGTGGATGATGTTGATGGATTTTCGAATGTTGTACCATCCTTGCATCCCTGGGATGAATCCCCCTTGATCATGATGGATGATCCTTTGGATGTATTTTTGAATTTGGTTTGCTTACATTTTGTTGAGTATTTTTGCATCTACGTCCATCAGGGATATTGGTCTGTAATTTTCTTTTTCTGTGGTGTCGTTGCCTGGTTTTGGTATTAGAGGGATGCTGGCCTCATAGAATGAGTTTGGAAGTATTCCCTCTTCTTCTACTCCTTGGAAAACTTTAAGGAGGATGGGTATTAGGTCTTCACTAAATGTTTGATTAAATTCAGCCGTGAAGCCATCTGGTCCAGGCTTTTTGTTCTTAGGTAGGTTTTTGATTACCAGTTCAATTTCGTTGCTGGTAATTGGTCTGTTCAGATTTTCTGTTTCCTTCTGGGTCAGCCTTGGAAGGTTGTATTTTTCTAGAAAGTTTTCCATTTCTTTTAGTTTGTCCAGTTTGTTAGTATATAATTTTTCATAGTAATCTCTAATAATTCCTTGTATTTCCGTGGTGTCCGAAGTGATTCTCTTTTTTTCTTGATAAGTCTGGCTAGGGGTTTATCTATTTTGTTTATTTTCTTGAAGAACCAGCTGTTGCCTTCTTTGATTCTTTCAATTGTATTATTCTTCTCAATTTTATTTAGTTCTGCTCTAATCTTTATTATGTCCCTCCTTCTTCTGACTTTGGGCCTCATTTGTTCTTCTTTTTCTAGTTTCATTAATTGTGAGTTTAGACTACTCATACGGGATTGTTCTTCTTTCCCGAGGTAGGCCTGTATTGCAATATACGTTCCTCCTAGCATGGCGTTCGCTGCATCCCACAGATTTTGTGGTGTTGAATTATTGTTGTCATTTGTCTCCATATATTGCTTGATCTCTGTTTTTATTTGGTCACTGATCCATTGGTTATTTAGGAGCATGTCGTGAAGCCTCCATGTGTTTGTGGGATTTTTCATTTTCTTTGTGTAATTTATTTCTAGTTTCATACCTTTGTGGTCTGAGAAACTGGTTGGTACAATTTCAATCTTTTTGAATTTACCGAGGCTCTTTTTGTGGCCTAGTATATGATCTATTCTTGAAAATGTTTCATGTGCACTTGAGAAGAATGTGTATTCTGCTGCTTTTGGGTGTAGAATTCTGTAGATGCCTGGTCGATCCATCTGTTTTAATGTGTTGTTCAGTGCCTCTGTCTCCTTACTTATTTTCTGTCTGGTTGATCTGCCCTTCAGAGTGAGTTGAGTGTTGAAGTCTCCTAGACTGAATGCAATGCATTTTATTTCCCCTTTTAATTCTGTTAGTATTTGTTTCACATATGTAGGTGCTCCTGTGTTGGGCGCATAGATATTTGTAATGGTTATATCTTCTTGTTGGATTGACCCTTTTATCATTACGTAATGTCCTTCTTTGTCTCTTGTGACTTTCTTTGTTTTGAAGTCTATTTTGTCTGATACAAGTACTGCAACTCCTGCTTTTTTCTCCCTATTAGTTGCATGAAATATCTTTTTCCATCCCTTCACTTTTAGAGTGTGTATGTCTTTGGGTTTGAAGTGAGTCTCTCTTAGGCATCATATAGATGGGTCTTGCTTTATTATCCATTCAGTGACTCTGTGTCTTTTGATTGGTGCATTCAGTCCATTTACATTTAGGGTGATTATCGATAGGTATGTACTTATTGCCATTGCAGGCTTTAGATTCATGGTTACCAAAGGTTCAAGGCTAACTTCTTTACTATCTAAGAGTCTAACTTAACTCACTTAATTTGTTATTACAAACACAATCTGAAGGTTCTCCTTTTTTTTATCCTGTTTTTTCTTCCTCCTCCATTCTTTATATATTACGTATCATATTCTGTACTCTTTTTCTATCCCTTGATTGACTTTGGGGATAGTTAATTTAATTTTGCATTTGCTTGGTAATTAGATGTTGTACTTCCTTTACTGTGGTTTTATTTCCTCTGGTGACAGCTATTAAACCTTAGGAACACTTCCATTTATAGCAGTCCCTCCAAAATACACTGTAGAGATGGCTTGTGGGAGGTAAATTCTCTCAGCTTTTGCTTATCTGAAAATTATTTAATCCCTCCTTCAAATTTAAATGATAATCTTGCCAGATAAAGTAATCTTGGTTCAAGGCCCTTCTGCTTCATTGCATTAAATACATTGTGCCACTCCCTTCTGGCCTGTAAGGTTTCTGTTGAGAAGTCTCATGATAGCCTGATGGGTTTTCCTTTGTATGCCATCTTATTTCTCTCTCTGGCTGCTTTTAATAGTCTGTCCTTATCCTTGATCTTTGCCATTTTAATTACTATATGTCTTGGTGTTTTCTTCCTTGGGTCCCTTGTGTTGGGAGATCTGTGCATCTCCATGGCCTGAGAGACTATCTCCTTCCCCAGACTGGGGAAGTTTTCAGCAGTTACCTCCTCAAAGATACTTTCTATCCCTTTTTCTCTGTCTTCTTCTTCTGGTACCCCTATAATGCAAATATTGTTCCATTTGGATTGGTCACACAGTTGTCTCAATATTCTTTCATTCTTAGAGATCAATTTTTCTCTCTGTGTCTCAGCTTCTTTGTATTCCTCTTCTCTAGTTTCTATTTCATTTATTGTCTCCTCCATCTTATCTAATCTGCTTTTAATACCCTCCATTTTGCTCTTCAATGATTGGATCTCTGACCGGAATTCATTCCTGAGTTCTTGAATATCTTTCCGTACCTCCATGAGCATGTTAATGATTTTTATTTTGAACACCCTTTCAGGAAGATTCATGAGGTCGATGTCATTTAAATCTTTCTCAGGAGTTGTATTAATAATTTTACTTTGAACCAGGTTCCTTTGGCGTTTCATATTTGTATGTGGCACCCTCTAGTGCCCAGTAGCTCTACTCTCTGGAGCTGCTCAGCCCTTGAAGCAATGTCAGGGTCGCAGGGGAGTGGTATTGGTGCCTGGGGAAAGGAAAGAGCTGTTTCCTGCTTCCCAGCTGCTATGCCCGACTTCCACTGCCTGAACCACTGTGATGAGCACACAGATGTAAGCCTCTATGCTTTACGTTTGTAGTTGGTGTAGACAGATCTTCCCTCTGACTGGCCTAACGCCAGGGTAGGGTTTTCCGGTTTGCGAGCCAGGTGGGGCTGGCCGGGAGAAAGGTGCAGTAGGCTGCGTTTCACAGAGGGGGTCCTTGGAGCTGTGTAGCCAGCCAGGGAGCTGGAGCACCTGAAGATCGTGAAGGATTCCAACCTGCTGAGCACCTGGACAATTTTGTCTACCTGTCCTTTCTCCTGAGCAGAAAGCTCTGTGCAATCCTTGCCCCTTTAGCAGCCCTCTTGCTAAGGGCTTCCTTGTTAGGAAGTCTCTCAGACTGCCTGCCTTTCTTTTGTCCCGGAGCAGCCAGATATGGATCCCTGCTTTTCACAAGTGGCTGGAATCTCAGTCTCTCCAGGAATTCTGCCTGTCTTAGCTTTCCAACCCCCTACTCATGAGAGTACCATGCAAGCACCATGAAATGTAGGTTTGTGTTCCCAGAGCAGATCTCCGTAGCTAGGTATTCAGCAGTCCCAGGCCTCCACTCCCTTCCCGTTCCATTTCTCTTCCTCCCTCTGGTGAGCTGTGGTGGGGGAAGGGCTTGGGTTTCGCTGGGCCACAACTTTGGTACGTTATCCTGTTCTGTGAGTTCTGCTCTTTTCTCTAGGTTTATGCAGTCTGGCACAGTCCTCTTTCCTGTTGATCTTTCAGGATTCGTTGTATTAATTATATTTTCATATTATATGCAGTTTTAGGAGGAAGCCTGTGTCTCACCTCTCATGCCACCACCTTTTCATATGAAAGTACCTTATAAGCTCAAAGTTCTATCCAAACATAAGTTACCAGATGACTAAAGAATACCAACAAATGGCTTTTGGAATAACAGAACAGGGGAGATTCATGTTGGATGAAATAATACAAGTGTTCATGGGGAAGATAGTTTTTAAGGTGGGCATTGAAATATTGGTTGACATTTGTTAAAGAGAGAAATAAAGGCAGGGGGGCATGAAAAATATCCCAGATGGGAAAAGAAAGATCAATGGTAGTTAGGTGGGAATTTATGTGCATGTTTGAGACACTACATGTGGTATGGTCAGAGGGTCAGAGGGAGCACGGGGCAAGAAAAGGAAGTTGGATCAGAGCAGACAGAACCTGATACTATGAGCAGAAGTTGGGAGGGCTTTAGATGGGAAGTGGGAAGCCAGCACCAGCCTCTGAGCTGAGTAGAAGAGGATGTGATCTTCTCCACCACAATACCTGTACCAGAAGGAAGATGGCCTTGGAGATTGGCAAGCCTTTTAAAGGCCCTTAGGAGAATCCCAATGAGATGGGCAAGGGTCTGAACTACAGCTGTGAGAATGGAAAGGTAGAGGTGGATTTGGGAACTGTTTCACAGGTAGACACTCCCGTCTTGGCAGCCCAGGGATGGAGTGCAGCATAGGCATTGACTGGGGGTTTTGCTAGGTGCCCTTGACCAGGACGGACACCCCAACAAGAAGGCAAATTCAGAGGAAGAATGTAAACTCAGAGTGTCCAATGTTAGTCTGAGCACCTCCCAGCCAGGGGAAATTTGAGGTTGGCATATAAAATTGGTCATAAATAACTAAAGAATTTACCAGAATGATAAAAATGCTTAATTGAAAATACTGCTGCTGCTTACAGTATGATCTAATGTCTAACAGCTCAGACAGCAGAATTAAAATTCAGCCTTGGGGAATACCTTCTTTTCCTTTCTGGAGCCCGAACTTCTGTAACTCTTTATGCCCTTGGGAGGCTGGGCTGTGTCCTTCCTTGATACGTGGAGGGCAGTGGCAGAGCCGGGCAGCTCAGCGCATCTCATCAGAGGCTGGGGAAATAAATATGCGACTGTTTCTTTTCTTTTCCTCCCAAGCATCCTCCTTTGGTCTAAAGGCATCCAGACCTTAGTCCCCAGTCCAGCTGTGAGAAAGCCTTTCCAATTTTTGTTCATAGTGTCAGGAAGAGGTTTACAATATCATTTTGAGCTGAATCACAGATTGAAAATGGAAACTGGGCAGGCGGATTGAGTGAGTTTTTGTCCCCTTCAAAATTTTCCGTCACTGTCCTAAAATTGATTATGCAAAGAAGTATAAGCTGTTTTGGTTTCAACATCACCCTGAGAGTTGTTGCAGACAGTGGAAGTTCCTGGATGGAGGTAGAGACTGGAGATTTCTCCTCAGGCATACAAGGTCACTGGCTCCACCATTTCATGCTACAAAACTCACAGTGACTGTCGCTTGGCTCTGGGTTATTCATCTCATCCGGTAGATTTGGCCTTGACCATCCTGAGCTGGGAGGCACAATTTACCAACCATGCTTATTTCTCCTATACATTTGGAGACCAATGTGGTCCAGGATAAGACCAATGTTATATTCATAATCCAACCAACAAGTGTAATAAAATTTTAATTAAAATCCTCTATTTGCATCTCTTAGAGAACATCAAAGGTTTAACTCAGTCATAGTCTATCACAATACTTTGTAAACTTCTCTCTTTCCAGACCCCACTTACTTCCATGTGGGTTTTCTATCTCTCCCTTCCAGCATTTCTTCCATCTCCATATTATGAAATTAGTACAGCCTCTCTCCTAGAATGAAATAATGTTTCCTTTTCAGGATACAGTGACCAAATTCAGGGTTTAATAGAGAAGAATAAATCAGGAAACAATCACACTTAAAAAATTTTTTTCCTACCACCTAATTACACATTGTAATTCATTATTTATATTACTAATTTAAAATGAAAAATAATATCCAACATTTATGTAGTGTTTTGCCATTCCCAAAGTTCTTGTATACCCATAACTCCTTATCACCCCTGCTTCAGAGATGAGGAAACTGGGAGCAAAAATTGAATGAATTTGCCCTAGTCACAGAGCTGGGAAACAGAACCTGAATGCAGTCCAACTTCTATGGTTCTAAGGGCCTCAAAAATGCAGCCAAGGGTCCTCAGGAGCCCCTTCTCACCTTTTGATGCTCTACTTCTTTGGGGACCTGAGAGTTCTGTCATTGGCTCTGCAGCAAACTTCAGGCTGGGCTGCAGGGCGACAGGGCTGCAGGGCTGGGACCATGGGGCAGGTGAGATGCCTACAGTTCATAATTTAAGGAGGCATTTGCTCACTCTCAGGACTGTGCAAGGGCAGAGTCTTTAAATTTTATGGCATTGACCCCTCACTTGTCTCACCCTAGTGCCACTCTGTTGGGCTTATCCAGTAAGAAGACAAATAAAGCCAGCTCTTCCACCTGCTTTTCCAAAGCAGCACAACCTGCCTCTTAACATGGAGAGAGAGGAGAGCAGTGCCTCATCCACCTTTACAACCAGAGAGGCAGCTTCAGTTGGTGGTCATGGGCTCTGGCAGCTGAAGGAAGCTGGAGAAGGAGAGCGGGTGTGGCTGACTTCACTGAACATGCACAGACGTTTGTGGTGCCATTTAACATACTTAACTTGGCATGGGAGCTCACTGGTGGCTGTGATTTTCTTTTCTCTGTTCTTTGCCAAAGGTAAATGATCCACATTCCTGATCTCCGTGGAGCAGGAGACAGATTTCAGGCTCAGCATTCAAAGAGTGAGGCAGATGGGCTGGGGCCACCACTGATATTTTTAAAAGAAAATAGCAATCCCCATATTTTTTCTTTCCTATCTCTTTTTAGGCATGTAGGGGAAAGGTGACAAGATGACCTGGCCACCATAGCCTCAGCCAGTGACCCTCTCCCTGTCTAATGGGAGGGCTGGAGAAATGCCGCCATGGGCAAGAACAAGGTTCCCAGTGTAGGAAGTTCTCTGACTCGGGGTGAGAGGTGTGTTTCAAGCTCTCGATCGCAAGGGTTGAGGGCTGTGCCCCAGGCCAGTTGACCGACCCGTTATCTACAAATATACCTCACATGATGCAGTGGAAAAAGCCTAGATTCTAGATTGATTCTAACATTACTACGTAATCTTCAGCGAGTCTATGGGCCCCCATAACCTCAGCTATAAAAATGAGAGCTTATGTTTGGTGTAGAGATGGCAAATAGACATTAACAACCCCGTGCCCTGGTCCAGGCAGCCATTATGAACCAGTGCTGCCTGTAAACTGACAGCAGTAGAGTGCTGTTAAATGGTTAACACCTGGCTCTCTGGCTCTTGCTTGTTCTGTTTGCCAATTTCTATGGTGCAAATACTCCCACTGTGGCTGACTTCAAGCTTCCATCACAAAGCCACTGAGCACACTGTAGGACAGAGACTTACATTACTGGCTGTCACCGGCTCCAGCAAACCATTGCTTGATGGCCTTTCTCCATGGCTGGTTTACATTATCTCCAAAGGGATGTTCATTCCCCACAGTCTGTAATTCTGAATCAGACTTTGGTCTGTAACTGCTCTTGGAAATTTGTATTCCCTGAAGTCACTGTTCTTTGAGTTCCCCCAAAAGCAGATATGTGTGAGGACATTGTTGAAGAAGTGGGAGTCCAGGGGACAGAAGGGGAAAACGTGGGAATCAGCAGCCAGGAGGAGGAGGCAAAGCCAGGATGCATTAAGGGTGATGGACACCCCATTCTATTGGACCTCCTGAGGAGTCACATGAAATGCATCCATGGGACTAGCCAGGGGAGAAAAGTGGATGCCTGTATCCCTTTGCCTCCCTGCCCTGGGTCAAAGTCTGGGCCATTGCCATTATCTCCCCTGTGCTTCCCAGCTATGCTTGCAAGAGCCACATGCACCAACAGAAAAGCCGTAGGGCAGAAGGTGTGACATACAGGCCTGAGTGAGAGGTTCTCAGGTGGCCCCTTTGTGAAGCCGGGAGTCTATGAAGAACTAGTCATCCCCATGGTGGTTGGAAGGAGACCAGTGAGCATGAAGGAGCTCAGGTGCAGTGCCTAAAAAGGGTCTGAAATGCCCCTATGGAAAGATGGGAGGTGGTTCTTTATCTACATAACTTGTCCCTGGTACTCTGAGCTGTATGAAGGCGCTTTCTCTCTATAGCCTGGATTCAAGTGCTGTCTCTGCAACTAAGCTGCTCTGTGACTTTGGGCAAATCACTTAATCTCTCTACGCTTCAATTTTCTCATCTGCAAATTTGACATAAAAATAGCACCTAACCCAGTGGGCTGTTAAGTGAGTTACTACAGTAAAGCGCTTAACACAGTTCTTGACCTGTAGCAAGAGCTCAATTAAAGTTAGCTTTTATTAGATTGTTTCAAAATTTTTGAGGAAATGTGTGCAAGGCCTATATATTAGTACCTGTGGCAGATTGTATTTTCCAAAAATGGTTCACGCAATATATCTGGACCCTTTCAGATATCTGCATGCCTTTCAGACCATACGACCATGCCACTCTACCCACTGAGAGATAGAGTCTATGTCCCTCCCCTTGAATCTAGATGGTGACCTGGGACTGTTTTGCCCAGTGAAGAGATAGAAAAGATGCTGCCTGACTTCTGGGCTGGGTCCTAAAAAGGAGACAATTTTTGCCTTTCATTACACTCTCTCTTTCTCTCTATCTCTGTCTCTCTCAGGACACTTGAACTGGCAACCTAACCACTATGTTGTGAGGAAACCCAGGCCACTTGGAGAAGCCATATGTAGGTGTTCCAGCCAATATCCCCAGCTAAGGCCCCTGCCAACAGCTAGTATCAGCCTCCAGTGACACAGCAGACAAGCCTTCAGATGACCCAGCCGCCGTCTTTGGAGTTTTCCAGCTGAGGCCTCAGACTTTATGGATTAGGGGACAAACTAACCCACTGGGCTTGTCCAAATTCCTGACTTCCCTCCATGAGAGATAATAAATATTATTGCCATAAACCATTAATTTTT
Source organism: Smutsia gigantea (assembly GCA_032199065.1). NCBI lineage: Eukaryota > Metazoa > Chordata > Mammalia > Pholidota > Manidae > Smutsia > Smutsia gigantea. The sequence goes on along the minus strand of JAVSCE010010699.1, from coordinate 322,979 downwards.
GAAATAGTTTCTCAGCAAGAGATAACTACTAACACATCACACTTTCATGCAAGTCCCTTTTCAGCCTTTGTTTTCGAACCGAAGGGTCTTCGCTTGTGAAATCTGTCTTCACCCAGGTTCATGTGTCACATGTCATTGTGGGGTAAGAGTAGTTCTAGCACAGGGGATTACCACTCCAGGGGCAACTGAGGTCTCTGGGGACACCCCTCTGTGGTACAAGCATGCAATGTGGGTGGGGGCATCTTAGAAAGAAAGAAAAGAAATGGCAGAGGAGCTAAAAAGAGAAAAGAAGTGAGCAGATAATGGAGAGACGGACATAGGGCTGAGGAGGCTGGTGGCATTGCATTGCTCAATCATCTTGCTGACTCAATTCCAGGGAGGCCTGGATAATATCTTCCCTCTGCAGACGCCCCATACACACAGCCAGCTAGGGCAAGGGGCGGTCTTTCTACCTCACAGCTGGGCATGCCAGTTGGGCATTGTTAAGCCTAACTGACAAGACCACCACTTTCTAGCCCTTTGCTAGGCTCTGGGAATACCAGACGCTCCCACGCCCCTGCCCTCAAGGAGTCAGAGTCCATTTGGAAACAGTTAAAACAGTTCAGTCATTTTTTCCAAGGGAGACCTCAGCTTAAATGTAAGTGGAAGTTTTGAAATACTAAGTGGTCAGGCAGGAGGTATAGGGATGAGGAAAGTGCATGGAGTAAATTAAAACAAAAATTCTGTTTTTTACTTTGAAAGCACTTCGCTGGTGTTCATTAACCATCTGGGACTGATTTGATGGTTGACTATAGGGGATTTGGTAATTAAAGTGAAAATAAGTATTTCCAAATTGGGTGTATTTGGAGTCCAGTCGTTAGACTTTAGTTAGGATACTCTTGAAGGGACTAAAACCAACTCAAACTGGCTCAAGTAGAAAGGGAATTTATTGGCAGATGTAACTGAGGAGTCATGTCTGGGTCCAGATTTTAGGCTCAGACACATTCACTGAGACTGATTTTTCTCCCACTCTAGACTCTGCCTTTCACTTTGCTGGCTTCACCCTCATGTTTCTCCAAGACAGTTCTAACTTCTCCAAGCCCTCCTGTCTTGCCAATGGGTTTCAGCCCCGGGCAAGTTCGCTATGGATTCAATGTGACCAAAGAAATTGACAGCAAAATGTTCTTGGGGTGAAAGGGTTATACCCAACTTTATTTCCAGGTGGCAGGTCAATCACTAAAATCCTGCTCACTCAGAGCAAGTCGGCATGCAGCAAGCCGGTCTCTGCCTCTGGGCCTCTCTGCCTGCACAGCCGTCCCACACAGCCGTTCTCTGGGCCTCTCTGCACAGTTGTCCCACACAGCCATCCTCCAGGCCTCTGTCCTTGGCACTGCCACCACTCCAGCCTCAGCTCTGCTCTCCTGCAGCCTTGCAGACATGCCATCATGTCATGCCCAGAGCACTGGGTGGAGCTCTTTATATAGAGTCAACAACCATGTATTCACAGGTTAGTGAGAATCCTGGCCACAGGAACTCTCATTTTATCCACACCTCCCCTCATGGTGGCAAAATGGCTGCACAGCTCCAGCTCCTCATCTTAATAGAGGCACCTTCCTCTAAACCAGCATGTCTAGCAGAAGTCTCTGGTTGGGTCCCATGCCCAACTTTGAAACCTTCACTGTGGCTGGGGTAGGACTGACTGGCTCAGGCCTGTAGCATGAGCCTGACCATGGCGTTAGGGGTGGTGGAGAAGGGAAGAACCAATGAAACCAAATGGACTAAGAGTTGGGGAGGTATGGATCTCTGTGTAAAAACTGGGGACTTTCATCAGAAAAAGGAATGGGTGCTGGGGAATTAAATTAAATGGCTCCACAATGGCCCAGAGAAAACGAGACAATGGGGCATCTCAAGGGCAGTGGAAGGCAGCCCAGGACAGAAGTGGACCAGGAGAATATGGCTCTGGAGTCAAATTCAAATTGGCCTCCACCGCTGTGGCAACGAGGCTTACTGGTCACCAAGTATGTGTGTGTTTATGTTTCTCTTTCCATTGTAAAATACTGTGGCAGTCATGAAGGTGTATTACTCACATCTTCCTTCAAGAAATAACTGCCATTTAGCCGCAAGGAGTGCTATACTTTGGAATCAAAGCCGTGCTCTTCTAGGGCATCCCCTAACCAAAGAGCCATTTCTGCCCCATGCAGGATTCTTCTGCTGGACAATCTCCGTTCTGGATCTCCCTGTCAAGTTGGCTGAGACTTTGTCGGATTTGCTCTGCAGTCTGAGTCTTGATCCCTGAATCACTGTGTGGAAGGCCTCCCGCCAACCAGGAGCACCCACATTGGACTGGTAGGCCAACAAAAATGTCTATTTGGTGGTACTTTTCTGCACTGGAGGCATACTTCTGTACAATTTCTGCTCTGGTAAAGATAGATCTTAAAAATGAAAATATAAGAAGTGGTTTTGAAAAAGAGCTTGGCTATTATCTTAGTTCCAGCTACTGTGACAGAATATTGTTGACTGGGCATCTGTATAAACAACAGAAATTAATTTCACACAGTTCTGGAACCTGGAAGTCCAAGATCAAGATGCCAGCTGATTTGGTTTCTGGTAGGGGTCTACTACCTGATTCAGAGATGGCTGTCTTCAAGCCATGTCCTCAGCTGGGAAAGAGGACAAGGGAGCTCTGTGAGGTCTCTTTTATTAGAGCACTAATCCCATTCCTGAGGGCTCTGCCCTGATGACGTAGTCACCTCCCAAAGACCCCACCTCCAAATACCATCATATTGGGGATTAAGTTTCAACATATGAATTTTGGGGCGACCCGAACATTTATTCTGCAACAGCTGTTTTTAACAACTTGTTAACAAAAGCTCAGAACAGCCCTGAAAATCCAGCTCTATTCAGAGTTTTAAACAATGTTTTTATAGAAATGTGACACATATATGCAAAGGTACACAAAATATAAGTGCATAAGATCAATGAGAGATTGCAAAGAGAAACACCTCTGTGTTCACCATCCAGATCAGGACAAAAACATTTTCTCATTCTAGATATCCTCCTCCTCCCCTCCTCACACAACCCCTTTAGTCAATGGACTGATAGACTGGAAGAGGTAAAGAGAAACTTCCTTTTAATGGTTTTGTTTGTTAAGCTTAAAGAGTAAGTTTTATCTTTAAGGTGTTTTTCAAATCCCAGAACATTTTACAGGCACTGGATAAAAAAGGGGGGCCGGGGATGCAGAAGTTATATTTTGTTCTATCCTTGTTCAGGAGTCTCATCTTGATAAGCAAAGAATATAATTAAAATGGATTACAGACTATTAAGTGCAAACAAGAACAAAATGATTGCAGTGTATGCAAGCCAGTAATTAAGGCTTTAAAAGAGGAAAAAGTCACCATCACTTAAAATGTTTATTTGTCAAGGTTAGTAACAAATATTGACAAGAGAGCTCTTTTCTTTTATTTTCTTCTTAGCGTCAGGCTCTCAGTAATTAGTGGTGCATATTCCAGAATCAATATGACCTCAGGTCTGAGGCAGGAAGATCCATACATTTTAAAATTAGTTGGCATAACAGCAGACTGGCTCCATAAAGCAGACCTAGTGGCCACATCATTCAATTAATGCTTATTAGAAGACAAAGAGAAGCATGTCAGGATCAGCTTCTCCTTAAATGGGTTTCATCTCAAAGATATTCTTAGGATGACCATTGGAGAGAGACTTCTTAATGGCAAAGGATTTTATATTTTATCTTTACTATTGAAAAAGCTGAATCCAAAAAAATGGAATGTCTTAAAAGTACAGTGCTGTGATTCACAGCATGGGCTCTGGGATCAGACTGCCTGGAGTCAAATCCCAGCTCTACCACTTTCTAACTGCATGACTTTGGCCACATGTTTCAACCTCTCTGCCTCTCAGTTTCCTCATCTGTAAAATGGCAATAATAGTCGTACCTACCTAATAGGGTACTGAAAAGAGCGAGATGATACATGCATAGGTCCTGGTGTGCAATATGAGCTCATGATGAGTTAGCTACTGAAGTAATCAGGATAGGCGAGGGGTGATGCAGTAACACGAAAGACCCCAAATGCCAGTGGCTTTACTCAAGAAGCTTCATTTCTCACCCAAGCTATGACCTCACCATGGGTCAGTGTGGGAAGGGGAGAAAGAAGGCTATGCTTCCTCTTAGCCACTCAGGGACCCACTTCATAGCAACATAAAGCAGTAGAAGATAGACAGTAGAAACCTGCTCAGAAGTGACACGTGTGATTTCTAACATGTCTCTGTTCAAATCAGTCTACTGAGTGCCAGAGAGACTGGCAAATGTCAGGAGCAGGTGGGATGTGTAATAGACCCTGCCATATGTACTATTATCATCTTCATTATTAATGCTCTTGGTTCTGTATGAGTTTTACTGTATAAATATTAATGTTACAGGTTCCATATGAGTTTTACTGGTTTTGGAATAGAATTTGGAGAATACATTCTGACCTGTGATATGACTGAATCCCCAGATAATTCACTCATTCCAGCTGCTTGTTGAATACTTATGATGAGGTAATACTGTTCCAGGTGTGGGACACAGGGGTAAACTTGACCAGATAAGGATCCTCATCCCATGGACCTTCTGGTACAAAAATGATGTAACCAAGCACATACCAGATAATATCTGAAAGCAGTAGGTTCTAACAATGGGGGGTAAGTGCCTGGTGGGGCAACTGGTATTTGTGCTGAGACCTGAGTGACAAGAAGGAGCCAGCCAGAGGGAGATCTGGAGGAAGAGCTTTCCAGGCAGATGGAAACCGTTGGGTTTTAAGAACTGTAAACAAAGACAGTGCAGCTAGAAGATAAAGAGCAAAGTAGAGGTAACAGGAGGAGGGGTGGCAGAAAGTAGTAGCAGAAGCCAGTTCACGTTTGGCCTCACAGGCCATGGGAAGTGGTTTCCAATTCAGATGAGGGAAGGTGGGAGGTTGTGTGAGGCAAGAATGGCAGGAAGATAAGGATGGGAGAAGGTGGTCCAATGAGGTCCATGAGGTCATCTAGGTGAGAGGTGATGGTGGCTTGGATTAGGTTGGGGGCAGTAGAGAGAAGTGGTCAGATTTGGCATATGTTTTGGAGGCAGAGCAAGGTGATAATGGAGTCAGCTGCATGGGGACCCCCTCGTCACCCACTGCCTGGATCAGCCGTGCAGAGGATCCATTGAAATATTCCATCCTTGGATGGCCACGGAAGTAGACGATTCCTCAAAACCCTTTTACCTCTGAGACCTCCTGTAGGTCCCTGGACAAAAATTGTTAGGTCTTTGCAAATCTCACTTCACAGTGAAAACAGTTCAGGTCAATGCTTATTGAATGAGTAAAGAGACCTAGTGCAAATCTCTTACTCTTTCAGGTTTACAGCTTAAAGCACTTGCACTCACTTGATAGCACTGCCAAGAGATCTAGCAGTTAGAGCTGCATGAGGATTAAAAGTCTTCTTTGGAACCAAATGCCTCTTAAGGTTTCCATCCTGTCCAACAGGGCACTGGTTTTTATCAGAGGTGGAAATCAGCATCCCAGGCAGAGCCCTGCCCTGGAGGCCAGAAGGCCTGGCAATGGTTACCACTCTCACCAGCTGTGGGGCTTGGACCGCACACCTGACTCCCCTAGGACAGCTCATTCCCCAGATATTTTCAAATGGCAGGCACAGGACATATGGAGACACATAAAACAAGCTCTTGGCCTCAAGTGTTCTACAGCAGATTAGTGTAAATGACCCTTAACATTCCTTCTAGTTCGAATTCCTGTGATTTTCCCAATGTTATGAAATCTCCCTATCTGGCTTCATAAGAAGTCACCAATGGAGCCAGGAATGCCTGCCTATTTACAGACATGAAGGCTGGTTCTTACACCAGCAATTGGCCCATCCATTCAGTAAAATAATACCCAACTAAAAGGAGTTTATTAGTTAATATAACTATAATATCAGACGTAGGGTAGTTCCAGCATTGGTTCATCAGCTCAACAACATCATTAAGGGTTCAGGCTCTTTCCACATTTTTGCTCTGACATCCCCAGAGACATCTGACTTTGAATTAAGGTTTGCTTCCTCATGTTCACAAGATGGCTGCCACAGTTCCAGGCATTGCATGTAGACATGGCAATGACCAGTGAAGGAAAGAAACACTTCCTCCCATTTGTCACATTTTACTGGGGAGGAAAACCCTTCCTAGAATCCCCCTTCATCTCCTCCTTCATCTTATTGGGTAATAAGGAGATCAGTCTTCTCCGCCTTCATTTTATTGGCCAAGGTATGCTCATATGATCTAGCTGTAGGGGAGCCTGAGGAACCAGGTTTCTGGCATTTTAGCCTTTTCAGTGGCAGGTGGCTGTTCCAGGAAGGAGGGGATGGGCTGTTGGGAAGGCCACAAAGAGGCCTATTAAAGGACCCTGCCCTGTGCTTGCCACACACAGAGCTCGATACATGTTAGCTGTTCTTGCTCTTTATCCTCTCGTCCCACCATTACCAACCCACCCATCATCCCTTTACCTTCAGTAATTCTAACTTCTGTTCTAGAACTGGCCCCTCTCCCAAGACCACAGATACAGCATGGCTGCTCGGCTGCTGAACACCAGCAGGCTACAACTGTTTAGGTTCAGAGGGACTGTTACACTGGGCTATAAATAACCTCAGGTGTCTGGATCCCTCTGTTCTTCTGAGTGAAGTTAACAACTAGGGAATAATGCCAGGTAGCTTCTCCTCAATAAAAATATCCACACCTTACTGGTAATGAAGATCCCCAGGGCACGCTTGTCATTTGGAGAACCCCTACCTGCCAAGGGGACTATTGTGCTCATTATTAAAACCCCACAGAGCAGTAATGAACCACTCTCCAGGGAGGTCACACCCACCAATTAACAACATATATGTCAAATCCCATTAGGGGCAACTCCAAGGCATCTTTCAGAATCTTTTGCTGGAAGGGAATCAGTCCCTTTGGAATACAGCCTGAAACAAGACAGCTTCAGGCTGAGATTTAAAATGTTATGCTTTGTGTACTTTTAAGCCATATCTTTTTAGGTTATAAAATAATATCACATCACAGAGAACTTAGGAAGTAGAGAAAAAGACAAAATCACCAATAATTCCATCATACAAACACAACCACTATTGTCATTTTGGTGCAATTCTTTCTCAACATTTTTCCTTTCTTCATGTGTTTTTTACAGAGTTATAATCACAGTGTACATGGTATTTTTATTCTACTTTTTCTACTTAAATTTAACAGGTATTTGCTGTGTATTTATTAGAGTACCAGGCTCAGTGTTAGATGGTAGGGGTTCAATGGAGTACAAAACAGACAATGACAGACAGCAATGAAGACAATGCAATATGATAAGTGAATGGAACTGTATGACAGGGGTTATGGAAAAATCCATTAGAGGGATTCCCAACCCCTTGTAGGTGGTACTCAAGGAATGCTTCTTGGAGCAGGTACTCCATAAGCTGAGACCCAAAGATACATAAGAGTGAGCTTAGTGAAGAGGAATTGGAAGGAGGTCTCTGCAGGAATATGTGTTTTTTACAGCATGGGTAAGACCCAAGCTGAACAAGTACATGGTGTTTGGAGGACATGAAATAAGAATAATTCATCATGTGGGAGCTTGGACTCTGTTATGGCCTGAACTGTGCCCTCCGCCTACCCAATCCACATGTTGAAGCCCAAACCCCCAGTGTTACTGTGTCGGACTATAGGTCCTTTAAGGAGGCAACTAAGGTTAAATGTAGTCATAAGAGTGGGGCCCTATTCCAATAAGTCTGGAAGCGAGAAAAAAGGAAGAGACTTACAAGAAATTGGCTGATGTGATTATGGAGAATGATCCCAAATCTGCAGGGCCAATGTACCAGTTCAGGTTCAAAGGTTGGAAGCTGCTGTAGAACTAGGAATAGCTGATGCCCCCATTCAAAGGCCATCGGGCAGGAGAATGATCTCTTACTCTAGGATGGTCAGTCTTTTGTGCTGTTCGTGTCTTCAACTGATTGGTGAGGCCCACCCACATTCTGAAGGGCAATCTGCTTTACTCAGTCCACCAATCCGAATGTTAATCTCATCCAAAAAACACATGTAGAATCACTCAGAATAATGTTTGACCAACTGTATGGGCACTCCCTGGCCCAGTCAAGTTGACACATAAAATTAAACATTACAGACTTCATGATGGGGAAAGGAAGGAGGAGAAGCTTAGGGAGCTTAACAGGGACCAGAGATCATCATGAGCTGTCCTACTAGGCAAAATAAGGAGTTTATACTTGATTTTTAGGTCAAAGGGGAGTCATTGAACAGATTTAATCAAGAAATATCACATTACTCTGTTCATTTTAGGCACTAACATTGAGACTGCAGCATAGGAAATACCTTCAGGACTGCCCTGTACAGTTGGGTAGGTTGGGTAGTACACAGCTCTAGCAGATGCACCATTCCTATCCTGGTTTGTGGGAATAGCCCCTCCTGGAGTTGTGCAGGATACAATCTGTGCCACTGTTTACAATGGCCCTGAACGCATTCAAAGGGGTGAGACTGGAGGCAAGGAAATCAGTTAGGAGGCCACGGAAGTATTGTGGGTCGAAAAAGTTTTCAAATGTTGCACATAGTCATGATTTGGTGTCATTCTCCTTAGTGATAAGCCATGGTTTACTTAACCATTTTCCTGATCTTGTTTACAAATCTCGTTTTGCTGTAGTGATGTTAAATGAAAACAAATCAAATGCTTCCAAGTGACCATGTAACTTATCATTTCACTGGGAAACTTTTGAGAGCAAAGGGGATATAAATGATTACATGGGGAGAACAGGCATAAGCTACAGTTGTCCTATGCACACCTTCCTCTTCCCTCACTTTCTGAATATCATACTTTCTTTCCAGGGAGTTCCATTTCTGGGCGAATCGGGAGCCAAATGCACACAGTGCACATACCTCGTGTCAAAAAACTTCAGTCTCTTTCTGTAGATTGAAACCCTATAATTTTTGTGCTTCAGAAAAGTAAATTGTACAGTCTACATTTATTTATATTCCCTTTACATCTCAGAGATAGCTGAGAACATTTCATTCTCCTCCTACTAAGCTGCTATGATTTCACAAGGGTTTTTTATTTTTGTTTTTGTTTTTATCTTGGGGTGAATATAGTCTCTCCTAAAGTTTTGAAGGCAAGACTTCCAGTCATAAGAGAGCAGAAGGGAAGGTCTTTCCTGTGTTTGGAGGAAAATAGGAGGATGGAGTAAGATGCCAAAATATTAGAATTATTTGACTGACATATGTAATTTTCTCTAATGGGGAATGACTCAGTGGTCCTCCTTCCAACATTAGGAGACTTGCCTTCTACCCAAGCCTTTGTCTCTGACTCTAGCAGGGTTATCCAGAAAAAGATTCAGGGGGCTTCAGCTGTGTGGCCATTCTTGTATTAATGAAAGGTGCCAGAGTTTCTTTTTAAACTTGAATAGACCACTAAAAGGAGCTCCAACTTAAAGTAGAGAAACACTACCCCTAAAAGAACATGGCAAAGTCTGCTAAAGATCACGTGTATTTGAGTTCTAAACTTCGTTCTGGACAGCTACACTCTATTTCCCATCCTCCCTTGGGGTTAGGGGTGGCTCTGTAACTGAATTCTGGCCAAAGGTATGTGAGCTGAAATGACTACCACTTTAGGCAGGACCTATATAAACTTCCCACAAGCAGTCCTTGCTCCCTTTCCCTGTCTGCCAGCTAAATGGAGAGGACTCTGAGATATTAGAGGTGGGTGAAGCCACAGGATGGAAGGAACCTGGTTCCCTGAATGACTGCATGGAGCAGAACATCCCTACCTGATCCACCCTGGAACTATTTATTAGTGAGAAATAACTTATTACATTGAATAAATGACGTATGAGGAGTTATTTGGTACACAGAGGCCTGCCTAGGATGGATAAACACATAGGTACTTCCATTCTGTTAACTCAGCCAAAGAGGTCTGAGAATGAACAGTGATAGCAAAGAGATTTGCACGAATGAATGGTTATTGGGAATGTCTCCATGCCCCCATTTTGCTACTCTTAGGAAAGAGTGATGTAGCAGAGAAGAGAACCACAACTGCCTGTACCACACCTGCTTTCTTAAGGGAGTGGCATGATTTTCCTCCAGACCAAAAGGGCTTTGATTCAGCAAAATTCTTGATGGCCATTTGGTGGTGAAAAGACATTCCTCAGTGCGCAGCCCCAAAGGCATGGCATGAAAAGAACTGAAATTCCTCTTCATAAGAGAAACGGAAGAATGGGTCGGGAGGGAAACAGCACTGAGCAAGAGAGCAGGGACTGGCCAAGAAAGGAGAGGGATTCCTGGCAGCGGGGGCCAAAGGCCTTTTAGGATGGGGTTCCAATGGACCATTTTTAAGATATCTGCTGTGTCTGCCACAGCAAAAGCCCCTCTGATGCTCCCCAAACGATCAGGAAAGCAGCAGCTCACTCAGCCTTGAGTCTGTGTGTCATTGGAAAGGGACAGACTCGGGCTCCAGCCAAGCGAGCAGAGGTTGAAATGCCAGTCTTGAGAAGTGGTGGAGAACAGACCCAACTCAGGAGTGGTTGTGAAACAAACACCTTTCTCTAAATATATTAGAGAAAGAGTGACTTTCCAGACAGGTGAGGACCTTGGGGTTCCATGAAGAAGGTAAAATAGATTATGTAAAGAAGAATCAAGTTACTTGCCATCTAGGTAGGAAGTCCCTTCTCCCTGCAAAACCATTCTGAACAGGAGCGGTAACCAGCATCCCTGCCTGGGGCTGTACGTACAGAGGGCCACCGAAAGGTGCAGCAGCTGGTGGAATGGACTCCTCGAGGCAGAGGTCACGGGTAGCCAGGGGTCTGAAGCCCCATCAGGCTGGGAATTAAGTGTGTGTGCCCTTTGGTCAGTGTAGTTTGTCCTTGAGAGCAATAAATGGCCTTCAGGATGGGAGGGAGGAGAGACTGGGGCTCAGGTTGACAAGGAATATTCAAGTCCTTGCCACGAAGAGGTGGAGGGCACCATCTTGATTGAAATTCAACCAGGCATTTCAATTCTCAGCCTTCTGTGCAGGCTGGGCGTGAACTGGGCCAGGGTGTTAATGCGCTAGGGCAGTGAGCTGGTGCCCAGCCACCTACCTCCTCCCTGCCTCACCGGCTGCAGTGCCCTCCAAATGACCTGTTAGCTCTCACCCTGAATGACTGCAGCTCTGTCCCTTGGCACTTTGCCTGCTCGAGAGGAAAATTCCTATGGTAATCAGTTGAAGATGATCACAACTCATAAAGAAAAAGAACCACTGAATTCAGCATTTTTCCTGCCCCATTTGGGACATCTTAGGTCCCCAGGACTTCCTGGAGGAGTTGTCAGCTACGCAAATGACCACAGAGGCCCAGCGCAGAACCTGGCACTTAGTGTGTGTTCCATGAATTATATCTTCTCTCCTCCTCCTTCTTCATCCCATCATTGCTGTTACCATCCATCCCTATACCATTGTTATTGACATACCCAGCTACTCCTAGGACCAGGCCTGCCTCCCGGCTGCCATGAATGTCTTGGTCACATCTTTGCCCTCCTGCCAGGATGTCAGAATATCTCAGCCCTGAGGAAAGCCAGATGCCTTCGGAATGGCCATCATGCCCAAGTGATGTCTAATGAAATAACAAGTCTCAGGCAGTTTGGAAAGCGAGCTCTCTGAAGGAGACAGCCTACACTGTTCATAGGTTAAATAAAGATAGTTAGAGGGCTTTGCTTAAACACAGAGCAACCTTTGTAATCAAGCATCCATTTGGTGTGTTAGAACCTCATCGCTTGTTGTTCCATAGTTTCTCCATCATTTGTCCCTGATGAATGTTCTCCCTGAGAGAAGCAACACAGGCCATCTGCCCAGGCCCAGAGCAATGGCCCCTGCTGCTTTAAAAAGTGGTGTGAAGGAGCAGGAGTGTTAGCTCTGCTGGCTGCCCTGGTGAGGCCTCAGGGTGGCCTTGGTGGAGTGTCCCAGGTCTTATCCTCATGATTACATGTTCAGAGAGTCCAAATTACTGAAGGTCACTGAGCCTCACCTTCCTAATCTGTAAACAGGGTTAGCAATTCCTGTCTGGTAAGATTATCAGGAGGACAAACTGAGATCACTTACACTAAGATGCTGACCGATTAACAAACTGTAATGTTGCAGGTAAGAAGTACATCTGCCAGATAGTGCAGAATATTCAAGTCCTGCAGCATCTTTCCCACGGCAGGGAATTCTGTGGCTGTGCATGGGAGCTCAGTGGGTGTGCAAATCCATACAAAGCGTGCCAGCTGATCTTTTAGGGGAATGAATAAGCTACTTTATAGCCTAAAGTCACCATCTCCACTACAAGGTTAAGATATGGGTGCCGGGTGCCGACCTGCCGGTGCTGGACATACTGGCAAAGGCCCTTTCCTCACTGTGCCTTGTTCTGGACCTTGTGGAGACCCTGCCCTTCTGTGAGCATGCCCTTCCACAGCCTGCCCGGCTTCCATCTCGCTGGAGTGGCATCCTGCTCCAAAGACCTGAGGGTCTTGAGAATGCTCCTTGGAATAAATGAAAGTTCCAAGATTGAAAAAATTTTCATTGAACTTACAGTGGGCTAAAAAGTCACACCTTATGTTTTCAAAGAAAGCATCGTAAAGAGTAGCAAATAAGTAAAAATTTCTTGACTCCGGGTATGGACTGCTCATATAGGCCTAGACCCAGAGTACCTGTCCATGAAAGACCCCCGCAACGCAGCTCCAGGAAGCCATGCTCTGATGGATGTTGCCATCCAACACAACCCCCAACCCCAGGCTCTGATAGGACAAGCCCAGAATCAGCAGGCCTCCGCCCGGCTGTTCTCACAGAGCCATCTGAGCACCTCTAGGCAGGGTCCACTGATGGCTTTGCCCCTCGTCCACACCAGAGTCCCACTGGGAACCCTGAGGCCTTTATCCGGCCAGTCCCTGCATCCCTGGCCTTTGTGTGGCGTGGTCGCCTCCTCAGTGCTGTTTGTTCGCTGCTCTTCTATGCCCCATGTCCCACCCCCCGCTTCATCCATCGTCACCAGTCAACCCACTTTGCCATTTTCCATGGCGAACACCACAGTTCTCTGATATCCTCAACTTCTTTGTCTTGTGCCTGGTTAAAAACAGGCTTCTTCCAAGAGCACAGCTTCCCCGTGCCGCTCCCTGCAGTAGGAGGGTCGTTTTCTCAGGGCCGCACAACTCAGGTGCTGGAGCTGAGCTCAGCATTCCCGTAGGTAGGGCTTCCACACGACATTGTTGCTTCTGCTCCCGTGGAAGCTTCTGCCCCCTTCCTCTGAAGCTCACGGGTCCCGCACCCTATTCTCCTTCAGGCTTCCTGGCTGCTCTGCTGATTCTTTGGCTTCTTGGCACCGGGACTCACTCTCCCCTTCCACCACCTGCCGTCATCCTGAGTGGTGTCAGCCACCCAATACCCTGGACTCCCCACTGGCCTCAACTCCCAAAATCTTCACTTAAGACTTGTTATTCCTTGAACTGCTTCCGAACTCTAAAACTCCAGAATCTTAACATAATCCCCTATCTTTCCACTTCTCAGACCCTTTCTCTAAATATGTGTACTCTTTGACCTCCAAGAGACCCCTAGTTGCTCGATTATTCCATTTTCTCACACACACCCCTACCCCCACATGCTTCTCCTCTAGCCAGAACACTAGCCTATACACTGGTACACACACACAAACACACACACACACACACACACACACACACGACACATGCCCACTGTACAGTTGGTTATCTAATGGACACCTTCCACTCAATCTGTCCAAAACTGAGCCTATTATGTTCCCTCTCCCAAACTGCCTCCTTTTCCTTTACTTTTCTCTGGTGGCCAATGGGACCACCACTTCCCCAGTCACCCAGACTGAACGTAAGAGTTATCATGGAACTTCCCTCACCCTCCACAGCTAGGCAACAATTCATTCTTGCTCCTTCGACTTTACAGATATTTCCCAAATCCACCCAGTCCTTTCCACTCCAGCTCAGGCCTTTATTACCTCACATTCAGCAATTGCAGTAGCTGCCCCCTGGCTGCCTGTCCTTAGCTTTGCCGGCCTCCCGCACTTTCCACATTGCTGTCACAAGTGCAAATTTCTGCCGCATCTCTAAGTCCTCACCACAGCACACAAGGTCCTTCCTGTGCCTCCTTTGTAAGACTCCAGCTTCTCAATCTACACCCTATTCTCTCTGCTCCGGATCTGAACTCTCTGTGCTCTTTCTTCTCTGTCTACAGAGAAGATTCACTGAGTCAGTCTTACTCCTCATTCAGAATCTGCTTTGCTCCCTCCAGGAAGCCTTCTTTCAGGACTAGTTGGCCTAGGTTCCCCCTCTTCCCTGCTTAGTACTCTAAAACTCCCTGTGTGTGCCTCGATTGAGCACTTCCCATAACTTGTGAAATACATATTTTATAGGGCCATAGCAGACATTTGTGTTTATTTGAGTCTGAACCCCGTTCTGTACTTGGGCACCTGTACTTCTTAGAAGCCCACTTACCACTACAGAAACCGAAAATGCCAGATACCCTCCCAGTCTTTCTTTCACTGATGGGAGGGCTTTCACTTGTGGCCTCCCCTAAGACACCCTCCCCCAGCCTTGACCCAGGAATCGGAGGCACAGAGGCAGGGCCCCAGGGCACTCAGTGCTGACAGGGTGATGCAGCCGTGGCAGCTGTTCCTGTGGCCATGACTGTGGCTCCCTGTTGGTGGTACTGGTGGTGTGAGCTGTGGCATGATTTCGAGATTTGGTCCTACTCGGCACCCCATTCTGAAAGCCCCCTGTTATCCTTTTAATAAATCTCTTTTCTGCTTCACTCTCCCAGTCTTGGGCTCCTCCCCGTTGAGACTGAGAGCTCCTCGATGGCAGGAGTATCCTCATTGCCTTTGTGTCTGCAGTCCCAACACACAGTGGGCATGCAGTAATGGTCACGTTTGTGCATAGACTGCCAATAATACCTAGGCCCAACTCAAGGGGACTGTGCGTTTTAGCATTTTCATCCTTTTGCTTCCAAGGAAGCAACAATCAGGGCAGGTAAGAATTATCTGTCTTTTGCAGGCACAGATGGTCCTCTGCTCAAGGACATGTCTATCTCCATCATCTCTATTCTGCCACCCCTGCTTCCTCCACTGGGCTGAAGGCTTTCTGTCCGCATGAACTAGACTCATCAGAAGTCAGTGGGTGCTACATGGCCTTGGCTCTAACATTTCCCTGTTGCTCATTTTACCTGGTTGAGATGGCCTTCCTTGTGGGCCCTGACTAATTCATCCCATGTAATATTAATGCTCTTCACGTACCTGAACTTCCCAAGCTGTGCGCCATCTATGCATTCACGAACACGTGCTCAAGATAATGTCATTTCATCAAATGCAGCTGAACCGTGGTTCCACTTTGTGAGGGATTACAGGCTGTTTTTTTTATTTGTAAATGTGTCAGCCTAAAAAATGCCCGGTTTTGTCAGAGACAGCTGATTAAACACCTCTGAGTATCTGTCAGTGCAAACTGTGAGATCATTAATTTATGCTGTAAAAAGAATAGCTGGGGTGACTGTAATGGGGTTGGGGGGGGGACCTGATGAAGGGGGTAGTGTAATCACCATAATATTACTCATTTAATTGTAGATTAATGATATCAAAATAAACTTATAAAAAAAGATTGAATTAAAGAAGAATAAATGAGATTGGGGAAAAAAAAAAGAATAGCTGGGGAAGTGTGACTTAGGCTGGTGGTATTCATTTCCTCATTTGAGACAAATAACATTTACATCTTTGGAAAGAATGTTGTGAAAAATCACCCAATGGATCAATGTTTTCTAGAGTGACATCAGTGATGTCACTCGGTGCTCATCTATTTAAAGCCTCAAAGTGGATATTTTAGTCTTAAACAGCAGGTGTCCTGATAAGAAAAAGCTTCTAAATTGCTTGAGCTCTAGAAGCTTTTGATCTTTTTCTTGTCTCCCTCCCCTTCCTTCTTTCTCTGTCTCCATTCTTTATTTCCTCATCACTCACCATAGTCCCGCTGTTACTACATAGTTTTAAAATAATTTCTGCATTTTGTTAATATCTTGATGTGGATTTGGAGATCAGGGGGTTACATTTCCTGGTGGAGTTTGTCTGGTGGGTTTGTTTTGAATGCTGGATTTTCAAAAAGTGTCAACTAGTGACTTTTCAGACAAATAAAAAATTTGGGAGGAGAAAACCTCCTTTCTGAAGGTGTTGCATTTACTCAGTTGAACAATGTATTTTTAAAGTGGAATGTGTTTACACCATTTTAATAAAAATACCTCATAAATCCTTCTCTTTCACTATAGAATTCCAGTTTTCCTTCAACATTTCTAGTGGCAGCCTTTTATATCTACTAAATTTCTCCAAACACTTTCCTATAGATAGATGCCCAGGATATTCTACTGTGCATAAATAAAAACAAGGACCAGTTAATTTGCATCATGAAAACCATACAACAAATGGGTATTTCATTTGATCCTCACAGTAACTTTATGAAGAAAATAGGACCCTATTTTGCAGGTGAGGAAACAGCCTCAGACATTTCTGGGAGGACTGTCCCAAGAATGCATAGAATCTGTAGATAGTTTGGTTCAATACACAATCACTTTGCATGCTGTGCTCAGAACTAAGGACCCAAAAATGAACTAAAGTCTTCAAAGTCTAGCAAATGTGGAGTTTGGAATTTAACTCAGGTCTTTTGATTGCAAATCACGGTCTCACTTTGTTGTCTCGTTTCTAAGGTTGGGGCCAGCCCAGGCAAACTCAGGCCTGAGGAGTTTGCTTCCACTAGGCAGCCTCCTCTCTTCTTCCATCTCTTTCTCCTCAAACCCCTAATATCCTCATGCCTTCAAGGATTATATCTCAGTCAAAGCCCACCCTCATCACCTTAGCCATGCACTTCTATGCAGAATACAACCTTTAGAGTGATATGGGGCAGTCTGAACAGTAAGAAATGTATTTTGCATTGCCATGGGGGCAAGTGGTCATGCCTGTATGAGGACCTTTGAAGTCACTGTCTACAGTGCCAATCAATCACTGCCCACAAGAACACTGTCCTCTATATGGGTCCCTGGTGATTCTTGATGCATCCACCACTTGTAGGTTTCCTTTGTTGTATTTTTCATTTTGGTGAAGTTTGCCCTTCTAACACCGTCACAACACAAATAGGACCCATGAGTAACATGTCATAATTTATGAAGGAGAGTGGATTCAAGCAGCTGGGTTAGGAACCCAGATCCACTGTTTGCTAGTGGGATTTTGGGGAGGCTACCCAGCTCCTCTGGGCTTCTATTTCTCCATCTTTAAAGTGAGGATAAGACTAATAAACAGCCTATAAGATTGCTTTGAGAATTAAATGAAATAATGCATGCAAAGTGCTCTGAGAGTGTGTTATTTGTAGGAAAAATTCAAGAAAGGCTTTCCAGAAGTAGTCAAAGTAACAGTTCTGAATGTAATAATTAATGTAATTTTAGGAGTCATATCATGTTTTCAATAAGACATTTCTTTGTCACCAGGAAGTTGAGGAAATACACCCTCCTTCTCTACCTGTAACAGTCAGGGTTGAGTCAGGAAAACAGAAACCATACTTGGTATTTTAGCAGAGAAAAAAATATCATGAATTTATTAAACTATCTTGAAGGAAGGATAAAGCTAAAAGGGAACCCTGGGGTAACCCAGAGATAGTAATGGCAGGAAGCGGTGAGCAACCCCGAGGGCTGGAGCAGCAAAGAGGCGAGGTTGAGGTCTTCAGAACCTCGAGCGTTGGAAGACGGACACCTCTCTGCCTCATGGTGCTGTGGATGCATAGAAAGACATCAGTGACTGGCAATACCTTGGTAAACTAGCAGTCTAGTTGACCAAGAAAGAAAGGCCACATATGTGACTTAATATACTTTCTCCCCTATACTATGCGGTGTATCTCACAGTACTCTATTTTACATGAGAAAACTGTTCAAAATCATTCAAAATTTGGAAAACGGGAAAGAATGTTGCAGGTCCTTTAATGTCACATTGGGGCATTTTTTTAAATAGATACTCCCATTTACCTAATTCTCTAGGAAAATGTATCTTTGTTTTATTTACTATTTACCATTTACTATTAACTAGGGCTTAGACTGTGCAAAGTTCTAGTATAGCTAAAGAAATATTGATAGACTGCAAATAATTTTGCTCTGTAGAGATGCAAATTATTTCTGTCCAGTAGAAAAGATATTACCAAGGATTACAGATTTGTTATCCTGTAAAACATTCCACAGTTTTATATCTGTTCAGCATTCCTTTCCTGATAGGCTAAATATCTGTTCCTAAATGTCTTGAATAAGTATCTGTTTTGAATGCTCCTTGAACCAGCTTTACCATCCTGCAGCTTCCCTCCTTAATGAGTGTATTAGTCAGAGTTCTCCAGAACCAATAGAAGATATATATATATATATATATAGAGAGAGAGAGAGAGTGAGATTTATTATAAGGAAGTGACTCACATGACTGTGGAGGCTGAGAAGTCCTACAACCTGTCCTCTGCAAGCTGGAGACTGAAGAAGGCTGGTGTGCAGTTTGCAGGCAAGAGACCCAGGAGAGCTGAGGGCAGGAAAAGAACGATGTCCCAGGTCAAACAGACAGAGAAAGAGCAAAGCCTCTCTTCCTCCACCTTTTTGTTTTGTTCAAGCTCTCATCATACTGAATGATACCCACCCACACTGGGGAGGGCCATCTACTTTACTCAGTCTGTTTGGTTCAAATGGTAATCTCTTCCGAAAACATGCTCACAGATACACCCAGAAATAATGCTTATATCTGGATGTCGCATGACCCAGTCACACTGACACATACAATTAACTATTACAATGGCTTAAATAAATCTTTTACATATGTTTACTATATACTTGTTTGAGAATCATGTTTTTCAAAATTACATTGTTACAAGAACTGAAATCAGACACGATACTGTATTTGGCCAAAGTCTCACAGTGACAAAGTAATGGAGTCAGGATTCCCACTCGAGTCTAGCTGACTCCAAAGTCCACATTCTGATCTCTTGCTGACTTTACTCCAAAAAAGATCTGTTTAATAGAGAAACTGTACAAGGAATTGCTGCCAAGATCTTGCTGAAGTTTGACAAAACTGGGAATTAGCTGGAGTGATAAGCCAATCTAAAACACTCAGGGTAGATTTATAGACTGAGATAGGTGAGAAAAGGCCAGGTGTTTATGTAAAGTGGGGAAGATCATGAAAATGGTAATAAGGGTCTGAGAAGGACAGAAGCAATGTTGACACAGGCATGAATTTTACAACAGCAGCACCAGGCTTGAGCTGTTTGAGACCTGGACCGATAGCCAGAGATCGGTGCTGTGCCCTGACAGACACCCGTCTTCTCCTTCCCCACCCCTCAGGCCGTCCCGCGGGGTCCACGGCCAGGTTACACAGGAAGAAACGCAAGGCAGCTCAGCCAGGCTCTCTGATGAATTCTTCAGGCACTTCGTGCAGAGTCAAGGGAAGAGTTGCCATTTGGCAGTAAAAAGAAACGGCAACAGCCATGCAGGAGCCTACAGTAAACTTATAAATTTCATTTAAATTTTGTAGTATGGAGAATTTAGCCTTCAGTCAACTTTACAAATATATGAAGACCTCCCAGGTACAAGGCACAGTGGGAAGCAGGTGGACAACAAAGAAAGAAAAGAAAAGACTCTTGGAAGGAATCTTAGAGACCACCATCTCTAAGAAGTCAACCTTTCCTCTCACTTGTTAGTCAACAATTTTACTGAACCCCCTCTGTGTACCAGGTTCTGCTCCAGCCCTTGAACTAAGCTGGGAACAAGTGCTGTGAGATCCCTGCCCTCATGGAGGTCAAAAACTAGTGAGACATAAGATAAGATATTAATATCATATTAACATAAGGTATAATAATTATTATATTACCAACATATGACACACTAGTTATATATCATATCTGTGATATATCATATATATATTTATGATATATAATAAAATATGATATATCGATGTTATGTTATATATAATATATTGATTATATTAATATATTATTTTGTTATTATGTACTATTATTATATAAAAATAAGATAATAAAATGTAGGAGTGATTAGTGTTATGGAGAAAATAGAGCATCATCAGGGAGAGATTATGGTGGGTTTGAGGAGCTATCTGAGAGTTAGGAAAGGCCTCTCTGAGGATCTTCATTAACTGAAGGAGCAAACTCGTTGAAAATGTTAAGGGAAGGGCGTACCGGGCAGAGGGAACAATAACTTCAAAGGCCCTGAGGAGGGAATGAATTTGGCGGTTGAAGAACAACAGACCGATTTGTCAAGGTGGACAGCAGTAGGGATGATGTCAGCAAGGTCAGCAGAGGCCAGACCACGCTTGAACTTGATGGGACCAGCAGGAGAAGTCTGGCTTTTATTCCAGCCATTTCATCCTGGTCCATTTGCTCTGCCCATTTAGCAAATGAGGATGCTGTGGCCCTCATTTATTAAACAACTTCTGCACAGCAAGTCTGGATGTGATTCTGACCCAGCTATTGTGGCAGTCCTACAAAAGCAAGACAGGAATGGCACTTGCCTTAATGGGCAGCGTCCAGGAGGCTCCCCCGTGCCGGGAGAAGCCCAGGGTCAGTGGGGAGCCAGAGCTCCTGATGCTCTACGATGGACCCGTCATTCACTTGCTATCCAGTCAGAAACCTCCAAGTCCAGCTGTCTGTGCATCTTAGCAGGGCCGCCACATGTCCCGGCTGCTTCTCCTCCATTGCCAATGACTTGGTTAAACAGCATTACCATCTAGGCCAAGACCACTATGGTGGCTTCCCAATTGCTCTCCCTGCCTCCAATCCCACTTCCCTACTGGGGCCTGATTAATCTTTCCAAGGTGCAAGTCCAGTCATGTCTCCCTTACCTGGGAAAAAAAAAAACATTTGGTGACTTCATATCACCCAAGATTTGCAGAAGCCCAAATTTCTTAGGTCCCTCACCCCTTGGTCTCAGACCCTCTTTCTGAGTTTATGTCCTCTATCTTCTCCCCAGGCTCTTATTCTTCAGCCATACTGGGCTCTTGTCATCTATTAACATACCATGCTCTCATACATGCTCTCCCTCTTCCTGGAATGCCCACTCTGGTGGCTAGCTGGTTGAACTCCTACCCATCCTTCAGGACCCAGTGCCAAATGGCCTTTCCTCCTTAAAGCCTCTTGCTTTCTCTCCAGGCAAAGTAGTCACTTTCTAGAATCTTGTCTATAGTGCACATTTACATTTTAACATACTATATGATATAGTTTCCATTTATTTGCTTCTGACTTCCCTAGTACATAGAAGTCTTTGAATAGGAACAGACATCCTGTTAACTTTGTATCACCCAGCACACAGTAGGTGTTGTTTGCTTAAAGAGTAAGTTTGGTGTTTTTAGAACATTACTAGACATGTTAATAAAAATTTTCCAGGAAAATTTTTTCATGTTTAGCAAACAATTGCTTAAACCTACTTTAATTTGGGCTAATATGTGTGGTATGATCTCATTTCTATTTTTAAAAAATAGACATATTTATATGTAGAAAATTTTCTGAAAGAGTAGGTGGGAAACTGGAAATAGTGTGTCATCTCTGGGGAGTGAGACTAGGGAGTTAGGGGAAGAGTAGAAAAAATGTTTCCTTTTTCTTTTATATCATCCTATACTATTTGATTCTTCAATAAGTCAGTACATGCAAGACTTTAAAATAATTTTGAAAACAGTGAAATACACAGCCATATTTTAAAAAACAACAATAACAACCTTATGCTGAAAATGTGGAAAATAGTGATTTGATATGTGGGTATGCTGTCTACTGTTTCTACCATTACCTTCCTCCATCCCAGGATCTTCCAGGGAAACAAACCTCCCCAGGCTTTGTAGTAGGATGGTCTTTGCAGGTGAGAAGACCTCTAAGTATAGTTATCTCTGGCTTATCTTCCAAATAAGGAGCTCTGGGAAGAGATCCTTTTCAAGGCAGGAGAAGATGAGGCCAATATTCAAAGAGAAAGAGAGAAAGAAGAGTCAACAGAGTGATAGAGATTTGAAACCTGAGTCAAAATTCCTGGATCCAGCCATGCCTGAAGCTAAATTTCCCTAGGAATTCACATTTGTAAGCCTACATGTGAATAGGCTTACATGTGAATATGTTCCTACATTTGCAAGGAAGCCTAAGGCGTCACAGATCTGCCCTGGAAAACAGACCTAGCATCTTCTCTTAACTAGCTGGAACCTTATTTCTTCTCTACAGGCCTACCTCCCATATCTGAAACATGTGATGACAGACTATCTTCCACCTCAGCTCTGTGATTCTTTGTCACGTTTGCCTCTTTGCCTGGCCAGATGCTACTTCTCCTTCACTATGTGCAAGTATCCCCAGGGGACTTCAAACTTCATTGCTCCTGACCCAGCACTCAGATGCAGCTGATGTGGCGAAATCTATTCAAGGACAGATGGGAACTGAAATGGATGCTTGGTCTGAGCCCAATGTCAGAATACTGGTCACTTTAGGAGGCTGGCCCTCTTCTCCTCCCTGCTGTTTCAAGGGACATTTTAAGCAAAAGGGCTAGAAGACCTCTTGCACAGGGAGTCATTAGGCTGGGACCTTCACCACATTGTGGAAACTATTTGGTTCATGGTCTCCTGTAGAGCCTGGGTCCTGCGGTTGGATTGGACAGGTGACTGAGGGCAGGTAGGGAAGATGGGATTCATCAGCAGTGAGCACACTGGGCAACAGAAGGTAGTCCCTGTGGATGGGCAGAACCCAATGTCAGGAAAGGGCGAGGAAGTTAATATCCTGCACTGGCTGTTCTGCTCACATTCTATGCTAGGTACTTTACTTCTCCTTGCTTATTTAATCCACACAAGAGATATTGTGTCCCCATTATATAAATGAAGGAACGGGGGCTCAGAAAGGTAAAGTACCTTGTCCAAGGTCACACAGCTAATAAGTGACGAAGTCGTGATTCAAACCAACCTAGTGTGACCCCAAGGCCTCCAAAGAATGTGGCCCCAGCCATGGGAGCAGAATGTGGTCTTTGGAATCCTAGTGGTTGGTGGGGATGAGAGACAGACATGACTTCAGTTGAGAGAGGTTAGGTGCCTGTGGGACCAAAGCTCAGAGAAACAGGAGGAAAGGGCAATGCCAGAGATGGGCCTCAGGCTCAGCCGGCCCATCGGAGAGGCTGGCCACCACCAGCCCCGGCCTCTCCCAAAGGTCAGGGGCCATGCTCTGGGCTCTCCACAGCAAACACACCACCAGGGTCCTTGCCTCCTGAAGCTCACGGTCCAGGGGGGTTAAAAGACACCACACAAGTAATGTGTGTGCACAGTACTGACTGCAGAAGGGCTATGTGCGTGTATAAAAGGGACCCCTGATCTGGGAGTAGGGGCAGGGGCAGGGGTCAGAGAAGACTTCCTCAATTGTGCTAATTTCCTTCTGTTGCTGCAAAAAATTGCCACAAGTGTAGTGGCTTAAAACAACCCAAATTTATTCTTTTGTAGTTTTGGAGGTCAGAGGTCAAAAATGGGTCTACCCTGCTAAGATCAAGTTGTCAGCATGGCTGTGTCCTTTCTGGAGGCCCTAGGAGAGAATCCGTTCCATGCCTTTTCCAGCTTCTAGAGGCCACACATAATCCTTGGCTTGCGGCCCAAGGATTCAAAGCAGCAGTTGCACTGCTACAACCTCTGCTTCCATTGTCACGTCTCTGACTCCAACTCTCCTGTCTCCATGTCATAAGGACGCCGTGGTTACACTGGGCCCACCCAGACCATCCAGCATCATCCCCGCTGTCAAGATCCTTAACTCAATCACATCTGAGAAACACCTTTTGCTATGCAAGGTGACATATTCACAGGTTCAGATTAGGACATGGGCGAGTCATGGGGCGTTGCGGGATTGTGGGGGGGGAAGCATCATATTGCCCACCATGCGGAGGAAGTGGCCTCTGAACCACAAATGGAAGAAGAGGGAGTTGAGTGAAGAGGGTGGGAGAGCTTTCCTGAAGAGGGAACGGCATGAGCCCAAGTTCTGAGGCAGAAAGGAGGGTGCTAGGCTGAGGGCTTTAAAAAAAGCTGGTGTGGCTGGAAAACAGAAGGCCCAGCAGGGGAGGTGAGAGAGCAGACTGGATGAGGGAGGCACAGAGCTCCCAAAGCCTCCCCTTGAAAGCTTGACCTTTCCTCAGTGACGAGTGGGGGTACAATCAGGTGTGTCATTCGGAGATTCCACTCAGTCTTCCCCCGGAGAATGGGTTGGAGGGGCCAACAGTACACACAGGGAGGTTTCAGGTGCGTGGGGGGCTGGAAGCCATCTTGGCCATCCCTTGGTCTCCTGACCCTTCCAGTAGCAGACAGGAATCACACACACCTTGCTCGAAAGTTTCGATGCTCATTTTAAAATGGAAAATTGCAAACATATACGAAAGTAGAGTACTGAAGGCCTATGTATCCATGTCTTGGCTTTAGTAACTAGTCGATTCATGGCAAATCTTACAGCATCTATATTCTTCTGTCCTAGGATTATTTTGGTGTCCTATCATGTCTTCCAAATTTATTTCGGCTTGTATCGCTATCTGTACTGGGAATCCTTTCCCAAAAAAGCACCATAATTTCCTGGGAGCTAATAAGTCCTTATACTAGCTCAGTACGTATCTGTGCAAAGAATGAATGAATGAGTAATTACACATTTTTTGCAACCTCATAAGAAGAATATTCCTTTCTCATTTTGCTCAGGATTCCAACACACTTTGTATGTCAAAATACACATTCTCTAGAGGCAGAAGATCTCTCTTCTTGTGTAGGTCAAGCTTAATCCGGTCCCACCCAGAACCTTCTCTCACCAACCCGAAAGCCTCCCTGTTGCAGGTTGCAGGAGCCTGGGGGGCATGCATCCTATTCTTCAGATGGGACAGTAAAGGTTCTACTCCTGCTCAGCTCACAGGGTGGCAGGAGGCTCAGGTTGGTGTTCCCTCCAGGCACTCTGGCGCTCAGGGAGAAGGTCTTTTCAGGATGACAAAGGAAGTTCACGCAACCCACATGCTGACACGCTCATTTCCAGGACACCTGCAGTTAGGCCTCCTCCTCTCCAAATTACTCTGTGTTGCTGTGTGTGAGGGTGGGAGGTGGAGAGGCCTCTAACTGCACCTCTCTTGCGGTCTTTTGGTTCTGTGACTATTTCAAGGAGGAGTGGAAAGATGCGGATGTCCCCTTCTCAGATGAAGGCATTCCTCAAGGGTCCCCTCTCTCTTCTTGTCTCCATAAATGCCTTAGTTGTCTGATGTTCTGTCTGGTTATCAATGGCTATGTAACTAACCTCCAAGTGCAGTGGCTTAAATAACAATCATTTTATTATATTTCTGTTTTATGGGGAAATTCATGTGGGCCGCAGCTGGCAATTCTGTTCTGTGTTAGCGAACTGGTGCACGGTTTGGCCAGAAGTCTCTACTTACGTGCCTGGGGCCTTGGAAGGCACCGCTGGATCCCTCCTTCTTTCCATGTAGTCTCAGGGCCTCTCACATGGTATCTCCGGCAGAAGAGTCAGACGTCTTACATCAAAGCTCAGGGCTCCACAGGCACATGTTCTCAGAGGCAGGAAGCTGGAGATGCCGTCCCTTTAGGCCTGGAAACCAACACAGCGTCATTTACTCCGCGTGTTCTGTCGGTCAGGGGAAGGGACGCAGACCAAACTCCTCCATGGAAGGAAAGTCAAAGACTGTGCGGCCACCTTCCATCCTTGCCTTAGTCCATCCGAACTTCCATAACAGGATACTAGACTGGGTGGCTTATAAACGACAGAAATTTGTTTCTCACAGATCTGGAGCCTGGGAAGTCCCCGATCAAGGTGCCAGCAGGTTTGGTGTCTTCTTCGTAGACTGTGTCTTCTTGCTGCCCCCTCCCAGGCAGAGGGCAGGGCACTCTCTGGGGTCTCTTTACAAGGGCACTGACAACATCTGTGCAGGCTCCACCCGCGTGACCTAAGCGCCTCCCGAAGCCTCCTCTGAACACCATCACCTTGGGGATTAGGTTTCAATAAATGAACTGGGGGGCGGGGCACACCACATTCAGTCTTTAGCAATCCTCCACAGGTAAGGAAGGACAGCGTGGATCCTTTGTAACCCAAGAAAATGCAATGGCCCAACGTTCAGGAGCTGTCCCAGGAGCGCTTCAAATGGAAACACAATTTTCAGCATTCTGGAACAAACTGCAGTCCCATTACAGAAAGTCCTTTAGGGGCATATCAGCCTATGTGACCTCTGCTCGAAGGTAACAGTGTGAGTTTCCATAGGCAGAGAGAGATTCTGCTGTTAAAATGATAAATTATGGATGCTCCTGCAACTGAAAACAATGGCTTTGCTGGCTTCTAAAAAGGACAAATTTGGTGAATCCAGTTGATCTGAATCACTAACCTGGGCTAACCCTCTTGAAGGTTCTTCTGTCCTTAGAGGAGTGACAGGAATGTCATTTCTCTCTCTTTGACCTGAGCTCTTTGGCTAGAGACCCCAGTGATGGGGTGGGCTTGGGGGTTGCTTTGTAAGCAAGTGGACCTGGATTGGAATTCTCACCTAGCCTGGGGGTCTATAGGGTGATCTTTGGCAAGTCACACTAGTAAAATGGGAACAGAAACACACCATTAAGTTTTGTGAGAATTAAAAACCGAACATAAAGCACTTTGATTTCCGGAACACATTATAGATGCTTGAATATAATTTCGTTCTCCTATTTCTCACCCTTTTCTTTATTTCTTTTTCCTTTATTAAACTCTTTTTCTCTCCCCTTCCCTCTCCTTTTCTCCTTCTTGGTTTCTCTCTCCTCCTTTGCTCTCCTCACTCTTTCTTATTTGAAATGAATAAACTACTTCCCTATACAGACACTGCTCCAGGAAAACTGGCATTTATTTGCTCCTCTCTTAAATATTCTTGTGGTTTTCCCATCTCCACACATTTCTTCATGGCATACCCTTTCCCTGCACCTTCTTCCCACTAATCTATAACATTAGGGTTCTTCCTAGTATCCATGCTATTTCCCCCCTGAAATCTTTGCTGTTCATCTCATTTGGAAGTCATCTCTTCCTCCTGAGGACTCCCGTAGTTCCTGTCCATTTGCTAATTGGTGGCACGCCCGTGAGTCAGGAGACGTGGTTTAAAATCCTGGCTCTGCCACCAAATAGCTATGTGATGTTAAGCAAGTAGTTTATCCTCTGTAAGTTTTATACCCTCCATCTATTAAATAAGGCAGTGAAACTAGATAATTCTTTAATTAAGGTATTTTTGCTGCAAATGACAAAAATGCTACTCAAATTATCTTAAAAAGGGAAGTTTATTGCATTACATCACTGAAAAGTCCAAGGTTAGAGTCAAGGTCAGCTGGACCCAGGAGCTCAGATTATCATCAGTGATAAGTATCTTTTGCTCTTTTTTATTCTTGGTTGGCCTTATTCTCATGCAGGCTTTTACCCATCAGTGTCAAATATGCCCACCAATAGCTCCAGATTTTCATTATACTGAGAGTTGCAATAAAAAACAACCAGTTTCTTTCCTAATAATGTTAGCAAAATTCTTCATGCTGACTCTCATTAGGCTGCACGGAGGCATGAGCTCATCCCTGAACCAATCACAGGGGCCAGAAGAATAAATATTCTGACTTCGACTAGACTTCATTACCTGCTTACCCCTGGAGCTAGGGATATGGCCAGCACCACCAAAATGCACTGGCTGAGAGTGGAGAAGTGGTTCTCTGAAGAAAAGAATCAGAGCTGCCATCAGAGGAAGGGGGAATGGATTCTGAAAATGAAAAATACTAGATATCCAATACAGTCCACCCCTTGACAGATAATCTCCCATTTCCAAATCCTCCTATAAACCTGGCTTCAAAAGTACCCTGCCAAGTGGAAAGCTGCATCATGGCAACACGAAACTCAGTCATCTCCTCCAGAGAGAGACAACCCAATCTTGTCTAGTTGCTGCACTGACGGCAATCCCAGGCTTTCCTGACAATGTGTATGCCTCCCGATCAGATTGAGTGTGGTTCTTCAGGGTCTGCAGGTTTTGAGTAAATGACATATTTAATCATCCACCAATACATTCAATAGATACTAGTGAAAAAACAAAAAAACAAAAACCAGGATAACTGTTATTAGAGCATTCTTTTGAAAAAGGGAAGGAAAAAGCAGTGGTTAGCAGGCCATACCATGTCCTATTGAAGAGAACAGGGAAGCTCCTCCACTGCCAGTGGGATGGGTTCCTGACTGGCCAATCCAGCTGCACTGGGATCTGTTCTCCTCCATGCTCTCCATAAACATAGGGAGATGAGATGACACTGGAGTGAGCACCCTTCTGGGAATGCAGTTCTTTAGCAGCTGGTTTCTTGTTAGTGTACATTCAAGTGTGTGGGCTAGAAATGCACTCATTTGTAAGGAACAGAATGCCTGGCTGACGGTGGCTTAAACAAGCATCAGTTTATTTTTCTCATATAAAGCACATCTAGAGGTAAGTAGTCACCAGCATTAAATTAAATCAAGGGTCAAGGAACTGTGATCCTACTGGCTTTTGCCAACACACGGAATGCTGCAGTTCACATCTGCATTCAAGGAAAGAAGGTGGAAGGGCTGCTCCTGTGTATCTGTCCAGCTTTATCATTAAAAGCAAAAGCCTTCCCAAAAACCCTCCTCAAATTTCTGTTTAGATCTCACTGGCCAGAACTGTGTCTTATGGTCACCTCTAGCTGAAATACTGGTATTTTATCCATTGTTCCTCAAATAGTACTGAGATTTATTAACAAGGGAGGCCTGAAAACCACCCTAGGGATTGAGAGTCAGAGTATGAGAGGCAGGATGGTTTTCCAAAGGAAAGTTAGGGATCAACTACTAAAAAAGAAGGGAAGAGGTGCCAGGTAGGGAAAACACAGACCACAGTAGCAATCCCAGATACACTATTTTTGACTATTTCTGGTTCTTTGGTTCCCAAGGGCATAAAATTTTTTAAAATTGTCACTGGGCCTAAATAAATGATTAATAATAATAATAATACTATCTCAGTGGAAGTGAAGTCAGTGGCAAATTATTTTTAAAATAATACCTTCCTGAGATAACAGCTAAGTCAACTTACGATTTTATCAGCAATCATAAAAGGAGACTTTAAGCATGCTGACATGTGCCTTGTCAGCTCCAGCACAAGGTCATTTCTCATAGAGGTGTCAAGGAACCAGGGCTGCCATCCACCCACCCTTTCGCCCGACCCCTCCCTGCTTCCTCCTGGGTTAGAGCATGCCGGGGTCTTCCTGGTCTGAGACGAATGGCCCATAGCCTCTGATGCCCCTCTCCCTCGACCTGCACCCCACAGTTACTATCCCTAGGCCCACCACTAAGAAGGTTTAGGAGAGATGTTTAGATGAATGTCATTATTTCCAGGCCAGATTAGTTAGCTCACCTTCTGTGAGCGTGAAGTCCCACTTAGAGGCCCAGCTAGGGCGCCTGAGTCCTGAACGTGGCCCCTTCGGCGGGGTGGAGCCCTGCGGAGTGGGCGGCAGTCCGAGGTGCATTGCAATTCTGGAGCAGAGGAGCAGTTGGAGGAGTGGAAAGCAGGTGGTGCTATTCTGGGCTTGCCCCAAGGGAATGAAGCTAATAGATGAGACATCTTCACTGGAAACCAAGTTTATTTTTGAAGCAAAGGCTAAAATAGGCTTCTGTCTTCACCGTTCTCACTCTCCCCACCCCCGACTTAACCTGAAATCATAATAGAAGCGATTAAGAACAGGTCTGCTATGTAAAACGGGATAAACCTCCTTCACAATGACCAGTTCTGTAAAGGAGCGCATGGCCATGTCTTCGACAGTTGGCTCAACTAAGAAAGATCAAGGCATCCATCAAGCAGAAGAACGTCTCTCAGGCAATTTCTAGATCCCACGGCCCCTGAAATTTATCACCCCACAGGGAGGGAGTAGAAACCCTTTTTAGCACTCATACTCAGGATTTTAATCTGTTTTCTATTTTTAACCTATTATAAGAGAAGATGAGACCCTGCAAACTAAAAGAAGCCATTATCTTTGCTAAAGTAATTTCAGCTCTGAGAAATAGAGAGTCCAATTTAGCTTTCTAGGTTGGTTTCTTTTTTTAATTCCTTGCAAATTAGAGCAGGTGATAACAAGAAGAGTTGCGGAACTGGGGAAAGGGATCCTGTGGGTGCCAGGAAAGAGGGCCAGATGTGTCACTGGGGCTCCCCAAATCACACATCACTCTGCCCCCGACTACTCCAGCCTGGACTACTGCATACCCTTCCAGGCACTCCACTCTTTCCTCTGTGATTCCGTCTGTGTTCTTTCCCCACACTGGGTTCTCATCACACCATTCCATTGCTTAAAATCTACGTGGAACTCCATATTTTCAGAAATAAACGCAAACTTCAGTGCACACTGCACACGGCCTTCCAGCTATCTCCTGGCCCCAGCCTGCCTTTCCAGTCATCTCCATTCTTGGCAGCCAGTGGCCATTGCTTAACACTGCACCTGCTAACACATTCAGGTACATTTTGTCCAGCAAATGCTACCTAGCCATACCAGTCACCACCTTCTGTATTCAACATGCATTTACACATCTCCTGCTTTGGACATTTAAGCCACTTCCTTTGCCAGAAACAGTGTTTCCCATTCCATCTGCTTGGGAAACAGGTACTTGTTCCTAAGCCTCCAGCTCAAATGTCACCTCTTTTCCATAGCCTCTGTTGACACTCCCTCTACCCACCCACATGCCCCAAGGCAGAACTATTTTGGGTTACCATCCTCTCTTATGTATTCCTCTGCTGTAGCGGCTCCTGCATTGTATATTTATGCAGTCTGATATGCTATAAAAAGATAATTGGGTTCCTAAGAAAATTTACTTTATCAAAATTGAATTACAAAACCAATGGATTCAGTGAGAGATAAAAGGAGCTGAGGTTAGGGTGTTGAAGGTTTGCAATCACAAAGTTAGTTCTACAGAATTTTCAATAATAACTGTGCTTTGCAGCTTTTCAGAGTGTTTCATTGCAAGCTTAAATATCAAATTGCTTGATCAAGGAAAACAAAAATGAGCTCAAATATTTCATTTGCTCTTAAACCACACACCCATGGGCCTTCCAAAACTCAATCATCTTGGCCTTGACCTTGTAACTTGGCTGGCATCACAATTCATAACATGCAGTAAACAAAAGAACACAGGCATGAACTGGGGTATAAAGGAAGAGGCTCTCAAACAGCAGTGTGTCGTGGCACTTTGTTCCCCGTACCTGTCATCCTGCTCATCAAGGACTAATCCCCAGTGACAAGCCTGTTGTTACCAGCGCAATTAGGGGAATGTAAATTGTGTTTCCTTATTCACTCACCTTAAGGTCAATGTCCAATTCAATGAAAACTCTCTCCATAAACCTTTATTTACTAATCTGTCACCTTCCTTCTACATGGAAGAACACCAGAAGCAAAGATGGTGTCCTATTTAACTTTGTCACCCCCATATTGCTGAATTAAAGACAAGAGTCCTGCATTATCCAGATAATTAGCTTTAGTCTTGACTTTGACTAGGCTTTTTTAGCATGCCTTGGGTACATTCCCATTTCTCACCCCAAACTTCTACACACCTGATTACAAGATTTTATTGTTATGAAAGCAGAGTGACTTTATCAACTAGCCCTTCCATAATACAATATTTTTTTTATTAAGGTATCGTTGATAACTCTTATGAAGGTTTCACAAGAAAAACAATGTGGTTATTACATTCACCCTTATTATCGAGTCCCCCCCATGCCCCATTACAGTCACTGTCCATCAGTGTAGTAAGATACCACAGAGTCCCTATTTGTCTTCTCTGAGCTACACTGTCTTCCCCGTGACCCCACACACACCATGTGCACCAATCATGATACCCCACCATCCCCTTCTCTCTCCCTCCCCACCCACTCTCCCCCACCCCTCCCTTTTGGTAACCACTAGTCCCTTCTTGGAGTCTGTGAGTCTGCTGCTATTTTGTTCCTTCAGTTTTGCTTCATTGTTACACTCCACAAATGAGGGAAATCATTTGGTATTTGTCTTTCTCTGCCTGACTTATTTCACTGAGCATAATACCCTCTAGCTCCATCTATGTTGTTGCAAATGGTAGAATTTGTTTCTTTCTTATGGCTGAATAGTATTCCATTGTGTTATATACCACATCTTCTTTATCCATTCATCTACTGATGGACATTTAGGTTGCTTCCATATCTTGGCTATTGTAAATAGTGCTGTGATAAACTTAGGGGGGGCATATGTCTTTTTGAATCTGAGAAGTTGTTTTCTTTGGGCAAATTCCTAGGAGTGGAATTCCTGGGTCAAATGGTATTTCTATTTTTAGTTTTTTGAGGAACCGCCATATTGCTTTCCACAATGGTTGAACTAATTTACATTTGCAGCAGCAGTGTAGGAGGGTTCCCCTTTCTCTGCATCCTCACCAGCATTTATTGTTCCTAGTCTTTTCTATGTTGGCCATCCTAACTGATGTGAGATGATATCTCATGGTGGTTTTAATTTGCATTTCCCTGATATTTAGCAACGTGGAGCATCTTTTCATGTCCTTGTTGGCCATCTGAATTTCTTCTTTGGAGAAGTGTCTGTTCATATCCTCTGCCCATTTTTTAATAGGGTTATTTGCTTTTTGGGTGTTGAGGCATGTGAGTTCTTCATATATTTTGTATGTTAACCCATTGTCAGACATGTCATTTACAAATACATTCTCCCCATTATACAATATTAACATTTTTGAGAATTATGTTAAACCCTTTACATGAATTATCTCATCTATTCCTCCCAACAAACCTGTAGCATAGAAGAGATACCATCATACAAAAGAGTAAACTGAGGCATAGAGAGGTCAACTAGTTGTCTCACAAACACATACTTGGAAAACAATGACATAAAATAACTACTCCAAAATAAAAATTCTCATTTGGAGTAGATACACCCCAACCTTTAGATGTTTTATAGCTCTTCACTCCAAATAGAAAGTCAATTCATCTATTTGCACATTTGCAAATGTTGTGATTCGTTGTCTTGTGGGATTTCAGTGCTTAATATTAGATATTCCATGGGTGCCTTGTTTTTAAGGCTGAGATGGTACTAATTTGAACCTTCTTAAGCTAAAAAAGACCATAACTGTTTTTTTCTAGTAGAAAACTGAGGCCTCCAATCATTCATGTACCCAGTGTCCATCTCTATGTATTCTAGGGGGAATTTTGGTCATATTCAGAGACATCCATGTACAGTGAAGTAAAAGGAGGAGGAATGGTTCAAATTTTACAAAAGTATATCAAACCTCCCCAAAAGTCGGCATATGGCCCAGCACTTAATGTACACCATGAATACTTGTTCTCCGGTGCTCGTCAGACACACCCTTGGACTCCCTGCTATCTGATTCTTATCAAAAACCTAGTTCACACAAATAATGCTTATGAAAGATGTCTTGAGGAAGTACTATGCATATAGTCTTTTAGACTGCAGATAAGGTATATTAAATCCATTTTGGAATGAGGCATTAATATACATTTAAGTAATTATGGTAATTTCAGACAAGCCATTTAACCTCCTTTCACCTTATAATACCATGATACCATGAAGTAGTTGGTCTGGATGACCTCAAAGTGTTTTCCAATGCTAACATTTCATCAAGTATTCTCAACTCTACCTATACCTGTGCTAATGAGAGTCTCATCACAAATTTTCAAAAGCAGTGGAAGAGCCAAGTGTCGTTTCTACTTGGTCTAGGAATGCATTAGAGTTTGTGGCTTCCTTGGGTCAGAACGAACGTGTAATAAAAGCCTTCCTAGCTGCCATTATCACCTTTCCTATTGCAACCAGTTTCCATTCGGAGATTCAAGTGGTTCCAAGGAAGCTGACTCTACTCCAGATGAGTTGAGAGGCTCTTGCCATAGTCCATAAAGGAGGTGATTATGGCTTGGACCAGGGCGGTGGCAATGAAGATGGACTCAAGGAGTAATGTTGATGGATCAGAAATGGGAGATAAGGAAGATGAGAAAAGGACTCCAAGGTTTCTAGCCTGAGCAACCTGGTGAATGGCGGAGCTATTTATTGAGAAAGTCAAGGAAGGCGCTAGTTGGTGGTAGACACGACCAGTTTGATATTGTTCATATGTACCTGTGCCCACTCCCCAGTTCCCAGTAACTAAAAGCTCCCTGAAGGGAGGAGCCAGCCCTGCTCACCTTTGAACCCATCAGAGCACCTAGCACTATGCTAAGTCAGCGCAGACTTGCTGACTGAATGGCCATTCTTAAGTCAGGATCTTGGTGGTGTCAAAGAGTGGGAAGTAATGTCTGAGCAGAGACTTTGAGTTGGCTTTGGGCCCAAAGGAGAGTTTGTTGGTTCATGATGTAAAAACCCAGGAAAAGCAGGGACCAGCAACTCTAGTGCCCTTAGGATCTTCTTCCCACCAGTGTGCCCTTCTCTGTATCACCACTCACTGACAAAGCCTTCCTAACAGAACACTCTCGCACGTCAGCTTGGTTATTTGCTTATTGTCTGCCTCCTTGCACCACCCCAATCATGTGAACTCTGAAAAAAGAGGGACTACTTGTGCCTTGTTCATTGCTACTTCTCCAGCACCCAAAATAGTGCCTCTCTCTAAGTGCAGGCTTTGAAAAAATTTTATAAATGAGTGAATGCCTTCTTCATGTAGTAGAAGAACTCTGCCTCAGTTTGGCCACCTCTGAGTCCAAGCACTGTGTCCAGGGGTTTGAGGTACTGTGAGAGGGTCATCTTGAATCATGACCCTGTGTGTGGGAGTTGGGAGGAGGGACAGGACCACAAGTAAGATAGTCTAAAGCTCTCCTTGGAAATGTGTGAGCATTTTTCCCTTCAACCTCTTGCTGTCTGAGTTACAGTGCTTTGGACATATTTATAAGACACATGGTCTGAGCAATCTATTTCAACCTGAAACAATGACAATAATCTCCAAACCAAAATTCAAATACATAGTCTGAAAAATATGGGAACAACATTTTTGTTGATGCAACATTTAAATAAGGTTCCAAAAATGTCATGATGGTTTCTGGTTCCTCCTGTGGGTATCCACTCCAGGTAAGCTGGGAGGCCATTAGACATTTGAGCCTAAGCCTCACAAACCCCATTTATATGAGGAAGGGCTGGCATTAGCTCACCCACATCATTCTCAGCCTTGCCTGCCTCTGGTATCCAACAATGAGTCCAATTACCCTTAACCGTTTGGAGAAGTGGCTAATTATAGGGAACAAATGTCTCTTCCAGCAGCAGGAGAGACACCTGTCTAATGAATCAGCAGTTATGCAGATGGTGAGATGGAAAAACCAAACAGGCCGGAGCTGAAGTTGGCTTGTCCTGATAAGCAATCAGTGCCTGAGCATCTTTCCCCCTCTAATCCTGCTGGGCTGGACCACATGGCTTTCCACACAAATGTAGGTCATTTAAAATACTGTCAGCGGGCTGCTGATTCTTATTGCCAAGACACTGGAAAACCTATAGTGACTAGGATAAATTACTTCCAAGCTGGTGCTTCTCATTTAAAACAGAGAATCAGAATTGTTATAGCTGCATCCTATACACAGGGCCACGATCAGCCTCCAGTGTTGCTTGAATAGCCACCAACTTTGTATGTAGGTGTGTTGGTGGGTGGAAGCAGAGATGGAGGAGAGGAGGGAAAGGAAAGACAGAATGAGGCCCTATTTTTTCAAGACACTGAGTGTAATTTTGCTATTTACTCTGCAAGGTGTTTAAAAACATGCTCGCTTATGGAAAGAATCAAAATGTCATCATTTATGCCAAGACCTAGAGACACATTTGGCCCTTAGTGTGGCCGAGAAAGAAAAATATCTGTTCTACTGATTGAATTTACTATTTTGCAAAAGGCCTCTGTTTAATTCATGAAATTTAATCACGATCATGCTGGGATTTATTTCTTCTCATTCATGTTTCCTTTGAAGATGAACAGAAAGACCTAGGGTTGAGAGGAAAGAAAGATTCTTTCCAAACTACTGTACGACTTAATTTGGATTTTATTAAATCTTATTAGTTCACTAATACAAAATTTATAACACTTTGGACAGAGAGTGGGCTGGTATTTGTCTTAGTTTAATCTATGAAAATATGATTTTTCTCTGCAGGTGAATGATATCAATAAGTCTAATGGGGATATTCTATATCCTTGATAGAATATTCATTAGACACGTTCTTTAACATACAAGAAATATGCTAATTTAAAATTTTTTCATATTTTCATTAAAGAAGATGCATGGAGGCTACCACTTAAAATATTTTTCTGCCTTGCTTACAATTACCACTGCTTATTTATGAATACTCTACCCACTTTCAGAAAGGATTTGAACTGGCCTACAATAAAAAACACATCTATAATAGGTTGAATTAAATATTGTCTGATTATCACATAACCCAAAAATGTTGAGCCAGATTTTCACTGAAATTGGAGGATATTTTTGGGATAGTCTGTCTTAAAACATGGATTGAATCTGATATTCATTTTTGAAGAGTTCTGGGAAGCACTGCAAAAATATGATGTAGCAATTTCATTAGAAAACCCAAAATAACAGTGACTCAAAATAAAAGTTTATTTCTGACTCCACTAAAAGAAACCTCAAGTTAGGCCTAGCTAGAGCTGATAGGGTGTCTTTGCAGGCATCAGGGACCCAGTACCCATCTTTTTTTTTATAATTTATTTTGGTATCATTAATCTACAATTACATGTGCAATATTATGGTTATTAAACTACCCCCTTCATCAGGTCCCCCCCACCAACCCCATTACAGTCACTGTCCATCACTGTAGTGAGATGCTATAGAATCACTACTTGTCTTCTCTGAGTTGTACAGCCCTCCCCGTGCGCCCCCAACATTACATCTGCTAATCGTAATGCCCCTTTTTCCCTCTTATCCCTCCCTTCCCACCCATTTTCCCCAGTCCCTTTCCCTTTGGTAACTGTTAGTCCATTCTTTGGTTCTGTGAGTCTGCTACTGTTTTGTTTCTTCAGTTTTTTTCTTTGTTCTTATGCTCCACATATGAGTGAAATCATTTGATACTTGTCTTTTTCGGCTTGGCTTATTTCACTGAGCATAATGCCCTCTAGTTCCATTCATGTTGTTGCAAATGGTAGGATTTGTTTTCTTCTTATGGCTGAATAATATTCCATTGATAGTACCCATCTTTTTATTCCATCATCCTAGTGCTGGCTTCCATCCTTTGGGACATTTCCTGATGCGAGAAGCTGCTGGTACACCAGTACCCAGTCAACTGGTAAGAAAGACAAAAGACTCTTCCTCCAAAGGGTTAGCACCCTTTAAGCAGCATTTCTGGAAATGCCATGTGAAACTTACATTTATAGCTCAGTGGCCAAAACTTAGTCACACGGCCACATCTCGCTGAAAGGGGGCTTTTGTTAATAGGGAAAACAAGAGATTATACAGCCAGGAAGCACAGCAGCTGGAATGGGAGTCCCTCTCTGTCCAACCCTAAGCATTTCCAATGTTCTTCCCACTCCATGAAGACATTTTTGCAAGGGAAAAATTAATGAGGTAGAAGTATACACCCCAGATGCTCTGACCTGGTCCAAATGAGAACTTAGAATGCCTTGAGGGGTGGATCTAGCATTCGTCTGCATCTCCTTTTCTGAAATATCAACTGTCTCAGCTGGCTGCTGATAGAGAAGAAAGAGCCAAATACTCTAGATTTCTCTCTCAGAAGACATCTCAAAGGGCTGGTCTGCTGCCTCCCTGATTGGGGGAAACTGACAACCAGACAGTCTTACTCTGTTAATTTTGTTTAAAAAATATTTTAATTATATATTTTTTCTCTAAAAACTTTTTTTTGACATGTTGTTGTTTGAACTAACTTCTCTCAATCTAAGAAGTAAAATTAATTTGCATGCTCTTTAGGGTAAAGGCAGTGTCCTCTCCATTTCTTTGGACCCCAACAGATCTAGCCCCGGTCTAGCCCAGATCCCTGCTTATAGTAGGTGGACAATACAATCCTGTTGAATCAAATTGAGTTCTTGTGTATTGTTGGTGGGAATGTAGAAATACAGCCTCTGTGGAAAACAGTGTGGATGTTCCTCAACAGTTTAAAATAGAACTACCATATGACCCAACAACTCAACCTCTGGGTATAGACCCAAAAGAATTGAAGGCAGGGTCTTGAAGAGATATTTGTGCGCCCATACTTACAGCAGTATTATTCACAGTAGCTGAAACATGGCAGCCACCCGACTGTCCGTTGATGGATGAGGAATAAACAAAATATGGTGTATATATACACTGTGGAATATTATTCAGCCTTAAAAGGGGAGGAAATTCTGACATATGCCACAACACAGATGAACCTTGAGGACCTTATGCTAAGCGAAATAAGCCAGTCACAAAAAGACAAATATGTATGATACCACTTCTGTGAGGTCCCTAGAGTAGCCATAACCATAGAGTAGCAGAAAGAAAGTAGAATGGGGGCTGCCACAGGCTGGTGGGAGGGACATATGGGGAGTTATTGCTTAATAGGTATAGAGTTTCAGTTTTACAAGATGAAAAGATATGGGGATGGATGGTGATGAAAGTACAACAATATGAATGTATTTAATTCCACTGAACCATTAAAATGACGATTAAGTGGTAAATTTCATGTCATATGTATTCTAACACAATAATAAAAAGGTAGGGAGATGGAAGTGGTAGAGAATTCATACACACAAGCTTCTTCCTCTGTAAGACGTGTTTTGGTACACATTTCAATTTCCATAATAAACAGATAGATGCTTAAAAAAACTGAGCTGTCGCCAGCATCCCTATATAGTATTGAAAACCAATGAGAATTTAAGTTGTTAGTTTTATCATAAGCTCAAAGCAGTAAAGCCTGTAGATAATATAATTTGGCGAGTAATTATTATCTGAAT
Organism: Smutsia gigantea; assembly: GCA_032199065.1. NCBI lineage: Eukaryota > Metazoa > Chordata > Mammalia > Pholidota > Manidae > Smutsia > Smutsia gigantea. The sequence continues at coordinate 284,020 of JAVSCE010010699.1, read as the reverse complement.
GACAAATTGTTTTGCCTAATACTTTAAATTTCTTTTAGGTCATTGAAAATAATAGGTTCCAAGGGATACAGAGTTAACATACAGCTTCCCGTGAAATGGCTAAGTGCCCTAAAGGAGTAGAGCGCATTTATAGCTTGCTGGGAGCTGAGAGATGTGGGGCAGGATAATTTTGTTTTAATAATAACTTTCTTTATCCTGATATTTTCTTTTACTTCCCTTCTCATTCGAGTAGCCAGGCTTTCCCAGCAGGGTGTGACAACCCAGAACCTCCTCCTGGCTTTGATTTCCAAAAGCCTGAGGATCTAGCTGGGACGTTACTGAAGAGAACAGTTATGGACTGAACGCTCATGCCCCACCCCCCCCAATTCATATGTTCAAATCCTATGCCCTGATGCAATGGTGTTAGGAGGAGGGGCCTTTGGGATAAATAAGATTAGATTAGCCCTCGTGATGGGATTGGTGCCCTTATAAGAGTCACGAGAGGGCTTGCTTCCTCTCTGTTATCCCCCATGTTGAGATACAATGAGAGGTCGGCAGTCTGCAACCCGAAAGAGGATCCTCACCAGAACCAACTGCCCTGGCATCTGATCTCTGACTTCGGGCCTCCTGAACTGTGAGAAATAAATTTCTGTTGTTTATAAGCCACCCAGTTTGTGGTATTTTTGTTACAGCAGCCCAAACTGATTAAGACAAGAACTCAGCCAAATCTTGGAAGCCGGGGGACTTTCCCTGAAGACGCAGCAAAGGTTCCCTAACTGTGGTAAGGGGGAATGAGGAGAAATGAGGGGAAAGGAGGGGAGAAGCTCCAGCAGGTTCCTAAACAAGGGACCCCACAGTCTGCTTCCCGCTAGCGCCAGCAAGACTCCAGAGAGGACATGGGTGGTTGTGAGTCTAGGCAGGCATCTGACTGTGACCCGGCAGCAGTGGGGAGAACCCCCAGACCCAGAGACCTCTCTGGAAGGGACAGGGGCACCTCTGTGGCAGCCTGCCTCTCAATGAATCTCCACAGGCTGCTTTCCCAATAAGGTCGGAGCAGTGTTGAAGAATTGGCATGTGCTAAAAATGGTTTGTTGGTTTGTTGGTTTGTTGAGGGTTTGCTGAGCTCATGGAGTTGAATTCCTGTAAGTTAAATATGTACATGCTGCAGGTTCCCTGTGCTACCCAGAGCTGAGAAGAGGGTGGAAAAACACTCCTCTGAGAGCTGTGAGCACTATGTGCAAGGCAACTTGGCAAATCCTATTACAAGCTTTAAAAGCTTACAGACTATTGGATCGTATACCTCTGTTTCTACAAATTTATCTTAAATAATTCATTTTATACTAAATCAAAGATTTGGGAATAAGAATGTTTCATGAAGTATTGTTGATAGTAGAAAACTGTAATAGGAAACCACCAAATGGTCCAGGCAGAGTGGGCTCAGTCACGGGAAGAGAAATTTGCTCTATTAACTGACCTAACTGACCTAAACTCCCATTCCTCCACAAATCCCAGTGCCTGGAGCTGTGGTCTCTCAGCAGGCTGGTGGCTCTGTGGATGGGTGCATTCAGTACTCCAGCCCCCACCAGCTGAGGTGTGTGTTCACTAAAAGATTGCAGGAATTGTTTCAAAGCAGTTCATGGTAGTTGTACTTCTTATTTGCATCCCATAATATTAAATATTATGCAAACTGATACAATAGGGGTGCAGAGAGAAAGAGTCATTTCTCTGAAAACCACCCTGCATGCCTAGGAAAGACTTCATAAATCTGAGTTCCCAAGGAGGTGCTTTGAGATGAGGTGTGGGTAAGATCACTGCAGATAAGTGAGAAAAAATTATGAGGATTTGGCTCCCAGATTGATTGGCCGTGTCTTTAAATGTTCACCACACTTTAAAAACACAGAAACTGGAGATGTAGATGGTATACTATGGGTGTGGTTTTAGGCAAGACACAGAACTCCAAGCCTGCACAATTTTTAAGAAAAGCCCTGGGCTCGACTGGATTAAAGATAGCAGTGTGAGAGGTGAGACAGAGACTTCCTCCTAAAACCACATATAATAAGAAAATATAATTTAATACAACTAATCCTGAAAAAGCAACAGGAAAGAAGGCTGCACCAGACTGCATACACCTGGAGAAAAGAGCAGACCTCAAGGAACAGGGTAAAGTACCAAAGCCATGAGCCGGTGGGGCCCAAGCCCTTCCCCCACTCTGGTTCACCAGCGGGAGGAAGAAAAACAGAGTGGGGAGGGAGTGGAGGCCTGGGACTGCTGAACACCTAGCCTTGGAGATCTGCTCTGGGAGCATGAACCTACATTGCATGGTGCTCTGGTGATTTAGTACCGTTGGAAAGCTAAGACAGGTGAAATACCTGGAGAGACGGAGATTCCAGATGCTTGTGGGAAAAAGGGATTCATATCCGGATGATCTGGTGGGCATTCTGAGAGACTTCCTAAAAGCGAGAGGGCTGCTAAAGGAGTAAGGATTGCACAGAGCTTACTGCTGAGGAGAAAGGACAGGTAGACAAAATTGTTCAGGTGCACTTTGTCCAGCAGGTTGGGAGCTTCTAAGATCTTCAGGTGCTCCATCCCCCTGGCTGGCTATGCAGCTCCAAGGACCCCCTCTGGGATATGCAGCCTCCTGTGTCTTCCTCCCAGCTAGCCGGCACCTGGCTCAGGATCCCAAACCAGCAACCCCTGCCCTGACGTCAGGCCAGCCAGAAGGAAGCCACATCTGTGGTAGCTACAAACACTAAGCATAGAAGCTTACACCTGTGTGTTTGGCCCACTGGTTCTGGCAGAGGAGACAGGCATAGCAGCCGGGAAGCAGGAAACAGCTCCTTCCTCCCCACAGGCACCAACAACAACGCTCCCCTGCGACACCCGACATTGCTCCAGGGGCCGAGCAGCTCCAGAGAGTAGAGCTTCTGGGCACTAGAGGGCACCACAGACAAATTATGAAACTTCAAAGGAACCGGGTTCAAAGCAAAATTATGAATATACCTGAGAAAGATTCAAATGAAATTGACCTCATGAATCTTCCTGAAAGAGATTTCAAAATAAAAATCATTAATGTGCTCATGGAGGTACAGAAAAATATTCAAGGACTCAGGAATGAATTTAGGATGGATATCCAATCGTTGAAGAACACAATGGAGGGTATTAAAAGCAGATTAGATACGGTGGAGGAGACAACAAATGAAATAGAAATTAGGGAAGAGGAATACAAAGAAGCTGAGGCACAGAGAAAAAAAGGATCTCTAAGAATGGAAGAATACTGAGAGAACTGTGACCAATCCAAATGGAACAATATTTGTATTATAGGGGTACTAGAAGAAGAAGAGAGAGAAAAAGAGATAGAAAGTGTCTTTGAGGAGGTAAATGCTGAAAACTTCCCCAATCTGGGGAGGGAGATAGTCTCTCAGGCCATGGAGGTGCACAGATATCCCAACACAAGGGACCCAAGGAAGACAACATCAAGACATATAAGTAATTAAAATGGCAAAGATCAAGGATAAGGACAGACTATTAAAAGCAGCCAGAGAGAGAAGTAAGATCACATACAAAGAAAAGCCCATCAGGCTATCATGAGACTTCTCAACAGAAACCTTACAGGCCAGAAGGGAGTAGCATGATGTATTTAATGCAGTTAAGCAGAAGGGCCTCTAACCAAGAATACTTCATCTATCTGACAAGATTATCATTTAAATTTGAAGGAGGGATTAAACAATTTCCAGATAAGCAAAAGCTGAGAGAATTTACCTCCCACAAACCATCTATACAGTGTACTTTGGAGGGACTGCTATAGATGGAAGTGTTCCTAAGGTTTAATAGCTGCCACCAGAGGTAATAAAAAAGGATAGACAAAGACTACAGAATAGGATACCTAATATATAAAGAATGGAGGAGGAAAAATAGGAGAGGAGAAAAAAAGAACCTTTAGATTGTGTTTGTAATAACATATTAAGTGAGCTAAGTTAGACTCTTAGATAGTAAGGTAGTTACCCTTGAACCTTTGGTAACCATGAATCTAAAGCCTGTAATGGCATTAAGAACATACCTATCAATAATCACCTTAAAGGTAAATGGTCTGAATGCACCAATCAAAAGATATAGAGTCACTGAATGGATAAAAAAACAAGAACCATCTATATGTTGCTTACAAGAGACTCACTTCAAACCCAAAGACATACACAGACTAAAACTGAAGAGATGGAAAAAGATATTTCATGCAACTAATAGGGAGAAAAAAGCAGGTGTTGCAGTACTTGTATCAGATAAAATCGACTTGAAAACCAAGAAGGTCACAAGAGACAAAGAAGGACATTACATAATGATAAAGGGGTCAATCCAACAAGAGGATATAACCATTGTAAATATCTATGCACCCAACACAGGAACACCTACATATGTGAAACAAATACCAGCAGAATTAAAAGGGGAAATAGAATGTAATGCATTCATTTTAGGAGACTTCAACACTCCGCCCACTCTGAAGGACAGATCAACCAGACAGAAAATAAGTAAAGACACAGAGGCACTGAACAACACACTAGAACAGATGGACCTAACAGACATCTACAGAACTCTACACCCCAAAGCAGCAGGATACACATTCTTCTCAAGTGCACATGGAACATTTTCCAGAATAGACCACATACTAGGTCACAAAAAGAGCCTCAGTAAATTCAAAAAGATTGAAATTGTATCAACAAAATTCTCAGATCACAAGGGTATAAAACTACAAATAAATTGTACAAAGAAAACAAAAAGGCTCACAAGCACATGGAGGCTTAACAACATGCCCCTAAATAATCAATGGATCAATGACCAAATTAAAACAGAGATCAAGCAATATATGGAGACAAATGAAACAACAGCACAATGCCCCAACTTCCGTGGGATGCAGCAAAGGCAGTTCTAAGGGGGAAGTATATAGCAATCCAGGCCTATTTAAAGAAGGAATAACAATCCCAAATGAATAGTCTAAAGTCACAATTATTGAAACTGGAAAAAGAACAAATGTGGCCTAAAGTCAGCAGAAGGAGGGACATAATAAAGATCAGAGAAGAAATAAATAAAACAGAGAAGAATAAAACAATAGAAAAAATTAATGAAACAAAGAGTGGGTTCTTTGAGAAAATAAACAAAATAGATAAACCCCCAGCCAGATTTATTAAGAAAAAAAGAGAATCTACACACCAAAACAGAATCAGAAAAGAGAAAGGAAAAATGATGGATACTACTGAAATACAAAGAATTATTAGAGAATACTATGAAAATCTATATGCTAACAAACTGGATAACCTAGAAGAAATGGACAACTTTCTAGAAAAATACAACCTTCCAAGACTGACCCAGGAAGAAACAGAAAATCTAAACAGACCGATTACCAGCAACAAAATTGAATTGGTAATCAAAAAGCTACCCAAGAACAAAACCCCTGAACCAGACGAATTCACCACTGAATTTTATCAGACATTTAGAGAAGATATAATACCTATTCTCGTTAAAGTTTTCCAAAAAGTAGAAGAGGAGAGAATACTGCCAAACTCATTCTATGAGGCCAGCATCACTCTAATACCAAAACCAGGCAAAGACACCACAAAAAAAGAAAACTACAGACCATTATCCCTGATGAACATAGATGCAAAATACTCAACACAATATTAGCAAACAATTCAAAAATACATCAAGAGGATAATCCATCATGCTCAAGTGGGATTCATCCCAGGGATGCAAGGATGGTACAACATTTGAAAATCCATCAACATCATCCACCACATCAACAAAAAGAAGAACAAAAAGCATATGATCATCTCCATAGATGCTGAAAAAGCATTTGACAAAATTCAACATCCATTCATGATAAAAACTCTTAACAAAATGGATATAGAGGGCAAGTACCTCAATAATAAAGGCCATATATGACAAACCCACAGCAAACATCATACTTAACAGTGAGAAGCTGAAAACTTTTCACCTAAGATCGGGAACAAGACAATGATGCCCACTCTCCCCACTGTTATTCAACATAGTACTGGAGGTCCTAGCTGTGGGAATCAGAGAACACAAAGAAATACAAGGCATCCAGAATGGTAAAGAAGAAGTTGAACTGTCACTATTTGCAGATGACATGATATTGGACATAAAAAACCCTAAAGACTCCACTCCAAAACTACTAGAACTAATATCTGAATTCAGCAAAGTTGCAGGATACAAAATTAATACACAGAAATCTGTTGCTTTCCTACACAAACGATGAAAGAGAAATCAGGAAAACAATCCCATTCACAATTGCATCAAAAAGAAAATACCTAGGAATAAACCTAACCAAGGAAGTGAAAGACCTATACCCTGAAAACTACAGGACACTCCTAAGAGAAATTAAAGAGGACACTAACAAATGGAAACTCATCTCATTCTCTTGGCGATGAAGAGTTAATATTGTCAAAATGGCTATCCTACCTAAAGCAATCTACAGATTCAATGCAATCCTTATCAAAATACCAACAGCATTCTTCAACGAACTGGAGCAAAGAGTTCTAAAATTCATATGGAAATACAAAAGATCCCAAATAGCCAAAGCAATCCTGAGAAGGAAGAATAAAGTAGCGGGGGATCTTGCTTCCCAACTTTAAGTTCTACTACAAAGCCACAGTAATCAAGACAATTTGGTACTGGCACAAGAACAGACCCACAGACCAGTGGAACAGAACAGAGAGTCCAGATATTAACCCAAACATATATGGTCAATTAATATATGATAAAGGAGCCATGTATATACAATGGGGAATTGACAGCCTCTTCAACAGCTGGTGTTGGCAAAACTGGACAGCTACATGTAAGAGAATGAAACTGGATCATTGTCTAACCCCATACACAAAAGTAAATTCGAAATGGATCAAAGACCTGAATGAAAGTCATGAAACCATAAAACTCTTAGAAAAAACATAGGCAAAAATCTCTTGGACATAAACATGAGCAACTTCTTCATGAACATATCTCCATGGGCAAGGGAAACAAAAGCAAAAATGAACAAGTGGGACTATATCAAGCTGAAAAGCTTCTGTACAGCAAAGGACACCATCAGTAGAACAAAATGGCATCCTACAGTATGGGAGAATATATTCATAAATGACATATCCAATAAAAGGTTGACATCCAAAATATACCAAGAGCTCATGCACCTCACATAACAAAAAGCAAATAACCCAATTAAAAAACAGGCATAGGATCTGCACAGACACTTCTCCAAAGAAGAAATTCAGATGGCCAACAGGCACATGAAAAGATGCTCCACATCGCTAATCATCACAGAAATGCAAATTAAAACCACAATGAGATATCACCTCACACCAGTGAGGATGGCCAACATCCAAAACACAAACAACAACAAATGTTGGCGAGGATGTGGAGAAAAGGGAACCCTCCTACACTGCTGGTGGGAATGCAAATTAGTTCAACCATTGTTGAAAGCAGTATGGAGGTTCCTCAAAAAACTCAAAATAGAAATACCATTTGACCCAGGAATTCCACTCCTAGGAATTTACCCTAAGAATGCAGTAGCCCAGTTTGAAAAAGACATATGCACCCCTATGTTTATTGCAGCACTATTTACAATAGCCAAGAAATGGAAGCAACCTATGTGTCCATCAGTAGATGACTGGATAAAGAAGATGCGGTACATTTAAACAATGGAATATTATTCAGCCATATTCTTCAAATCCTACCATTTGCAACAACATGGATGGAGCTAGAGGGTATTATGCTCAGTGCAGTAAGCCAGAGAGAGAAAGACAAGTATCAAATGATTTCACTCATATGTGGAGTATAAGAGCAAAGAAAAAAAACTGAAGGAACAAAACAGCAGCAGACTCACAGAACTGAAGAATGGACTAACAGTTACCAAGGGGAAAGGGACTGGGGAGGATGGGTGGGAAGGGAGGAATAAGGGGAAAAAGGGGCATTATGATTAGCAGACATAATGTAGGGGGGGAGCACGGGGAGGGCTGTAAAGCACAGAGAAGACAAGTAGTGATTCTATAGCATCTTACTACGCTGATGGACAGTGACTGTAATGGGGTATGTGGTGGGGACTTGATGATGGGGGGAATCTAGTAACCACAGTGTTGTTCATGTAAGTGTATATTAATGATACCAAAAGAAATAAAAAAGAAAAAAAGAAAAGCCCTGGGCCTTATGCAAAAAACTGGCAAATGAATGTTCGTTTTTATGTTTTTGTTTGAACTAATGTGTGTGAAATTTTTCCATGTTCCACAGTCTCACCAGCTTGTCCAATGAATTAAGGAGCTACCAAGGCTTTGGGTAAGACACTGCTGTACATTTGTGGAAAGGAATACTCCTTGGTTGTTAAAAAGAAAATTATAGGAGAATGTTTTTGACATATAAAGACCTCACAGTATATTGTTAAAGGAAAAACTCAGGTTAAAAATAGTGGAAGTGTAATGTCATTCATGTAAAATATAAATATGTGTGCCAAATTAAAAAATATGTTTTAAAAAATACCTGAGTAAAAAGAATATAAGTGCCTCTTATTGCCTTCTCTGTGTTTTTCATAGGTTCTTATGTCGTTTTGTGGGAAAAAAAATTAAAACTGTCTTGCCAAAGGGTTTCAGCTCCAGGCAAGTTCACTATGAATTCAGTGAGATTGAAAAATGACAATGAAATGTTGTTGGGGTGAAAGTGTTTATACCCAACTTTATTCCCACTGTGGCAGGTCAGTCGCTAGAATCCCGTTCACTCAGAGCAGTCTGCATGCAGCAACTCGGCCCTGCCTCTGGGCATCTCTACCCCACAGCCGTCTCAGTCTCTGTCCTCGGTGCTGCCACCACTCCAGCCTCTGCTCTCCTGCAGCTGTGTAGCCATGCCACCGTTTCGCCCAGAGCATTGGGCAGAGCTCTTTACATAGAGTCAGTAATAATGTATTGCCCACACGTGTGTAGTGAGCTAGCTGACCGGGGCCAGGTGAGAATCCTGGCCATAAGAGCCTTCACTTTCTCCACAACAACAAAAGTACATTTTTGGTTTAGAGAAAATGCACATCTGTACCCAGGGCCCCGAGAGGATGTGAGGGATGTTGGTGAGGAAAGGGAGTGGTGGGAGGAGTCTGGGGAGACAGAGATGGATCCCCCTGGGCCAGTGGCCGCCTCCCCACTGCCTGGCATTGCAGGTGGTCAACAAGGGTTTGCTGATTGGTTCATTTTCTCGTGACTTTGCTCCCAGATCTGGGTTGACTGGGTGCAGCTGGGCAGTGATCACTTGGGGTGTCTCATACCATGATAGTCAGAGAGCCATGGGGCTGGGTCATCTCCAGGGCTTCTGCCTCACTGGCACCTGGGCTGGAAGCTGGCACAGCTGGAGCTCCTTGGCATCTCCTCTCCTTCTCCTCCTGTTTCCCTTTCTGCTAATCTTCCTTCTTTTCCCCTCTCTCCCTTCCTCCTCCATGTAGGGGTACCTGGATCTAGCTGGCACCTGGGACTCCCAGAGTCAGTGCCCAGAAGAGATTCGTATAAGCTGTGTGTGTGTGTGGCCTTTTCCCGGCCAGCCTCTGAAGTGACACTGTCCTTCTGTCTGTAGGGGTGGTCACGAAGGCCCACCCAGGTTCAGGGGAAGGGGACACGGATGCCACCTCTTCATGGGAGGAATGTCAAAGAATCTGCTCCCATGTTTCAAAACCAGCAACTGCCCATGTGTGTCACACCCCACATCTGCAGGATGCAGGGAGCTGGCACAGCCTTAGAGCGTCTGCCGGACACACATCTTACTTTCTCTTTCCTGTCAGCCTCCTGCCCGCCACTTGCAGCTGTTTCCTTCTGCACTAAACTCAGCTCCTCTTCTGGACTGAACTCCCGTGGCAGATTGTCTGGGAACCTGAGCTTCCCTGCCCCCCACCCAACTTTGGGCCATGCCGGATGCAGTGCCCTGTTGTCGTGGGGGTGCCAGCCGCCTGCCCTCTCTCCCCTCACAGAGCCGCACTGTGGGCCAGCCTGTGCTCAGATCCCCCCGCAGCCCGGCCCTGTGGCCTCCCTCCAAGCTGTGGGACCTAAACAAGTCATTATCCTTTGTTTTTTGTAGAAACTGGTAAGAATAATAGTCACGCCTCTCTCAAGGGACTGTGGTAAGAGTCACTGAGATGATGAATATAGAATCTTCTTACATGTGTCTGCTGTTTCTATTGTCATCATTGTTGCTAATTCCCCCTGAAGAGAGGGGCTGTTTGCTGTGTAAGTACGTCAGCCTTCACTGAAGCCTTGTCCAGAGCCCAGCGTACAGAAGGGGCTGTGTCCACCCTTGTCCTTCTTTCTCTAGTTTTTCTCTGTTGGTTCTCCTTGAAGATTTCCCCTTGGTTGTCTCTGCCTATGCTTGGCATGAGAGGTGGCTCAGCCCAGGCCACGTTAGCCCTTTGTAGAAATGCCTTCACTGTCCAGAGTACATTTTTACAAATTTGGCACCTATTGGTTCCTGGTATAACTTTAAAATACTAAAAACCTTGCATTTCTACTTAAGCCCAAACCACTCTGGCCTCTGTCTGGGGTGTCTTTCCAAAGGCACAATTCCAATGGAAAAGGGGCTATTTTCACAAAAACTCCAAGCCACTGCCCATGCAAAGAATGAACTGTAGACTGGGGTCCTTCATGGGAAAGCCCCTGGGAGGGAAGGGCCGTATTGCTCCAGCTTATCAAAATGTCCTCCACTAGGACTGGCTACATGATTTGTGGGATTCAGTGCAAAATGAAAATGCATACCCCTATGTTAAAAAATGATGAAGAACTTCAAGACAGTGTCAACAAAGCATTAAACCAAGCACAGGGCCCTTCTAAGAGACTAGACGACTACATAGGTCACACGCTTATGAAGCTAGCCTTGATACTACCTGAAATCAGAAGAGAGAAAAAGAAACAGTCACTGAGGACAAAATAAAATGCAATTTAATCAAAGATGAGTATCAGAAAGCTAAGGAGGTGCAGCGCTTAAATTAAATTTGCCTCATTCCAGAAGTGTGCTGCTTCCTCCTATTCCTATCCCAACTCCTACCGACTCTCCTTCACTCCCCGAGCACCTGGAATGTGCCAGGCTCATTGCTATTTCTTTGTTCTTCCTGTCCCTTCTGTCAGGACCACCCTCCCAACTTCTTCACCAAGCCGGCTCCTTTTCAACTGTCAGTGTGTGTCACCCCCTGTTATTCTCTATCCCATCACCCCCGTTATTTCGCTCTAAGCTCAATGCAATCTGGATTTTCCTGCTCTTGATCCATCATCCCCACTGGAATGTGGTTCCCTCACTGCAGGAACCTTGTCAACCCTGCTCACTGCTGATTCTCTAGCGTCCAGAAGAAAGCCTGGCATCCGGCAAATGTGGTCGGCTGTAAGGACCCCCACAGATATTCAGGGCCTAACCCCCGGGCCTGTGAATGTCACTTATATGAGTAAATGAGGCTTTGCAAATGTGATCGAATTAAAGGCCTAGAGATGTGGAGATTGTCCTGATTATCCAGGCAAGCCCTAAATGCCTAACAGGTGTGCTGGGAAGAGGGTGGCCAACCAGAGCTGGGCTGCCCAGAAGCTACCCTCACCAGCACTGCATCCCTGTCATCACAGGGTTTGGGCTCAACAGACACCTGAGGGAGGGGAGCTCCCGCAGCAGCTCAGACAGCTTTCAAGGGGAAACTTCTCACCCTGCAGGGGACAGCTCACCTTCAAGCTCCAGTTCAGGAAGGCAGCTCCTGGGGAGAGTTTCTGACTCCCCTGGCTTGAGTCTTACTCCCTCTTCTGAGAAGCCCTCCCCAGCTGCCCGTGACCTCCCAGGACCCCTCCACTGGTGGCTGGGGTCTGTGCTTCCTCACCGCCTCCTCAGCCTGTGCACTGGTCCCAGCCTGCTAGCCTTTCCGCTGCCCCCATGGGCAGCAAGCTTGTGCCACCAGGGACCATGTCACAATCATTCCTGTATGCCAGCCCAGAGCCTGGCCCTCACCTAGGCCAGGGGTCATCAGATCCCACCACCACCTGCTTTTGAGAGCTAGGGAAGGTTTTTACACTTTTAAATGGTTGGGGAAAAATTCAAAACAAAAGAATATTTCACAACACATGAAATTCAAATTTTATTGGAGCACAGCAAAGCTCATTCATTTATATGTCATCTTTCTTTTTCCTTTTTCTTTTTTTAGCTTTATTAAGGCCTAATTGACAAATAAAATTATAAGATATTTAAAGTGTATATTGTGATGATTTGATATATGTAGCAATGAGAAAGGATTCCTTCTATCTAATTAACATATATATAGTTATATACACACATATATAATGTGCATGTGAGAACATTTTTAAGTTCTGCTTTCTTAGCAAATTTCAGTTATAAAATACAGTGTCATCAGCTGTTGTCACCATGTTACATGGATACTCAGACCTTATTCATCTTAAAGCTGAAAGTTTGTACCCTTATACCAGCCTCTCCCTGTTCCCCCCCAAGCCCCCACAATGCCATCTGTGGGTTTTTTTTATGCTACAAGGACAGAGTTGAGTAGTTGCAATGGAGACCATCCATCCCACAAAGTAGAAAATATTTGTAATCTGGCCCTTTATAGAAAAAGTGTGCCAAGCCCTCTACTAGACACTCAAGAGACTGACATTGGCTGATGACTAAATGATTGGAAAAATGGTCTCCAGGGATTACACAGCTCAAGCCGCCCGATGCTATTAGCTATTTTTATATGTAAGATCCTGAGGGGAGGGATGGGTCTCCTTTTCCTTTCTGGCTCCTGCACAGGGTCAGCAGGTCTTAGAAAATGTTGATGCTTATTTGTTGCCTCAGATGCCAGGGAGCAGGGAGGGACCGGGAGGGTTCTGAGACACTGGTGCTCCTCCGTGGCTGCATCACAGTGTAGTTTGACCTTGACGTTGGCCTGCAGGTGCTGGGGAGCATCCCCTCGGCCAAGAGGCCACCTCTCCACGCACTGCGAGAGGGGATGTGAGGCCAGCAGAGCTGCTAGAAGCTCAGGGGAACGTTGCCAGGTCAGCAGTTGAAAAAAGAATTTGACTTTCAAGTCAAAACCAAACACACACAGGAGTAAGTGGGGACTTTAGCTATTGACAGGGTGGTGTTTTAACGATATCTATGATTCTTGCTAATTCTGTTACTTTAACACAAGCTGCTGAAACATGGTTTTCTCATCCTGTAAAGTGGAGACAATAAATACCTCCCTTATAGGGCTGTCCTAAGAACTGAGAAAGACAATGTCTGTGTAGAAGGATGTTGACTTTTTCTATATTCAGAAGTTGAACCAATACTTGGTCATTCATTCATTAAATATTTATTGAATACCTACTATGAACCAGCACTGTTCTATGTCCGTGGCATGTATCAATGAACCAAACAGAGGAAGGACCTCCTCTCATAGTGTTTATATGTTGGCAGAAATATACAATAAACCAAAAATAAAATAATAAATATAAAACACTTATAAATTATATGGTATATTAGTAATAAACATAAACAGAAAATAAACAGCCTAACTGTCCATCACAGATGAACAGGTAAAGAAGATCTGGTATATATATATACACACCATATATATATGTAATATATATATATGGTGGAATATTATTGAGCCCTGAGAAAGAAGGAAGTCGTGCCATTTGTGACAACATGGATGGACCATGAGGGTATTATGCTAAATGAAATAAGCCAGAGGAAGACAAATACAGCAAGGTATCACTTATATGTGGAATCTTAAAAAAAAAAGTCAAACAGAGTAGAAAAGTCATTGCCGGGGGTACAAACTTTCAGCTATAAAATGAATAAAGTCTGAGGAACTAATGTAAAACATGATTATTATAGTTGGTAACACTGTATTGTATAATTAAAATTTGCTTAGAGAGTAGAACTCAAATGTGCTCATGAAAAATAAAAAAAGATAAGCATGTGAGGAGATGGGTGTGTTAATCAACCAGATGGAGGAATCCTTTCATGGCTTATATGCATATCAATCATCAGAGTGTACACTTTAAATATCTTACGATTTTAGTTGTTGATTATACCTCAGTAAAGCTGCAATAAAAAGAAAATCACAGGACATATCTTTATATAGTAAACTCATTAAAAAGATAAAATGGAAAGTAATAAATGTAAAACACATGTAAATCATACAGTGTATTATCAGGTGATAAGTGTTATGGAAAAAAAGAAGTGGGACAGGGCAAGGGTGTTTGGGAGTGCTGCAGTCCGGGTGAAATTCACAATATTAAATAGAATGGTCAGGGTGGGCTTTGCAGGGGAAGGGGGCTTTGAGCAAACACTGGGGAATCAGTCACATGTCTCAAATAAAGAGGGGTTTGACCCTGGGTAAGTCACATACAGCCATTAAGCCTCCCTTTCCTTGCTTGTAGATATAAAAGCTGCCTTTCAGGACTCTTGTGAGTTTTATAGGGCATTGAATTCATGAAAGCCCTAAGTGTGACCTACAGTAGGAGTTCGATATAGTGAGTGCGTATTATAGGAGGGCAATGGTGTTTTTGCTTTTTGGTGGACAGTTGCTCATTAAATCAAAACAAGGAAAATTAGAGGACCCCTTGTACCTCATGGGGAAGCCTCTGAGAGTACAGTCATTCTGTGCCAGGAAAATCTCCCCAGTGGCACCATGAACCTGTATGAAATGCCAGATACTGGGACACCAGAGTCCTTTCCAAACTTTACCCAAATGAGAAGATGACTTTAACTCCATGTGTGTATTGCTATTGCTGTGCTTAGAAAGTGGGTTGAGCGTGTTACCAGTTCAAATGAATGTGCTGCCTATGAAGAATTTTGGGGGCACAACCTTTACCTCAACCCCATGCAAAGCTGGCCGCATAATCTGTGAGGCCCTGTGCAAAATAAAAATGTGGGGCCCCTTTGTTCAAAAAGCAGGGGGGAAGTACCTTTTAAAGTACTAAAATACAAAGCTTTTTCTTTCTTCCATGGTTTTCTTTCTCTTGAATTGTCATGGTGTCAACTGTTTAATGTCATGCTAAGAAATATAAATTAAAACTGGAGATTTTTGCATTGATTGTACTTTTCATTTTTTACTGTTCAATGCTAGTTTTAAAGGCAAATATAAGAGAATTGAATGTTCAAGGAAACAAAATCACTGCTTGAAGAGATATCTGCACCCTAATGTTCATTGCAGCATTAATTATAATCACCAAGACATGGAAACAACCTAAGTATCCATTGACAGATGAATGGATAGAGAAAATGTGGAGATACACACACACACACACACACACACACACACACACACACAATATGGAATATTATTCAGCCATAAAAAGGGAAGGAAACCCTGCCATTTGCAACAATATGGATGGACATTTAGGACACTGTGCTGTGACTGAAGGAACAGTCCATGGAGTGGGAGCAGGGTGAGAGGCTAGACAGAGAGGAAAAGGGTGGGAAGCACATATATATTTGAGGGGCCAAGGTGTGGACATCTTTGATGGGAGTGGGCATTATTCATTCTGCCTACCACATCATCTATTCCAATATCCCCATGGAGTCTCCCAATTTTGCTCTGCAGCTGACAGAGCCAGATGAAATTAAATAAGCAATTACTCATAAAGTGATGGTGATCACTTAAGCAGCTTGGTGTACCCTGACTGATCTGAAAATAACACCCTGCCCTCTGCTTCAATCTTCTTCAGGAACTAGACCTAGTGAGACATAGCTGTGTTGCTATGAATTTTTTTAAGCCATTTATTAAAAGTCAGGAAGGGGGCTGTGATGTCACCACGAGCAGCCATGGGGACATCAGTCTGGCCTCTGCCCAGGCCTGTATCCACTCTGGTTGTTCCCAGTGCCACCCCAGCCCTGCAGGTGCTGGTGCCATACGAAGAGAAGCACAACCAAGCACAGGGGATTCTGAACTGAGACCAAGTTTTACATGGGAGTGATGAAAAGAGAGTCTGACAGAGGAAGTTTATCAGAGAATCCAGGTGATGAAATCCCCATGTGAAAGAAGTCCCACAGTACACAAGAAGGAAAGTAACATTCTTAACAAGGACAAGACATTGAGACCAAGAGATTGCTGTACAAAGAGAGGTTGTATTTTTGCATCCCCTACACTGATAAGGCATCATTCTTCTCCATGGAGAAAACCAAGAGAGTAGCTTCCCAGAGCTTGAAGCCTCAGGTATAAATAGTCACACATTATGGACTCAAGATTCAAGATGGCGGTGTGAGAAGTGAGACAGAGAACTCCTCCCAAAACCATAGATAATGAGAAAATATAGTTAATACACCTAACCCTAAAATAGCAGCAGGAAAGAAGGCTGCACTAGACTGCACACAGACCTCACAAACAGAGCAGACCTCACGAAACAGGGCACCAGCTCTGCTCCCCTATGACCCCCAACCTCACTTTAGGTGCTGAGCAGCTCCAGAGACTGGATCTTCTGGGCACTGGAGGGCACCACACAGAAATATGAAACTTCAAAAGAACATGGTTCAGACCCAAATCTCACAAACCCCAGAAAAAGGGCCAAATGAAACTGAACTCACCAATCTTCCTGAAAGAGAGTTCAAAATAAAAATCACAAACATGTTTATGGAGGTACAGAAAAATATTCAAGAACTCAGGAACGAATTTAAACATGGAGATTCAATCATTAAGAAATTCCATATCTGAAATGAAACATACAATAGACAGATTTAAAAGCAGATTAGATGTAGTAGAAGAGAAGGTAAATGGAATAGAAATTAGAGAAGATGAATACAAAGAAGCTGAGGTACAGAGAGAAAAAAATAATCTCTAAGAATGAAAGAATATTGAGAGAAGTGTGTGACCAAACCAAACGGAAAAATATTCACGTAATAGGGGTACCAGAAGAAGAAGAGAGAGAAAAGGGGATAGAAAGTGCCATTGAGGAGGTAATTGCTGAAAAATTCCCCAATCTGGGGAAGGAGATACTCTCTCAAGCCATGGAGGTGCACAGATCTCCCAACACAAGGGACTCAAGGAAGACAACATCAAGACATAAAATAATTAAAATGGCAAAGATCAAGGATAAAGACAGATTTTAAAAATCATCTAGAGAGAGAAAAAAGATCACATACAAAGGAAAACCCACTAGGCTATCATCAGATTTCTCAACAGAAACCTTACGGGCCAGAAGTGAGTGGCATGATATATTTAATGCAATGAAGCAGAAGGGTCTCAAACCAAGAATACTTTATCCAGCAAGATTATCATTTAAATTTGAAGGAGGAATTAAATAATTTTCAGATAAGCAAAAGCTGAGAGAATTTACCTCCCACAAACCACTTCTACAGTGCATTTAGGAGGGACTCCTATAGATGGAAGTACTCCAAAGGCTAAATAGATGTCACCCAAGGGATAGACAAAGAGTACAGAATATGATTCATAATATACAAAGAATGGAGGAGGAAGAAAAAGGAGGAAAAAAAAGAATCTTTAGGTAGTGTTTGTAATAGCATATGTAGTGAGTTAAAATAGACTGTTAGATAGTAAGGGAATTATCCTTGAACCTTTGGTAACCACGAATCTAAAGCCTGCAGTGGCAATAAGTACATACCCATCGATAATCACCCTAAATGTAAATAGTCTGAATGTACCAATCAAAAGATGTAGAGTCCCTGAATGGATAAAAAACATGACTCATCTATATGCTGCCTACAAGGGACTGACTTCAAACCAAAGACATACACAGACTGAAAGTAAAAGGATGGAAAAAGATATTTCATGGAACTAATGGTGAGAAAAAAGCAGGAGTAGCAGTACTTGTATCAGGCAAAATAGACTTCAAAACAAAGAAAGTCACAAGAGACAAAGAAGGACATTACATAATGATAAAGAGGTCAGTCCAAC
Source organism: Smutsia gigantea (assembly GCA_032199065.1). Lineage (NCBI taxonomy): Eukaryota > Metazoa > Chordata > Mammalia > Pholidota > Manidae > Smutsia > Smutsia gigantea. The sequence goes on along the minus strand of JAVSCE010010699.1, from coordinate 266,166 downwards.
AAGAGGATAGAACTATTATAAATATCTATGCACCCAACATAGGATCACCTACATATGTGAAACAAATACTAACAGAATTAAAAGGGGAAATAGAATGCAATGCATTCATTTTGGGAGACTTCAACACACCACTCACTCAAAATGACAGATCAACCAGACAGAAAATAAGTAAGGAGACAGAGGCACTGAACAACATATTAGAACAGATGGACCTAATGGACATCTACAGAACACTCCATCTAAAAGCAACAGGATACACATTCTTCTCAAGTGCCCATGGAACATTTTTAATAATAGATCACATACTAGGCCATAAAAAGAACCTCAGTAAATTCAAAAAGATTGAAATTGTACCAACCAGCTTCTCAGATCAGAAAGGTATGAAATTGGAAATAAATTGCTCAAAGAAAATGAAAAAGTCCACAAACACATGGAAGCTTAATAACATGCTCCTAAATAATCAATGGATCAATGACCAAATAAAAACAGAGATCAAGCGATATATGGAGACAAATGACAACAATAATTCAACACTGCAAAATCTGTGGGACGTAGCAAAGGCCGTGTTAAGAGGAAAATATATTGCAAGACAGGCCTACCTCAGGAAAGAAGAACAATCCCAAATGAACAGTCTAAACTCACAATTAATGAAACTACAAAAGGAAGAACAAATGAGGGACAAAGTCAGTAGAAGGAGGGACATAAAAAAAATTAGAGCAGAAATAAATAAAATTTAGAAGAATAAAACAATAGAAACAATGAAGGCAGGAGCTGGTTCTATGAGAAAATAAATAAAATAGATAAACCCACAGCCAGACTTATCAAGAAAAAAAGAGAGTCTACATACATAAACAGAATCAGAAATGAGAAAGGAAAAATTACCTCGGATATCACAGAAATACAAAGAATTATTAGATAATGCTATGAAAAATTATATGCTAACAAACTAGATAACCTAAAAGAAATGGACAACTTTCTAGAAAAATACAACCTTCCAAGGCTGACCCAGAAAGAAACAGAAAATCTGAATAGACCAATTACCAGCAAAAAAATTGAACTGGTAATCAAAAAACTACCTAAGAACAAAACTCCTGGACCAGATAGTTTCACTGCTGAATTTTATCAAACATTTAGTGAAGACCTAGTACCCATGCTCCTTAAAGTTTCCAAAAAGTAGAAGAGGAGGGAATACTCCCAAACTCATTCTATGAGGCCAACATCACTCTAATACCACAACCAGGCAAAAACACCACAAAAAAAGAAAATTACAGACCAATATCCCTGATGAACATAGATGCAAAAATACTCAACAAAATATTAGCAAATCAATTTCAAAAATACATCAAAAAGATCATCCATCATGATCAAGTGCGATTCATCCCAGGGGTGCAAGGATGGTACAACATTTGAAAATCCATCAACATCATCCACCACATCAACAAAAGAAGGACAAAAACCACATGATCATCTCAATAGATGCTGAAAAAACGTTTGACAAAATTCAACATCCATTCGTGATAAAAACTCTCAACAAATGGGTATAGAGGGCAAGTACCTTAACATAATAAAGGCCATATATGACAAACCCATAGCCAACATTATACATAACAGCGAGAAGCTGAAAGCTTTTCCTTTAAGATCGGGAACAAGACAAAGATGCCCACTCTCCCCACTGTTATTCAACATAGTTCTAGGGGTCCTAGCCACAGCAATCAGACAACAACAACAAAAAAAATAAAAGGCATCCGGATTGGTGAGGAAGAAGTCAAACTGTCCCTGTTTGCAGATGACATGATATTGAACATAAAAAACCCTAAAGAATCCACTCCAAAACTACTAGATCTAATATCTGAATTCAGTAAAGTTGTGGGATACAAAATTAATACACAGAAATCTGTTGCATTTCTATACACTAATGTTCAACTAGCAGAAAGAGAAATGAGGAAAACAATTTCATTCACAATTGCATCAAAAAGAATAAAATACCTAGGAATAAACCTAACGAAGGAAGTGAAAGACCTATACTCTGAAAACTACAAGACACTCCTAAGAGAAATTAAAGAGGACACTAACAAATGGAAATTCATCCCATGCTCTTGGCTAGGAAGAATCAATATTGTCAAAATGGCTATACTACCTAAAGCAATCTACAGATTCAATGCAATCCCTATGAAAATACCAACAGCTTTCTTCAATGAACTGGAACAAATAATTCTAAAATTCATATGGAACCCCAAAAGACCCCGAATAGCCAAATCCATCCTGAGAAGGAGGAATCAAACAGGGGGAATTACACTCCCTGACTTCAAGCTCTACTACAAAGCCACAGTAATCAAGACAATTTGGTATTGGCACAAAAACAGACCCACAGACCAGTGGAATAGAATAGAAAATCCAAACATTAACCCAAACATATACAGTCAATTAATATATAATAAAGGAGCCTTGGATATACAATGGGGAGATGACAGCCTCTTCAGCAGCTGGTGTTGGAAAAACTGGACAGCTACATGTAAGAGAATGAAACTGGACTACTGTCTAACCCCATACACAAAAGTAAACCCAAAATGGATCAAAGACCTGAATGTAAGTAATGAAACCATAAAACTCTTAGAAAAAAATATAGGCAAAAATCTCTTGGACATAAACATGAGCAACTTCTTCATGAACATATCTCCATGGGCAAGGGAAACAAAAGCAAAAATGAACAAGTGGGACTATATCAAGCTGAAAAGCTTCTGTACAGCAAAGGACACCATCAGTAGAACAAAAAGACATCCTACAGTATGGGAGAATATATTCATAAATGACATATTCAATAAGGGGTTGACATCCAAAATATATAAAGAACTCATGCACCTTAACAAACAGAAAGCAAATAATCCAATTAAGAAGTGGGCAGAGGACATGAATAGACACTTCTCCAAAGAAGAAATTCAGATGGCCAACAGGCACATGAAAAGATGCTCCACATCGCTGATCATCAGAGAAATGCAGATTAAAACCACAATGAGATATCACCTCACATCAGCTAGGATGGCCACCATCCAAAAGACAAACAACAACAAATGTTGCTGAGGATGTGGAGAAAGGGGAACCCTCTTACACTGCTGGTGGGAATGTAAATTAGTTCAACCATTGTGGAAAACAGTATGGAGGTTCCTCAAAAATCTCAAAATAGAAATACCATTTGACCCAGGAATTCCACTCCTAGGAATTTACCCTAAGAATGCAGCAGCCCACTTTGAAAAAGACATATGCACCCCTATGTTTATCGCAGCACTATTTGCAATAGCCAAGAAATGGAAGCAACCTAAGTGTCCATCAGTAGATGAATGGATAAAGAAGAGGTGGTGCATATACACAATGGAATATTATTCAGCCATAAGAAGAAAACAAATCCAGACATTTGCAACAACATGGTTGTAGCTAGAAGGTATTGTGCTCAGTGAAATAAGCCAGGTGGAGAAAGACAAGTATCAAATGATTTCACTCATCTGTGGAGTATAAGCAAAAACTGAAGGAACAAAACAACAGCAGACTCACAGAACCCAAGAATGGACTAACAGTTACCAAAGGGAAAGGGACTGGGGAAGGTGGGTGGGAAGGGAGGGATAATGGGGAAAAAGGGTATTACAATCAGCACACATAATGTAGCGGGTGTGGGGTGGGGTGCGGGGCTATGGGGAAGACAGTATAACACAGAGAAGACAAGTAGTGATTCTATAGCATCTTACTATGCTGATGGACAGTAACTGTAATGGGCAATGTGGTGGGGACTTGATAATAGGGGGAGTCTAGTAACCATAATGTTGCTCATGTAATTGTACATTAATAATACCAAAAAAAAGATGCCACTACCATATTACACCAATTAAAAACAAGAATAATATTGTAAAAAAATAATATAAAATAAAATAAAAGTCAGGGAGAAAATTCCCTATACTTTTGGCTTCATGGCTTCCCTGACAGTATTAGAATGCAGGCTTAAAATGAAAAATATTTTATTTTCAAACAATTTTTAAAATAGTAGCTTTTAGAGTAATGCAGGCACATGGCAAAGCTCAAGCAGTCCCATATAGGAACACAGATTCAAAGTCTCTCTCCCTGACCACCAGTCCCTCAGCCGCTCTCCCTGTAGACAAAACAGTGTATCAGTCACAGCAATGACAATAAGAGCAACCAAGTAGTGAGCACTTACCAAGTACCCAGTGGGTGCCGGTGCTCCACATATATCATCCCAAGGAATCTCATGACCCCAAGAGGTAGGTAATTGTGGTGGGTCTGCTGTCTCCTCTTGGTTAAAAGGGGACTTTTCTTTTCCAGAATCTTTCCTGCACTGTCCCAGGTTAGAGCTAGCCAAAAGAGGAACTCGTGTGACGTTTAGACAGTGTAAGTGAATGGCAGCCATTACTGTATGAAAAGCTTTGATCACATGCAGAGCAGAGGGGCCTGGCAAGTTCCAGTGGGTCCTTGCTCTCCTCTATTCTATGCCCTGACCTTCCTGCCACCAGCAGCCCCTGCTCACCCAGGCCCAGCACTAGCCCTTGGCTGAGGACTACCGCAGTGGCTACACACATTCTCTCCCCTCTATGGTCCCTCTTGGGCGCTTGGACAAGCCCAGCTCCTGATTTCCCTGTAAGCCCCAACTTGTGCACTGGCCCCTCCAGGTCTCAGTAGAGCAGAGTTAGTGTCATTTCTGGTCCAACTCCTTCCAGACCTGCATTCTCCATTTCCCCAGCTTCTCCCACACTTGTGTAGGGTCTCATTCCTATAGACAATCCCCATCCAATATACCTCATGGAGGTTCCACTTCCCTGGTTGAACCCTGACTGCTGAACTTTGCTTTTATCATCTACATTTTACAAATGCAGAAATGGGGGTACAGAGAGGTTTAATAGTTTTCAAAGCTTCCACTACTAGGAAGTGGCCAGGGTGGTATTTGAACCCAGGCAGTTCTGACTCCTGGGGTCATTCAAGAGGTAGTTTGCTGATGGGGAAGAATGGCCTAGAGGAACAGAAGGAGGGGGAATTTGGCTTGAGGTGGACCTGGGTTCAAACCCCAGATCACAGGGTCATTGTGTGGACTGAATGAAGTCACAATTGTGAAAATACCCAGTACACAGTAGCAAGGGTGGAGGAAGGCCTAGGGCAGGTACCCTCAGGGGGCTTATTGCACAGAGAGATGCAAGGAAAACTGCAGGGTCTCTCTCTGGTCAGAGAAGATAAATTGGCAGCATGAGTATAAAGAAACATTTTTCCCTCCTAAAGAAGCATGTCTCATGTTCAGTGAAGACTATAGGATTTATCATCATCAATTTTGTTATCACTACCATTTACTAATTGTACATCCAATATTCCAGAAACTATGCTGGGTGTTTTTCATACCCACTGTCTGCTCTTCACCCAGTAAAGTGTTATCAAACTTGTTTCATGGATGCAGAACTCTAGCTTAAGTAACTTGTCTGAGATCACACTGCCAGTCAGTCTGAGTTCAGAGTAAGTAAAGTACAGCTATGGGGTCAACGGTGACCTGGGACTATGGTGAAGCTGATGGACAGATCCTAGATAACAAGGAAGGAAAATGACCCAAGTAGAGCTGGCAGGACACAGCCTCCCAGTTGCACAGTCTTACAAGCAGAGTAAGGACTGGATTTCAGTCCCTCTTAAGTCCCAGGGAGTGCCTCTGTGCAGTGAACAAGGTATACCACTATGTGCAGCAGCCCTGACCCAAGGACTCCTGCATGAGCTGCTCATGCATTCCACCTTGAGGAAGCTGAACAGAAGGCGTACCCCTATGGCAAGTTGGGCCCAGCCCAAGTGTACTCCCCAGGTATCCTATCTGCTCTCCTCTGTTTTCCAGCCCCCTTGCTTTGGGTGGGGCCCCGTGGCTTATTCTAGCCAATGAAATATGAGCAAAAGTTACCTGTTCTTCCCAGGCTGGGTTAGTAAAAAGCCCATGAGAGTCTCAAATTCTCTCTTCTCTCCCCCAACAGTTGAGGAAGCTGCATGTTCCAGATGGCACAACTGTTAAGAACGGGAGATCTTTGATCAGCCTGAATCCCTGAGTGACTGGGTGGAGCTGATCATCTTACCTAACCTCACAGGACATGTAGAGTGGCTCAGTCCTGAGATTTGGGAGTTAACTGGCAGTATTACCTCACCAACACTGACTGACAAGGTCAGGACTGTGTTAGAATAAAGAAGAGGAGTTTCCCCAATTCCACATACATGTCAGTGAATTTGTGTTGTTTTGTTCTAGTTTATCATAAACATTCCCAGGGGCACTGATGGAAGTTGTCAAGTGAACCCTAAAGTATTCCATGGATCTGTTTACCTAGGGAAATTCATGAAAGGGTGTTCTGAGCAGCCTTTTAGAATACTGTTATTATCCCAATAATAATATTCTTTGGGCCTAAAGTATGTATCTGCAGAAGGATTTAAACTTACACAGTGGTCTCACATGTACTATTTGGTTTTATTCTCATACTATCTCACTGGTTAAAGGCAGGGGACAATTTGTTACCTTCACTGTACAGATGAGGAAATGGAGGCACTCAGAGGTTAAATAATTTGCCTGAAGTCTCTCAGCCCTAAGGGCTGGAGCTGGGATTAGAAAGCATACCTAACTGTTGAACAGGGTCAGGTGAAGCCAAGTCAATCTCTTTCACTGCTGCCATGTCTCACCTGCTGCCCACTCAGCCAGCAGAGCAACCTGGGAGGACCTGCTTTCCGAGGAAGCAGGAGCAGGGCTCTCTGTCCAAACCTCAGGGTTTAACAGGAAGCTAGATGCCAGTTGTGTTCCAATTTATTCTCTGTGAGGCTGTAACCTCTAAAATTCCCAGGAAGATGATCACAACCACACATAATCTGATAGCCCCAAAGCCATCCATGGCACCTGCCATTTCTCCCTGCAAGGACACCGTGTCCTGCAGGCTGCCATCACGATCAGGCAGCATTAATCTCTGTGACCCTTCTATGCCAAATCTCTGTGTCTCTGCCAGGTTGGCAGGAAGCAAAGGCAAGACAGCATCTCTTTGTGATGGTTGTACCTTCCCAGAAGTGAAGCAAAGACATGGCTCCAGTGGCTCCATTTGTGCAAATGCATGGTTTTTACATTTCCAGCTCCACCAAAAGACCTTACATTTCAGAAAATTGTCTATCTCAAGGGGTGATCCAGGGAGGCAGAGCTGCTGTCCAGGTGGTTGTCTTCAGAATTCTTTTCCAAGCACTGATGGCTCTCACTCCCCTGCACAGCCCCACTCTGTGACAGCAGTCTTGAGAAGAAAGGAGGTTGCATTGCCAATAAGTCTGGCACATCCCAGAGACATCTTTCTCCCCACACAGCTGGGCAATGGCTGCAGTTGGACACAGCCCTCCCCTAAAGGTTTGAAGTTGAATTTCCAGTGAACTGGAAAGTTCTACGTCTCTGGAATTCTTTTCCCTTCCCAGTGTACTCAGGCTGTGTGTGTTGAATTCTGAGGACATAGTTTTTCAAATAGATAGAGGGAGGAAAGGAAGGAAGGAAGGAAGGAAGGAAGGAAGGAAGGACGGAAGGAAGGAAGGAAGGAAGGAAGGGAGGGACGGAGGGAGGGAGGGAGGGAGAATGTTCTGGCAGAGGTGGAAGAGATCACACACACACAAAAGGCAAAAAGATATATGATGCTGGCAGTAGTTAAGGTTGAATGCTAAGTTCCTATGACAAGAGACCCTCAAACTACAACTGTGGCTGTCCTTCAGGGATACAGATTGCCAAGGGACTAGAGGGATTCCATCAGAAATGATGGAAAAGCCCTATATCTCCACCTGGATGGGATACATATGTATACATATGTGTGTGTAAGTATTTATCAAGCTGTACAATTAATACCTGCACACTTAAGTTACTCTTCAATTAAAAAGTGTTAAGTCCAGAGGTGTGAAACCACCTGACATGTTGGGAAATTTAAATGCCCTGGGTTTTGATGTTGGGGGTACTTGGAGAACATAACTCATTTAGAAAATGCTAGGTATGGTACAGAGTACTACTATGGGGCATAGAGTATTCTCCACTAAGGGGATTCTGTCCCCGGGGAGACTGTATTTTCATGCAACAGACTACAGTAAGAAAAAGAAACAACAAATGTCTAATTTCAGGTGTGATGAGGAAACCACTGAAGCAAAGTGAAAGGGTAAGAGTGACAAGAGAGGTCCGGGAAGGCCTCTCTGACATTTGGCCATAACCCGAAGGGGCTCAAGAAGTGAGCCATGTGGATATCTGGGGGAAGAGTACTCCAGCTCCAGGGAAGGGGATGTGCAAAGGCTCTGAGGTGGCTTGGAACAGTGCAGAAGCCAGAATGGCTGGAGTAGAATGGGAGAGAACAATAAGAGGTGACCTTAGAGAAACAACAAGAGGCTAATCAAAAAGGCTGTCCTGGACCAATGTTATGGCCTGGGATTTCATTCTGCATGCAGCGGGATGCCACGGGCAGAGAGTCCGAGCAGGGGAGTCACATGATCCAATTTAGTTCTCTCCGAAGCATGAGGAAGCAGGAAGAAATCTTAGTCCGTGAATGGAAGAGGCAGCAGGGGTATGGTCAAAAAAGACCCTATACGGGAACAGTTGAAGCCAAGATGTCACTTGCTCAGAATCATATTCTAGGAAGATCCTTTTGGTGGCTGTGAAGAGTGGGTGGGAGGGGACTGACGGCAAGGAAGGCAGGTGAGTGACCGTTAGAGTCCTTCACAATCTTTCTCAGGATCAACATGCTCAACATCTATAAAGAGTTTATTCTAGATGGGCAGGATTCTGATGGTTGGGGGTTCTAATAGCAGAATGTCCAATGCCAGAGATGCCTCTCCATAGAAACCTCACCGTTGAATGACAGCATTCTCAGTTCTTTCTTACAGTGTTTTACATAGAGAAAAATGAACAGCTGCCCTCCAAATGAACTTTTCACCCCTTTTCTTCAAATAAAATGGCAACCAGAGCAGAGCGCTGGCAGGGTTTGGATGTTATTTTTGGTTTAGCTCAGTTTCCCAGTACATTGTCTCTCCTGCGTTGCAAAGAGGAGCTGGTTTATAGCACAGAAATGAAGCCCAGCTGTGAAAAAGACTAACAAAAGCAGGGCCCTTATCATAGCATCTCATTTGAATTTCAGTTTAGCATGTCCAAACAACTGAGAAAAATTGAGAGATTAAATTCACTGGGAGCCAAATGCAACTTTCTTACTTGAAAAGCAAATCTAGGTTCTGCCGGAACTGCTCACTGAAAAAAAATCACAGAGCACAGGGGACACACAGTCATTTTCTACTACCACCATTACAGAGAAGACCCCGTTAGGGTGTAAGCTCAGGGATGCGGTGTTACTATTCAGAGGAACATAGTACAGATTCTTCTTTTATGCTTTTCTTGGGGCTTACACTTTGAACAAATATGAGCAAACCAGAATTTCGCTTGTCATACTCAAAGCCATAGAAATAGTAAGAAAGACAACCCCTTTCATCTGAGAAGCAGGGAGCTGTGGGATAGTTATAAGGAAACAAAAGAGAATTTGGAGTTGGACAGATCTGAGTTCAAATCCCACCCCTACCAGCTTTCCATCGAATGACCTTTGGAAATTTACTAAACCTATCTGAGCATAGTTTTCTTTCTTCACAATAGGGATAAAATACCTACCTACCTTTCAGGGTTTCTGTGAATATTAAACTAAAAAGTGCACATAAAATATTGGACACATAGGAGGTGCTCAGTAAAGATACTTAACATGTTACCACCTACATAATGCTTTCATGTATGTAATTACACATATTCAATAATAGCAAAACATATTTGAAACAGCAAGTAAAATGGACATTTTGAATATTCCTCCACTGGGTCTTGAACATGGTGCTCCAAGGGCCCATTATCAGAGGACACCCTGTCTGTCTTAGACCCCCATGACAGCCCAAGCTGGCATTCCCAGGCCTCCCCGGACCCCCAGAGGTCTGCAAAGGAAATAGCAGGTGTCCTGGGAGCTGTCATGGGTATTTCAAGAAAAGACCGGCGAAGAGTTTTCCCTCTACAAACCTGCACAGACTATCTAAAAGGTCAAGTGCTCTTGCTTTTGTCCGGGATTAAGTCAGCCTGGGTGTTAGCTCATGTCGAGCAGAGGCTTAGATTCTTTGCTGTACATGTCTGTGCTGAATTATTATTTTTACTCAGATTGCCTCAGTATGTTCAGATGACTGTAACAAAATGCCATAGCCTGGGTGGCTGATAAACACCAAACATTTATTTCTCGCCGTTCGGGAAACTGGGAAGTCCAAGATCATGGGTGCTGGCAGATTTCAGTGTCTGGTGTCTGCCTGGACAGCCATCTTTTCTCTGTGATCTCATGGCATCCCATGGGCAAGGGGTCTCTCTGAGGCTCTTTTATAGGGGCACTAATACCATTCAGGAGGGCTCTGCCCTCACCACCTAATCACCTCCAAAAAGGCTCCATCTCCTAATATCATCATCTTGGGGGCTAGGATTTCAGTGTATGGATTTTAAAAGGACACAAACATTCAGACCACAGCACAGATGAAATCTTTCTCATGGAATCCAGAGGTCAGCTGAGGCCTCTAAGGTTGGAGAAAAGCTGCCTCAAGTCTCTCAATACCACAGTCTGAGGAAGTCCAAACCTTCACGGAGGCAGAGATGTCTGGGGAGCTGGTTCCTGACGTGTCTTCACTCTCTGGGTCTCAGGCCAGCTCCTCTTTGACTCCACTTCAGCCTGGGCTTGGACACCATTTACACACACACGCACACACACACACACACACACACACTCCACTCACATTGTATATTTCTCAGGTTTAGTTGACTTCACGGAGGTTTGGGGGTCACAGGCAAGGACCCCTCCTCCTACTGACTTCACACTAAAACCACCATTCTTTGTCTGCTTCTTCCCCTCTTTCCTTTCCCACGTCTTGCTTTGTCTCAGCAAAGCAGTCTAGTCAAAATCTCTTGTAGCTAATTAGCATCATATTTCTTCTCCCCCTGCAAAATACAGCTCTCTTCCTCCGATGAATGGCAGTGAGTAAAAATGTTTCCATCTTATTCAACATAATATAAATTTCTTTAAGGAAGATCATCAAGAAAAGGGGTCTCCCCTAACAAAAGTATAGGAACCATTAAACTAGGGAAGTAGTTCTCAAAGTGTGGTCTCCAAACTAGGAGTAAGGGCATCATTGGGAACGTGTTAGAAATGCATATTCTCAGGCCCCACCCCAAACCCAAAGAAGCAGAAACTATGGGGGTGGGACCCTGCAAGCCCTCCAGGTAATTCTGATGTGTGCTCAAGTTGGAGAAGCACTGATCTAGAAGGAGGACTTTTGCTGCACTAGGTGGGGTTCCAAACCCCCTCAAAGACCAGGCAGGAATATAAAGGAAAGTAGGCAGAAGGCAGTGTGTTGGAGACGTGAGTGAACTGTGCCTGGTTTTTGTCACATGGAAAGGAAGATACACGACGGTGAGCTTTTCTAAAATTTTCAAAAGACAGACCTTTGAATTTCTAGTGCAATCTCTGGGTGTTTAAATGCTAGCAACCAATTTGTTTTGTCTTTGTAGGTAAATTCAGAGGCTTGCCGATGCTGCCTGATCATTTCCCATTTCCACTGAGAATCACGGGTTTCCAGGCCACAGTCTTGGGGCTGCTGCTCTATGATCAATCTTTAAAGCACAATTAGGAACTCAGAAGAAAAAAGAAATGGAGACTCTCAACGTGGATTTCTGTGCCAAACACTGAAATGGGTTTTTAAGTGAATGCAGGCCTGTGGAATAGAGAGCCTGTGAAATGGCAGTTGAACAAATGTGAGATATTGTTTCTGGGCAGCGTTTTTATTTCCGCCTGTATTTTCTCAGGAAGTCACCAGGGAAGCCATTTTTTTTTTCTCACGTCATGTTTAAAGCTGAGCCTATAGAATATAGGCAGTGTTCCGCCATTGCCACGGCAACCATTAATCTTCTCCTAATTCCTTTTCTTTTCTAAAAATAAAGTGCCCTTTCTCAAAGTACCTATTTCTGCTTTTTATTTAAATCTCTCTTTCCGCAGAGGCTCTGTCTCCCTTTGACCTGAATGTTACCTTTGTTTTGTTCTGGGAGACACGTGATAACACACATTCTAGACCTGCCGGCCAGCTCTGAGGGCCAAAATGAAGACTCATGGGAGCTACAGGTGCGGGGGCTGTGAAACAACCCGGGTGATTTCATGGACGGGGGTCACGGTCACATTCCCGTAGCGCAGATGTCCCCTGGAACAGCGTCTCTCCAGCCCATTATTTCATCTGCTGCCTCCAAAGAACTGTATTTCCACTACAAAAAAAGAACAGTAAGAAAGACAAAGATGTGGGCTGAGGCCCCCAAAACCCCTCACTCTTTTGATCCATCACTAGACCATTTGCCCTCCCTGGTTCCTTGTTCTTGTTGCTACTTTCCTTAGCCCGCAGCGAGGTCCTGATGAGCCCTTCTGAGACGTTAGGATTCTTGGAGGGAAAGGAAACGTTGAGCATTAGTCTAAATTCTGCAGCCTTTGTGCATCAAAGACCAGCCCTTGATCAAGACATCCACTAAAAAGTGATGACTGGGGACTTCTGGACCAAAAAGAAAACGCTCAGTATAGACTGTCTTTTCTGGGGCCACTTGTCATGTTGAGTGCTACAAAGATGGGTGTTGTCATGAGATAAGATGAAAAGCTTGGCCCCAGATGAAATAAGACAAAGAGGTGTGGCCCCTGCCTTCTATGACCCGCAGCCTAGCGAGGCCACACTCACGTGTCCAAGCATGAAGGCCTGGGTCTAATCCCAGAGCAGCTGTTCATAACTGAGTGACCCTGGCAAGCTCCCCAAAACTTGTGAACCCAACTTTCTTCATGGGCTCATTGTTAGGGGTTAAATGAGTCTTTACAGAGTATCTAGAGAGTGCTTGGCAGATAGAAAGCACTCTAAAAATATTTGTTGAGTAAAACCCAGACAGATTGTTAATCAGGGAAGCCCAGATTTATTCCCTGGCTTCTCCATTTGATCATCTCTTCTTCATTCTTCCTTCCATTCTGATGGCCGGCATGGAAAATGTACTCCCCACCCACGGCCTGGCCATAAACAGCTAAGTCTTTCCAACCAGATTCCTGGCTGCTGATAAAGCTGGCTCTCAGACCTCATTTTCCAGTTAGTTGCCTAATTTAGAGACCTTGTCAATTTGTATTACCTCGACATAATGCAATAGGACTTCAAAGCTACCTGGAACCAGGCCCCATAGCCCATAGCTGTGAACCTTAAAAGTGGGTTGGAATAATTGTAAATTATTCGGACAGCATGAAACTTCTCTCTTGCCAATTCTCTTACGATCACTGGACTAGGACCCTTTTTTTCTTGGTAATCATAGAGAAACTGATGGCCTTAAACGTGCAACTTTCTACCCAAAGATCAAAGTTGAGTGAAATTAAATATTTTCTTCATAATGATTTAAGTTACTCTGTTATCACTGCTGCCCTTGCTCATTTCTTCTCTTTCTCCTGCTTCTTTTCTAGTTTTTAATCCAATAAATCCCTTGAGTTTTAGATAAAAGACTTGAATGCACAAATGCAACCTGCACCCAAATTCCTTTAAAAGGACATTCATTACAAGGCCCCCAGAAGCCTCATCAGGACCCCTTTAAGTCTCGACTCTCCCATCCCCAAGCATAACCTTGCTTCTAAGGGCCCAGAACAGCTCTGCCTATTACTCTACATAAATGGGCTCTTACAGAATGGATGGTTCCGTGTCTGTGCTCACTGAACATCACGTGTGTAAGATTCATCCATTTTATTATACACGTAGTTGTAGTTTGTTCCTGCTTATTGCTGTGCAGTGTTCCACTGTGTGATTATACCACCATTTATTTATGCCTCTTAGTGGATGGACATTTGATATATTCAGTTTCCAGTTTGCTGCTATTTTGAATCAGGCTGCTAGGAACCATCTGATTCATCTTTTGGTGAATGTGTTTCATCTATCTTGTTTTGTAGGCTGTTTTATCTCCCCTGTTTTCTAACAAGCCTCCCTCCCCTTGCCCCAGTGAAGCAGGATAACTCAGAGTGGGTGATGGGTGGGAAAGTGGGAGATAAAGGGATCTGCCCGCCTGACCTCTAGCACCCCCCTTCCTTCCTTCCCCCCAGCCACCAATCCGCCTGCTCTCCCATACGAGGTTCTATCTACCTGGCTGGGCCTGTGCTTTCCTGTGACTCCCCCATTCCCTGAGCTCCCATTCCTGCGCCAAAGTGTTGTCACATCTTCCACCCACCTGCAGGCCAGAGTTCTGGGACCTCAGGTGAGCCCTCTGAATGCAGACTCCTGACCTCGATGGACAACTCTGGCCTGTCCCTGTCTTCACTGGATGCTGTGATTCACGTGTTCACCTGCAATGTCTTCCATCCCTGATAGCTGTGTCTCCTGGGCTTTCATCCCTGCGGCAAATTTGCCTTAACCACTTGTCTTAGTGATGAGTGTGGGATTTGAGGGCAGGAAATCTAGATGTGAACTTCAGTTCTGGTTTCTAGTTGTGTGACCCTGTCAAGTGATTCAATCTCGCTGCACTTCAATTTTTTTAATCTGTAGTAACAGTAATGACATACACTGAACTCAAATGTGGCCACAGAGTTAAATGAGATAATAGAATTACCATGGTTGTCATTATTATATATGCTCTGTATTATATATTATTATGTGTTATATATGGCACTTTTTGCCTTCTAAAGAGAAATTGCTTTGTTCAATTCTTCTAAGTCAACCAAGTTCTTATCACAAGAATCACTTTGAGGAATGCTGTCTAGGAGTAATTACACTCAGCCCAGTTTCTTTGCCCTTCTTTGAATACAGTGTAAAGATAGAGGGGCTGGGAAGTAGTCAAAGTATACCATCACATCAGAAGAAAAATGGTAAGATTCTAATTTTTATATTCATAAACATAACTTTTCATTTAAAAATAAATCAAAGAAATATCAAGAGAGTGCAAAGAAAGATATCAATAAAATAACACTTTCTCTCTGGGTGATTTTTATGGTATCCCTTATATTTTTCTACAGCCTCTGATATATATACATACACAAACACATATACTTTATACCCACATACATACTATTTCAATTAGAATTTTTAAATAAGCCTAGTTTGAACAGTGGAAAGGAAATCAAATTGATGGTTCTCTGAGGTTGGAATCAGGAAATAGTTTCATATTAGTTTCCTGGGTTTCACTTGCTATTTTCTATGCACAACCTCCTTGGGTCATCACCACGCCACAGGGACTGGGGGACTACGTTTGTCATCCAAGTAACCCACTTGAGCGCCTCTTGGTACTTGGACCATTTTGAAAAGAAATGCACAGTGCAGCACGCCCACTCTGGGAGGTCACGGTGACCTAGGGCACAGGCCTCTCAGGGCTGCCACCTGGGTCACACCACCAGCAGCAGGTAAACCATCAAGATCATCTCAGGGCCTGGCAGGGGCTGAGAGGAGGCAAGAATGGCTGGTAGAAAAGGCATGATGAGTATCAGTTGCAGTTCCAAGACCAGCTGCAGCCCCAGGCCTCCAGCTCATCTTACTATCCTTCCTCTTCTAAGAGGCCCTTGGATGGGGGAGGAGCTGCTTCCAGAATGTCTGTGAAGAGTGGATCAACTGCCCAAAGGACGGACTGTGTGATGCGCCATCTAGATCCCTTTCAGGAAGGGCTTGTGGCCCAGCGGCTGGAAGTGCTATTGGGGTCTGCCTTCGGCTGTCAGCCCTTCCGCACAGAGAAGCAACAGAACCAGATTTGTGATTTAGGAAGATCTGAGAAATCATTACAGAGAATGATCTGGATCCATACACATCCACATGGAGAGATATCCAAAGCAAATCTTTCGTGTAAAAATCAAGATGTAGACAAATATAGAGAGAATGAAACCCTTTGTGTCAACCTTGGAACACACAGCACACAGCTCAGGTGCCAGGATAAAGGAGTACCATTCTCCATGCCCGAGAGCAGAGGAGGAGCAGGCCATGGGGCGGGCGGGCCAGAGGGAGGTGAGGCCTGCCCTTCCCAGGCTTGGTTGATAACTCTGAATATTAGTATTTACTTTTATTTTTTTCCTGTACCTTTATTTATTTGTTCCTTTGCTTATTCTTTCTCACTACTGGTTTGCAAACCAGGAGTATCTACACCTAGCTTTAACTGTTATTCTTTGTATCAAGGCTCTCCACTTAAGGGCTTGAGTTTCTACAAAGATAGGGTCAGTGAAATAATGTGCAGGCTGGCTGGGGTACGGGTTGCTCTGAAGAAGGAAGTGAGGCTCAGTGCAAACTCAGTGACTGGCCAGAACACACTTCTGGCAGATTTCTTAACTTTGCTAAGGAGGCTCATTTCCCATCAGTAAATATATTTATGTATTTATTTACTATGAACCTGGAGCTTCCTACAGAGACATGCCTCCATGACTAGTCAGCAAAACAAGTCTTATAACTTAGTGTCTCAGTTCTTACAGGCTCCTTTGATCTGGGATTCACATTTGAAACCTCTGTTCATTTCTCCCTGCCATTTTGCTTCACCTTCACGCACTGGGAGTGAACAGAGGAAGCACACCCCTGCCCCTCATTCCCAGGACTTTCCAAAGGAAATTTTTAACCAAGCTAATCAATATTTAATCTCCAAAATTGTTAAAAATCTCTCCAACCCTTTCACATGGTGAAATAACAAACCAAAGAAAAACAGATAGTTTCAGCTTGTTTTATGTATATAAATAGGTCCTGGTCAATGAAAGGACTACTTTTACTGGTGAAAAGTCTGCCTGACCCGACATCTAGCCATGTCTGAATCCCTCCTCACCCAACTATACTTCAGGAAGAGACTGGAACTAACAGCTAATTCCCCACCTGCCCCTCTAATCCTATTCCATTCCACAACCCATCTCTATTATCACTTACATCTCTAGCTCATGTTTCCAGCAGCAAAATGCTGTGATCTTATTCCATTTAAAAACAGAACTAAAAGAAACAGTGTTACTGAAATTGCCCAGAATTAGACTGCTGCCTTCCATCCCATCAGTACCAAGAGAAAACATAACAGAAGAAATGCGCGTTCTGAAACCCAGCCTCTCCTTTCCATTTTGCGGTTTTGAGCAAATGACATAACCTTTCAAAGGTTCAATTACCTCATCTATAAAATGGAAAAAGTGATGACCGAAATGTGGATCTTTTGTGAGGGTCAAGTGAAATAAATGATGTGAAAGTGAATTATGTGAATTTTTGTTGGAGCAGAGCTTCTCCAGTGTTTATGTGTGTGCACAGACATGGGAATGGAATACAGATTCTGAATCTGCTGGGGGTTGAGTTTATTCTCCTCTGTTCTTGTCCATACCGCAACAAAGAATTGAAAGGCAGAGACACAGTAGCAAGCAGAATGAAAGTTTTATCTGAATACACTCCAAGGGAGGAGTGGGCCAGAGTCAAGATAGACAAAGGCAGGAAAGGAAGCTCATTGAACTCCTTCCTGCTCAGTATTGGGCAAATCCTTTGCCAACTCCTGAAGCCAGTGTCCCCTGGCATCCAGTGTCCACGTGAATCTGCACAACATCGGAAGGAAGTCCCTACCATCCCAGGATTTGGGGGAGCCGCAGAGCACTGGGTGGAGTGAGACTATATTCTGAGAACTTCCCAAAGGCAAAGAAAGGAGATTTTCAGACAGGCTACAAAAGAGCAAGATCGTATAGCTGCAGCCCTTTCTGGGTCACCCAGGTGATGGGAACTTGCAAGCCCAGATCAGAGATCTCAGCATCCCCTCCCTGCTTATGTAGAGTAGAATAGAGAGAGTGACAACTCAAAGAAAGGAGAGTGTGGGCAACCTCAGAGAGGAGGCACACTTAAGGGTTTAGAGTTTGGGGTTTTATAGGGCCTTTGGGTAGGAGTCAGCATAAGGTATGATGTATCCAGGTGGTTCATAATTCCTTTGAAGTTTTATCTTAAGAATACATTTAGGTGATTGTGTTGGTCCAGATCTCAACATTTTTTGCCCACATTTCAGCATTCTTTATTTACATTTCAGAGGTTTATCTCCTGTCCTGGTTACAAAATTAATCAAGGGTCTGGAAGAATAGGTAGAGAAGCATATAGATTAAGTTAAAGAATAAACTGGGTGTTTTTCACAGGCTAAATAGATTTTACAATGGCACAATCTAATTTGTACAATGAAGACACAGGCTGCACTCTGACACTTTTCTTTATCAGGGGAATATCCGGACATCCCAAGTCACTCCTGGCCTTTGAAACTTGAATGAAGTAACTCATTAACTCTGAGTCCTTTCTAGCTCTCTGGCTTTATCTGGTTAACTCTTTGAGCCCATTTAGTGGGCTTTACTGGCTTTATCCCCCCTCCACTTGCTCATGTCTATTTTTCTGCCTAACGAGTCTGCAGGTCAAGAGTGGAGCCTGAGATTATGAATTTCTCACAGCAACCAGCTAACACCAAAGTGCTGTCCCTAGGCCATAACTTGAGCTGCAAGCTGTTTACTATGCTGTCTGTTATGGTGGCCATTTAGATTTAAATTCATTAAAATGAAATAAAATTTAGAATCCAGTTTGTTAAGTACAGTAGCTGCATTTCAGGTATTCAATAGCCACCTGTAGCTGATGGCTACAATATTAGACAGCATATATATAGAACATTCCCAACATGCAGAAAGTTCTGTTGGGCTGTACTAGGTCAGAGCACTACCCAGATGTTAGAGAGCCATAGTACAACATTAAAGCAGAATGCAGTGAGTGCCATCCAAGTGCCAGACAGTTTTCTAGGCACTAGTGATATAGCCATGAGCAAAATAGACAAAATTCTTGGCCTCATGGAACTTACCTGCTAGTGATTATTGATTTGAAAAAATAAGAGATCATTATTAGATCGATGGGGTCTTGGCAGCTCTCCCATAAGTAGACTCTAATTTTAACCCTGACAGCCTCACAGCAGAATTCAACATTTCGTTATATCCCCACAAAGCACAGTCCCTCAGCTAACCACAAGTGAAGGTTTAATCTGAAGATTTTTTCTGAAAATTCCTTAAAGGATGCTAAAGGGAAGCTTATAATGAATAGCACAGAGCACTTCTTAATAATATTTTCCTTTTTTCAATTGCACAAGTAATAAATGGCAAATAACATTTTACCTGCTTCCCACCCCAACACCCCAAAAAACCCCATATGATACTTCTTCCTAAGTCTCTCTTTTCTGGGTCAACCACTAAAGAGATCTCCCCTAATATTTCTCCTTATTTATGCAGAGAAAGTTATCTCTGCCCATGATATTATGACTTAAAACAAGAAATACATATTTGGTCTTAGTCCCTGGTTCTGACATGGAGCCCATAAAACCCTTGAATTTCCTGGGGTGAGGGCAACAAAGATGTCTTTTGTTATGTTAATGATTTTGGGAAAGCACCAAAGGATGGCGGCTGGTTGGCCTCGGAGCCAACCCTGTGATTAGCAGTTTGGAACTTTCAGTCCCACAGCCCCGGCCCAGGGAAGGGAAAGGGCTGGAGGTTGAATCAGTTGCCAATAGCCAATGATTTAATCAATCCGGCCTATGTAATGAAGCCTCCATAAAAACCCAAAAGGATGGGGTTCAGAGAGCCTCCGAGTTGGTAAACACATGGAGGTGCTAGGACAGTGGCATGGTTAGAGAGCACAGAAATTCTGTACCTTTTCCCTATACTCTGTCCTACTTTTCTCTTCCATCTGGCTGTCTCTGAGTTTTATCTTTTTATAATAAACTTGTAATCTAGTGAGTAAAAGGGTTTCCTGAGCTCTGGGAGACACTCTAGCATATTAACTGAATCCAAAGAGGGGGTCATGGGAACCTCTGATTTACAGCCATTCGGTCAGAAGCAGAAGTTAACCTGGGCTTTGCACTGACATCTAAAGTGGGGGCAGTGGGGAGCAGTCTCTGAGACTGAACCTTTAACCTGTGGTATCTGATGCTATCTCCAAGTACTGTCAGAATTAAGTTGAATTATAGGATACCCAGCTGGCACCCAGAGCATTGCTTGATGATGTGGGGAATGTTCCTCTCGTTAGAATTGGGTTCACCAACATATTACTCCCTAATCCCTCAAGGCATCCCCCTACCTTTTACTTCTCTGGCACCCACCCGCCTTCACATGGTTGACAATGAAACATTGACAGTGTGCTGCAGCCAACATGCACATCTCTTCCCAACTTTGAATTCAGTGACCTCACACTGAAAGCTTGAAATTGGCCATGGGGGGGGGAGTATTTACATCACAGCAACTAGCACAGGCTATAAATCCATTCCCCGACTCCCCCACCCCCTCCCAGAGAGCCAATTATTAAACATTTCCTAGCACACCATTGGGTGTAGAAATTATGATGAAATGACATGGTACTCTATAATTTATTTGAAGGACTCTTTTATTCTGCAGCCCCAGAAGCATCTTCCTCTTTGTTTTCTTCTACGAAATCTGATGTGGGAGATTTGCCTCATTTCTCTGAGGGGGACTGTCTTGACTGAAGCTTTCAGCACCAGGCAAGTTCACTATGGATTCATTGAGACTAAGAAATGAAAACAGAATGTTCTTTGGGTAAAAGGGTCTATACCCGGCTTTATGGTAGGTCAAGATTACAGGTCTACATCCAGCAGTCTGCAGGTCTGTAATCCACCTCCATCTCTGCCTCCACCCAGAACACCAGACAGAGCTCTTTATATAGTGTCTCAGTCAATAACAGCTCATTGCCTATGGGTGTGGAAGCAGTAGCCTAGCAGTAGGCCAATTACATCATCAGTAGTTTAGGATCAGGTGAGGATCCTGGCCATAGGCACTCCCGTTGTCCCCACAGGGATTCTCTCTGGAAAGATACAGGAGGAGATGACACTCTGGCAACACAGAGACACCATTCAATGGCTTAAGACAGAGCAGTCCCCAGTGCCAGCTGAGACATCAGGGAGACAATGAGATGAACAGGACCCCCCACACCCTCCTCCTATTGATGGGATGCACCTGACACTCACTTGCCTCTAGGTGTGCCCCCTTTGGTTTGGTGATCAAACCAGCTGAATTCATTTTCCTCTGTGATTATTAAGTTGAAAGCTAAAGATGTGCAGAGTTGATAAGGAAAAACTGGGCTTACCTTTCACAACCATCCTTAGTGGGCTGTAACCATCACGGAAACACTCTGGAACTATGGAACAGCAAGAACTAGCTTACTGTCACCTTTGCTCAGAGCTGGGGGAGGGACTGAGGAATTAAGTACAGTGATGTGAATCATTTGGGGGACATGAAAGAAGCTCATAGTAAGGCAGTCTCTGGGCAAGCTTCTCTTCAACAGCTGTTTTCTCTTTCCTGTGTTAGGGACTGTGGCCATGGCCAGCTGTACAGGATTGCAACAGGCAGTGCCTCATAAGAAACCTTTGCCTCCACCCTGTTGTTTTTGTATTTCCCTTTCTGTTTCTTCTGAACATTGATCTTGACATTCAGTGAAGCCTCTTTTGCTTTGGATCAAAGTCCTGTGTCTTGCCAATGGCTTTCAGCCCCAGACAAATTCACTATAGATTCACAGTGGATTCAATGAGATGGAGGAATGACAATATTCTTGGGGTGAAAGGGTTTATACCCAACTGTATTCCCACGGAGGCAGGTCAATCACTAGAATCCCGTCCACTCAGAGCGAGTCTGCATGCAGCAAGCCAGTCTCTGCCTCTGGGCCCCTCTGTCCCCGCAGCCGTCTCAGTCTCTGTCCTCGGTGCTGTCACCACTCCAGACTCTGCTCTCCTACAGCATGCAGCCATACCACCCTGTCGTCCAGAGCACTGGGCGGAGCCCTTTATATAGAGTCAATAACAATGTATTGTCTGCACATGTGTAGTGAGCTGGCTGACCAGGGCCAGGTGAGAATCCTGGCCATAGGAACCTTCACTTTCTCCACATCCTGGAAGCAGAGAGGGACCGAGAGTAGGAGAGGCTCCCTGTGATTTATCCTATAGTTTCAACAGGGCCCAAGGCTCACCCCAGTCACACCAACATTGGATGTTAGGTGCCACCCACCCCACTGCACCCTAAGGCCTCAGTGGAGGGGCCATAAAGGTAGAGGCAGCTCCTGAGGAGTAGGGGCTGCCACCAGCCAAGATGACAAGGAGAGAAGGAAAATAAGCTTTTCTGTATTGGGGAACATCCACGGATGACCCTTCCCATCCCCTTGTCCCTCAGCTCACTCTCCTCCTTTATTCCATCTGGATCAATTGTGGGCTCTTTCTCCCCAAATTATAGCCTATAAGGGCCAATTTTTTTTAAAGATTTGGCACCCAAATTGAGCCTGTACTTTTTTCACATTGCAGTTTGGTTTTTAATAGCTTAAGTAAGATAGCCAACTCTGGTGAATCACTTTGCTTGTAAGGAGGTATTTAGGACTACAGGGGGAAAAATGTCTATAAAGTAGCCCACTTAAAGGTCGATCCAGTCAGAGCATATCAACCAGAAATTCCAAGTTGGATATACCGAGTTTCAAAACATGGAGAGGGGATCCCAGATGCACCTACGTCTGTTGGAGAGGGAAGGTCAGGACTCTGCATGAAGGATCCCGGTCTCTTGAAGAATTCATTCATTCTGTGGGAACCAAAAAGCCTGGCTCCTAAGCGTGGTCCAATAACCTGATCGCATCGACAGAGGGAAGATGGCTTACACATTGTCAGTCCCTGACTTCCCCTTCACGTGCACCCACAACCTACCAACGATCCCTCTCTCCCTCTCTCCCACCATCCCTCACCACCTCGCATTCTTACTCCAGCCTTCCAGGCTTACATCCAATAAAGCATCATCACCATCGCTCCCTTGCCTTTGCTAATCTCTCTCCAATGTCCTGTCCTTGCAAAACCCCAACCCTCTACCTATTCAGCCTGCACCCAAGCCAGGGAATTTGGCTGGAGAAAAGGGCAATTGCTCTTACATGCCATTCCTTACCCATCCTCTAGGGGGCCCTCTCTGCTGGTTGGCAGCCCATCCTTCATTCACCCGGAGAGTCACTTCACTCTTTCTCCTCTCTCCTCAAACCTCCTGTACCTCTTCTCTTCTCCTCACACAGGTGAGTAGGCTGCTTACTTCCCTGAAACAATAGAGCTATTTAAAAAAGAAAATGACTAAAACGTCTTTCCAGGTAGCAGTGCCTGGGCGCTTACGCTCTGTCTTCCCCCCTTACTCTGGATAGAGCTGTCTACACCCCATCAGAAGCTAAACCTTCACTGGAATGCTTCCCTTCTGACTTCCTGCAACGGCCCCTCCCGCTCCTGCCTCACCAAGGTCCCCTCTCTACTGGATCATGCCCATCAGCACACAAACATGGTGAAATACATACAAAGTGAAACAAAAAATAGAAATAAAAACCTCCCTTAACCTCAAAATTCCAATCCAGATACTGCCCATTTCTTTCCCTTTTTCCAGTAAAAATTTCTTGAAAAGGTCATTTATTCTCACTCTCTCTACTTCCTCTCCCTCCCATCTTTCTTCTGCTCAAGTAAGACTTTCAACACTGCTCTTCCAAAGAAAGATTCTAACTCCAGCAGTCGTGGTTGAGCTCTCTCTGTGCCCTGTCACTGTACACTGCTGAGCACCTTCCCTCCCGAAACACCCTGCGCTTGGCTTCACCACTCCCTGGCTGGATGCTCTTCAGCCTCTCTTGCTGCATCCCATGATTTTTCCAGTGTCCCAAGTTTGCAGCATACAGTCGTTGGACATCTCTAGTTAACATATATTTTCTGCATAATCTCATCCAATCTGATGGTCTTAAATACCATCTACCCAGACAATTCCCAAATGTTCTGCCTGAACTCCAACTCTAGCATCAACTGCCTCTCAACATCTCCATTCCCATGACTAACAGGAATTTCAAGCTTAGTTTTAATTCTTGATTTCTTCCTCCATCAAATATCTCAGGGGCTCAGACCAAAAAGCCCTGGAGGCATCTCTAAGTCCTTTCTTTCTCTCACATTCTGCAGCCAATCCATCAGCAAATCCTTGGCAGGTCCACTTCCAAAATACATCCAGAATCTGCTCACTCCTTCCTAACTCCACGGCTACCACCCTGATCTAAGTCACCAGTAGCTCTTGCCTGGATTGTTGCCCTCCACGCTGTGATTCCCAGACAGCCAGAATGACACCTTAAAAATCAGGCTAGACCCTGTCCGTCTGCTCCTCAGGACCCTCAGATCATTTTCTACCTCTCTCAGAATCTGAAGTCTTTGTCATGGCCTTCAAGGCCCTGCACTCTCTGGCCTTACCTCATTCCACTCTCCCCCTCCTGCCTTAGCACAGACGGGGTGGCTTAAACAACTGAAATTTATTTTCTCACAGTTCTGGAGGCTGAAGTCCCACATGGAGGTGTCAGCAGGGCCAGTCTCCCCTGAGCCCCCCTCCTTGGCAGGGGCGCCTCCTCCCTAGTTGTCTTCTGTGGATGCACCTGTCTGCATCCAAATGTCCTCTTCTTACAAGGACACCAGTCATATTGGATTAAGGCTCGCACTCAAGACCTCTTTAAAGATCTTATCTCCAAATGCAGTTACATTCTGAGGTACTGGCAGTCAGAGCTTCACATGAATTTGGGGTGTTGGGGGAACACAGAATTAATTCAGTCCATGACATCTCCCTCCCTCCTCTCCAGCCCCACGGGCCTTCCAATTCTTTCTCCAATAGGTCAAGCTTCACCTCCCAGGCTCTTTGCTTCTCTCTTCATCTGAACCTCCTTCCCCAGAATATTCCCACAGCATGTTCTGTCTCTACCTTCATGTCACATAGGATAACCCAAAAAATCACAGGCTCTGGAGCCAGACTGGCATATACTAGCTGTGTGTGACCTTGAATGAGGAACTCCATCTTTCTATTTCCATTTTCCAATCATGAAATAGAAATAATAATAGTAGTTTCCTCATAGAACTGGGATAAGGATTAAATTGATCATATGTGCAACGCGCTTAGAACAGTGTCTGGCACAAAAGAGATACTCAAAATATATTAATTGTTGGACTTGAGATTATGATTGTCCAATATTCGACTTGACCAATGGCTATTGTACCCAGAGCATCCCTGAGGATTGGCTGCTGGAGGGTCACTGAGATGACTGGACAGGGATGGAAACAGCATAGGTGGCAACAGTTGATAGGAAGCTGTCTTAGGAAATCTGGTATAACAAAATGCCATAGGCTGAGGGGCTTAAACAAGAAATATTTACTTCTCACAGTTGTGGAAGCTGGGAAGTCCAACATGAGGATACCAGCAGATCCAGCATGTGCTGAGAGCCCCCTTCCTGGTTGGTGGGTGGCTACCTTCTTGCTTTGTCCTCACAGGGCCAAGAGGGAGATCAGCTCTCTGGTGTGTCTCTTAGGAGGGCACTGATCCCACTCAGGAGGGCTCCATCCCCATGACCTAATCACCTCCCAAACATCCCAGCTCCAAACACCATCATGCTGGGGATGAGGTTTCGACATATTAACTTGAGGGGGACAGTGCATAGCTCAGTGCATAGCTAAAGCAGAGCCCAAATGTCACCTTATCATGGAGGTCTTCCCAAATTACTGTTAAAAATATCACACACACGCACACACACATTGCTCACTATCTTCCCTATTCTTATATGTGCCACCTACCACCCCCAATATATTATAAAGTTGTTTATGGTCTGCCTATGTTGTTAACCTCCACCCTGACTATAACTCCAGAAGGGCCTGAGCTTTGTTTTGTGCGCTGCCTTACCTCCAGAACCAAGAATGAGGGTGGCAACACCAGGCCTCGACAAATGTTTGTGGACAAAGGAATGGGTATACTGGTCTGGGCCCAGGCTCCCACGGCCCTACTTTTAGAGAAAGATGAACAGCGAACTTAAAGAAACAAAGAATACCAAAAGGACACTTTTTCCAACTAAACCTCTGTGACATATGGACACAGGGTCACATGCGGCAATAAGTTTGGGGCCGCGAACACAGCTGTCTGCAGAGCAAACCAGTGGAGCGTGGTACGGACACAAGGCCACTTCAGCAACAGCCACAGAGAGTGCAGCGGGCCCAACAGAGGCAGAGCCGAGTGGTGGCCTGGCCCCATGTCACTGCTCGGACTCAGCAGATGGCGAGGGTGGGGGGCCCTGCAGGGGCAGAGCCATGGCTCAGACAGCCTAGCCGCTGACGCCATCCTCTTCAGCTGGCACGTCGTGGGGGAGGTGACAGCGCCTGTGGTGATGGCACAGCCCCCGGATGGCAGGTGGAACCATGTGGGGCAGCACCGGGAGCCTGAGTGGGTGGGTGCCTTTCGTAGCAGAGCCGATGGGGAGCACCAGCCTCAAAACTCCCAAGGCCGCAGGTGCCACCAAACGGGGCCCCACAGAAGACCCATTGGCTGACGGGTGGTACCCAGGAGTGGTGTGTTTACCAGCACGTGGAGATAGATACTCCAGAAGACCGACAGGACTAATAGGAGGGTAGCTTAGTGACAGCTGACGACCCTGTAGCTGTAGAGGGGCAAGAGCCAGAGCAACAGTTTTTGTGAAGAAGGCCCCTGCACAGCCCCAGAAAACTTGAAGTACACATTTGCTGGACACCATCTGTGGCCCTGAGCCACGTTCCCACCTGCATTTGCTCTCTCCAGCAAAGCAGAAAATTTCTGTTAGGTTCTACTGACAAGAAGCCCTCACCGAGGTCAGGAAGGAGGAAAGTAAAAGCCATTCTTCTGCCTCTGTCAGTGGTTAACCAGCGGCAAATGTAGGGACCACGGGCCCTGCTGGAGCAGCATCAGGTTTCTGTACTTTCTGGACTCCAGGTAACGTCCTCTCTCCCTGCTTTCTGCCGCCACCCTAGCCCTTCCAATAATGCCGTGGCAGAAAGCCTATGTTAAATTTCTCTCCGCCTAAAGACCTAGAGCCGTCTGTCTTCTGTCTGATAACCCTGACTCATACAGATATATATCTTCCATTGGTTTAATGGTTTATGGTTTCTAAAAAATCTTCTGAATTATCTTATTTAAATTCTATTAACAGTCCTGTAAGATTGACAAGACAGGGATCATTGCAATCATTTTTACGTAAAAAAGCAAAGATACTAGCAGGAGCCTTAGTGTGGGACCTCTCTTTTCTTCTAAACAGCTGAATAATTTTGGCCAGTTTACTTAATCTTTCTGTGCCTCATTTTCCTCACCTGTAGCATGAAGGGATTGGACTAAAACCATTAGCTTTCAAACAGGTTTTACTGCGACTCACCATAGGAAATTTATTCTACATCACTACCCAGTATTTATACTGCATGTATATAAAAAACCAAAACTAAAGTTTCATGAAGTAAGACCCCTGACAAGGACAATAGACTCTGATTTTTCCCCCTATTTATTTAAATACTCTTAGTAATTATTATGGACTGAATTATGTGTTCCCCCAAAATTCTTATGTTGAAGTCCTAACCCCCAATGTGATGGTGTTGGGAGGTGGAGTCTTTGAAAGATAATTATATCATGTGGATGGAGCCCTCATGAATGGGGTTAGTGCCCTTATAAAAGAGACCCCAGAGAAATCTCTCAGTCCCTTTCAGCTGTGTGAGGACACAACGAGAAGTCAGCAATCTGCAACCCGGTGGAAGGTCCTCACCAAAACCCAACTGTGCAGACACCCTGCTCTCTGACTGCCAGCCTCCAGAACTGCTGTTCAAGCTCCCCAGTCCGTGCTAATCTGATCTAGTAGCCAGAACAGTGATCTACTGCTATGCTGATTTCACAGCCCAAGTGCTTGGGCAAGTCACATCAGTTTCCTGAGTCAGGTTCATCATTTGTTAAATAGGAGAAATAATATCTGTTGTCTAGGGTTATTGATAGAGTTAAGTAAGGATTGATTCTAGCTCAGGGTTTAGCCCAGGATTGATGCTGATTTCTATCCCTGGAACCAACTGGAAGAACCAATCATACTAGCAGTATAATTACATTCAAAGGAAGAACAGGGTATGAAAACAGTCAAACCGGAATTTACAGCACAAGAATACCAACTCTGTCAAGTAGTTCAAAGCCTCCCCTTCAGTTGCCAGAAATTCAATGTAGGAACATTCACATGGCATTATATATGTTTGGAGGCTAGAGGGTGGATAGAAAACAGTTCCTATTGAAAAAGGGTATAATCCCTCCCACCAGTGTGCCTGGATTAGCATGGAATAGAGAGCACCCTTACTTTTTAGCCTATGCGCTGTCCCACTGGGGTTTTTTTTACCGTCACAGAAGTCTTTACGAGTTTCTAGTTGCCAGTTGCCAAATACCCACCTTCTATTTTAGAGCAATGTTATTTCAATTGTTTTGCTCTCCACGAGGTTGTGAGCAAATTGGATTTTTATACATCAGCTATCATGCCCCCAATGGCTTATAACTTGCAGAGGTTTTAATTCCCAATTTGTTTTCAACACTAGCAACTTAATTGAAAATGTCTCTGCTTCCTCTACCCTGCCTGCGTCAGTTGGCGTTCTTAGATGAGAAAAACAGAAGGCATTCTAGCAGTTTACAAAAGGATATCAGATTGCTTACAGAAATTCCTGGAGGGCTAGAGTCAGACTAAGAGTCAGTGAACATGCGATCAGCAAAGACAAGGTCCCTGTCACTGGATACAGATACTGTGGCTCCCACTGCTGACCCCAGGTTCTGGATGCCAGACCTCTCTTTCCTCTGTCATTGAAAGCTGGAGGCCTCATTGCCCTGTCATCCAAAAATTAGATTCTGGGAGATAGCTGTTTCCTCACACTGCTTTCTTTCAAATTAAAGTGTCAAGTGGGTATATCTGATTGGAAAAGTCAAGATCATATATCTCACCCTTGCTACAGGGGAATTGAGACGAGAATGCCAGGTGGCCAGCTAGGCGTACTCAATAGCAGAGTCACTCGGGATCAAATAAGTGTGCTTAATTAGTGAGAGAAGGTCAGGGAAATTTCAATAGAGGAAGCTAAAAATCCAAAGTCCTTTCAGTGGATTATAAGACATTGTGGGATCTGGCTGTTGTCAATTCTCTGACCTCATCTCTGTTACGGTCCCCTTCATTCACTGTACTTTGGCCACCCCAGCCTTCTCTCTGTTCCTCATATGTACCACATTTTCCTGCATCAGGGCTTCAGCACTCACTGTTCCCTCTCCCTGGAATGGTCTACTCCCCTGACCTTTGCATGGCTAGTTCTTTCTCTTATCAGGTCTCAGATCAAATGGCATCTTCTTCAAAGGAGCCTTCTCTGAATACCACGGTAAATGGCCACCCCTTCCCTCTGTCTCTAGAACATCTTGTTTTATTTCTTTAAGTTTACTTACTATTATTGGTAGTTACTGAGATTTAATTCAAAAATCATAGAAGGCTTCCCAGAGATAAAAGCTGGCCTATTATATAGAAGTTAGAAGAGAAAATTGCTACAGAATATAGAAGTAAAATTCTTTTTTTTTAAGATGGCATAGCATGTGATGGGATGTGTCTTCCAGGATTTAATAAAGTTTAGATTACATGAATCAGATCATGAGGTCATCTGCAAATCAAGTTAGCAAATAGCTTTTTTTCAACCTCATTTATTTGTTTCCAATTTATTATTGGTCTTCTTCTGACACACAAGATCCATGAGCAGGAATCTTGCCTGACCAGCTCTGCATCCAGGACAGTGTGTGACACACGTTAGATGCTCAATTGTTATGGTCTAAATGGATGAGTTAAGTCTTAAAAGATAAATAAAGGCTTTAAAAAAGAAAAATAGATACAGGCATTCTAGTCTAAGAGGATGGTAGAGTGTATGTAATCAACATGGAGGAATAAAACAGCTTGGCACTTTGTGGAAGAGGCCAAATGCAGGCAGGCACAGGGCAGGAAAGCCTTGTGTGCCATGCTACAGGTGGGCACTTATTCCTTTGGGGAGTGAAGAGCGATTAATAGGTTCTAACCCAAGATAAAAGGAAATGTACTGAGATGGAAGCACTGACTTGCAGAGATAAAAATGATGGAAGGAGCAGGTACTTAGCACCAGGCTGAGGACTTCTACTGGATCTGCTACAGGCAGGGTGAAACCAGAATCCAGGAGACTGATTAGGAGTGTTCCATGTCCCAGACAATATGTCACTAGGGTCTAAATCAAGATGCACAATTAACAGTGACAAATAAGGAGCCAAGAAATGTTTTAAAGAATCGATAGAATTTGGTGATAGATGGCTGTTGAAATCGAAGAAAATCATTAGGAGCTAGTGAGAGCCCTCTTCCAGATTTCAGGCTGATAACTCCTGGCTGGGTCCTCACCTGGCTGGAAGAAAGCTGGAGAGTGTTCTGCCAGGTCTCTTTGATAAGGGCACTAATCTGCTTCATGAGGGCTCCATCCTCATGAACTCATTACTTCCCGGAACACCCCGCCTCCTACTACCATCACATCAGGGTTTCAGCATGTGAAATTTAGGGGACACAAACATTTAGTCCGTTGCAGTGGTCTTGACCATCCCTTCCCTTCCCTGGCTCCTGCTGTCCTTCAAACCTGATTCTTCAGCCAGCTCATCTCTGGGGTTATCTCACGTCCTTCTGATAAATTCACTTTCCAATCCAGTTAGCCCACCTTGGTTTCTATGGTGCACAACAAGGAACCTGGATTGGCTTAGTGCCTAATAAACTAAAGAGACTTGCAAAATAAGATCAAATGCACACACACACACACACAAATGCCCAAGATATGTAACTGTTATTTGAAGAATTCAAAGTATGAAAATAGAGAGATAAGCTTTCTCGTGAGTATATAATACTGTTAGTTGCAACTACAAATGGCTCCTGAGCAGAATCTTGGTGTTCAGAATGAATGTTAACAAAAAGCAGTTGGAATAATATTAAGATGCCAGCCCATCCAGCTCTAACACTCCCAGTATCCCGTGGTTTAAACTAGAGCAACAATAGCCAAGTGACTGTGTAGAGTGGGTACTGATATGCCCAGGAAATAGCTGAGATTTAATTCAAAAGTCATAGGAGGACCCCTACAAAGGAATAAAAATTGGGCTGTTATATAGCAGTAAGAAGAAACAATTGCTACAGAACCTAGAAATAAAATTCTATTTTTTTAAAAAAAGAGCTTAATTGGTACAGCATGGATGGGACATGTCCTCCAGGATTTAATAAAGTTTAGATTATATGAATCAAATCACGAGGCCATTTGCAAATCAAGTTAGTAGATAGCTTTTTTTTTTTAAATGACTCACGGTACCCTGAAGGGTATTTGCTTGTCAGGAAGCAAACAATGCTCCTGGAAAACCCATCACATGTTAAATATGAAATGCAGGTTTGTGACAACAGCCTCTAGCAGTGAGGGAGAAAAGAAACTTAGTGATCATAATAAAAAGCTGGTGGAGGTGGAGGTACGTTATAGCCCTTTACCCCAGAATCCCACCGCCTCTCTTCATCCTCAGGCCCATCTCACATCTGGGTTTCTGCAATGGTCTTCTAACTTGTCTCCTTATTTTCACTCTTATCCCCCATGGTCTGTTTTCATCACAGCAGCCAGAGTGATCCTTTTAAAACCTAAATCAGATTATGTTCCTAATCAGAACTCTCCAATGGTTCCCCACCTCACGCAGAAAAAAAGCAGTCTTGCAATGACTTAGAAGACGCTAATGTTCCGTCAATATCCATGCTCAAATGTCACCTTATCCACAAGCCCTACTCCATCCTTTCTATTTAAAATTGCAACTCCACACCCCTGCACACTCTTGACTCCCCTTTTCATGTTCTACTTTTCCCTAGCACATATCTTCTCCTTTATTTATTGTTACATTGATATACTATTGCCTATGTCCCCCTCTGGAATGTAAACCCCAGACTCAAGGACTTTTGTGTATTTTTCCCACTACTCTATCTCCATAACCTAGAACAGTACGCAGCATTTAGTAGATGCTCAATAAATATTTATTGATGAATGAATGTCTCAAGGGAGAAATACAACTGGGCAGGAGATAAAGTCTTCCTGGGTTTCTAAAACTCTAAGCCTATGGGCAATAGAAAGGATCAGGAGTAGACAAAATGTGTGGGAGAAACTTGAAAGGGAGAAGGATTCCTGCCTATCGACATACTTGAAAAATATTTTAGGGCATTGAAGGACAGTGATGACAGCAGAGTTTGGTGAGTTCTGAAAAGTGAAACCTATGCCTTGTCTCATGGACAGAACTCCAGGGAAACTTCAAACACCCTGAGTGGGGCTGCCTGGAGCTGCATCTGTGCAGAGGACCAAAAACAGTATCTCAGAGGGGTGCACACCCAAGAGGGAGCAGAGCAGCGGAGAGAAGTACAGGACCAAAACAGCCACAGGGACAGAAAGGAGGGAGATCTCAGTGACAATCTGAGTGCCCAGGTGTCCCCACCTAAAACCTGGTAGTATGTAACCAACCCCTGACCCAAACCCTCACACTACCCTGAGAAAGTGGAATGATTCCTAAACACTGATTAAACTTCCCCACTACCCCGTTGCGATAAAGGTAGAAAGCATAACTAAGTTGAATTTTGTAAAACTGAAATTCGATTCCTGCATGCCAAAGTTCCAAACTGCCTCATTTTATGTTACACTGAAACAGTCATTAATGTTTTAAGGGATGGAATGGATTTTAAAGACATTCTGGCCATGTGCTAGAGACCAACTCCATCCCCAAAAATCTGGGGTAGGCACCTGCATCCTCTGTTGACCCCAGGTCCACTTCTGTAGGGAAATTAGAGAAGCATCAGGCAGCTGCACACAGTGGAGTCATCGCCATGGCAACCAAGGCCCACCCCCAGGCTCTACTCCAAACTGCAGACAGTCTCAGAAAATGGAAAATAGAAAATTCATCTTCTCTCTCTTTCTCCTCTTTTCTCATGTTTTGGTATCGGAGTTCTTAAAGAGGCCTATCCCCTTTCCTAAAATTATTCTGAATGCCTTTTTACGTCTTTCTCTGATTTGCCATCTGATTCTCGGATCCTTGAGTTTGACGAGAGATTGGGATAGAATTAGCACAAAACTGTTTCAGTGGCGGTCACCCCACCCTGCCACCACATGCTGACGAGGCTGGCAAGGACACCGTGTCCCTGAAGAGGCCACCCTGGGGCAAGCACATCTCTGGTCTGTTGAAGGGGATCCATGACCCCATCACTTGATTGTCTGGAGGGGACCACAGTCAACATAGAAAAGTTGTCATGTTAGGCTGTTTCTGGACTTGGAGTTGTGTTGATGAATAAACAATGACTTGACCAGATCTTTGTGGGTTTTATTTCTCTCTGATCTGTCATTGAAAGGAGAAGAGAGTAGACAGGAAACCATGCAGAATACTGTTCAGGTGGTGGGTTCCTTGGTTGGTATGGTGATCACTCTGTATGAGTCCATGTCCCTTCTAAAAGCTGTTGTGACACCTTAATAAGCCTAAGAATCAATTATAGAACATATCTAAAATGCTTATGCCAGAAAATCTCCCCCAAGATCTGATTCAGTAGGGATGGAATATAGGGCCTGGAAATTCGTGTTTTCAAAAAGCACACCCTCCCAAAGGAGATTCTCATTCAGACGGTCTTCACACCACACTATAATATGAAGCACAGTACACCCAAAAGATTTCCCCATGAATAAGGTTAGGCTCTAGGAGTACAGGTCTGCTGACATACCAGTGAGTAGCAGCTGATTCTGGGGAAGGAAAATGTGGCTGCTGTAAGGTCTGCTACTTAAGTATGTGCCCTTGAAGCACATGACCTCAGCTTTCTTATCTCTGTTTCCTTTATGCAGGGAAATATCTAGGATGCGTATGAATGAATCATATAAAATTACTAACCCCTAAGTATCAACCATATGCACAGGCAGGCAAAGAAATGTTCATTCCAGACTAGTCTGTATTAAAATAGACATTACTATTTCAGAAACCTTGATTTTGGGAGAGAAGACTTCCATTTGCATGTGAAAGGAAAGCCCAGTCTCCTAGCTTGAAACTGAGATTGCATAAGAAGCAGATTTTATATCTCCTCTAGAGCTGCTGTAATAAGTCATATAGGTCTTATGGAAACTTTTATTACTTTGCCTTAAGGATATCTACACACCCATTTTGGTATGGAAGACACAGAATTGTCACGTATGTGGTTATATTCGGCTGCAGAGCAGTGGATGGGATTGAATTAATTGCTGGACTTGAATTAAATATGTTGCTCATCATCCCATAAAAAAGAGAAATCTAGGTCAGTTACAACTTATAGACAAAATGATGGGTTTCAAAAGGAATACAGATACTGAATCTTGGAATTTGAGGTTGGAAAAGTCCTAAGAGATCCTCCCTTCCTTTTACTTACATTTGCAGATTCTGATTGTCACACCTTGGCAAAATTCTCACAACCCACCCGAATTGTTGTGCTAAAGTTTTATCATGCTGACTATTTCTTGAAATAGGTTCACTTGGGTTCAAGTATCTTTGTCATTCAGAAAACAGTTTTGTTGGTTTTCAGTATTTGGATTTGACTTCTACAAGTATATTTCAAGTATATTCCATTTTGGTTTTTCGTTTTGCTTTAGAGAATAGGGACAGATGGAGGGAATTGTTTGAAATAATAGGAAAACAAATTGATACCAGAACTTTAGCAGAAGAAAAAAAAGAGAGAGATAATGAGGCTGTCTTAGCTCAGGTTGCTATAACAAAATACTATAAACTGGGTGGCTTAAAAGACAGACATCCATTTCTCACAGTCCTTGAGGGTAGGAAGCCCCAAATCAACATGACAGCAGATTCTATCCCTGGGAAGGGCCAGGGCTGCCTTCTCACTGGATCCTCACATGGCAGAGAGAAGGAGCGCTCAAATCTTCTTCCTCCCTGGTAAGGGCACCAATCCCATCATGGGGCTCCATCCTCATGACCTCATCTAAACTTAATTACCTCCCAAAGGCCCTGCCTCCAAATGCCATCATACTGGGGATGGTTAGGGTTTGCATGTATGAATTTGGGAGAGAACAAACATTCATTCCAGAACAACGGCTGTACAGAAAAAGCACTTGACACGGCTCAGAAGACCTGGTGCCAGTGGTGGTCTTGAGCCAGGCCTTTCAACACTCCAGGGAATTTCCTCATCGCAGATGTAAGGAGGAAGGTTTGCCTACTCTGTGCATGCTCTTCTGGTTCCCAAATACTGTGAGACCATGATCAGCTGATGCCTGCCTCCTGATGGGCACTCCCAAACTGTGAATGAATGAACACATGGACGAGCTGTCTGTGAGGTGGAAGAGACCCCCTGGCCTCTATGAGCTTCCAGGCTCTGTATCAAAAGAGACACTTTTACAGTGGAAGGAATCGTCCAGTTGCAAAGGACAACTGTTGAGGTGCATGCACAAAATCGTTTTAGTGGAAGATGTTTCAACATTTTTCCTCAAAGCAACACATTTTCCTGAAGATCTGATAAAGTTTACTGTTTCATCTCACATTAGTAGATTTGAGTGTCATCGTCCATGTGCTTCACGCTGATTTTATCAGCCCTCCTGAGCCTCATACAAACCCCAACATATCCCATGTCACTCCGAGCACAGTGCCCACTTATTTTATATCAATACCCAATGCTTTAGTTAACTCAGCTTGAAGCAATTCTGTCATCTTCTGATGAGCTTTCCCATATTTTTTTATTAAATAATCATAAGAAATATGATTATTTGTGGTATTTTGGTTATATTAAAGAAGAGATACACAATCTAATACAGTGCCTGGCATCTGGGGGGCCTTCAGGAAGGGTTTGTTGAATGAATGAATAACTCTCACCTAAATATTCTTCCCGAGACAAACCTTTCCTAATGCCTGCTAGCATCCCTTTGCTTGCCAGCCATTCCTGCCCCAGAACTTTGAGCCTGTGCATTCACTGCAGACAAAGCTGTGGGCCCCTATTCCACACTAATTCTGCCATACATATGATAGCCCTTATCCCTCCTGGCAGGCTTTTGTTGTTCCTCTGTGGACTTCAATGTAAGATAGCCCCTGGCCCGCTGTATATTCTTGCTTGGAGTCAGAGTCCTCTATCAGGTACACAAAAAAGAGAATGAGGTGGAGGTTCATTGTTCTGGGCCCTGCAGGGTGTGCAGCCAGAGCTTTTCCAATTCACAAAAGCGAACTTCGGTCTCTTTTATTAGAATACCTTCCTATCATGGCCCAAGGTGCTCAGGGCAGCACTCTACCATACAATCTACCAAGACTTTTGCTCCCAAGGTTACCTTAAAGCCTCTTTCAGGGACGGCTGGCCCCAGTAAAGATGATGGGGAGTGACAGACTTCACTGAAAGAATTGCACCAGTATTCCCCATATACATCATCCCTTATAGTGGGTTGAGTTAGAGTCCTCCAAATATTCACATCCACCCAGAACTTCAGAATATGAAGTTATTTGAAAATGGAGTCTTTGCTGATGTAATCCGTTAGGACATGGTCATATTACATCGGAGAGGGCCCTAATTCAATAACTGGTGTTCCCATGAGAGAGGAGAGGACACGTAGAGACACACAGGGAAGGAGGCCATGTCACGGTAAAGGCATCACTGGAGCGATGCGGATACAAGCCAAGGAATGCTAAGGAATGCTGAGGATTGCTGGCCCCCTGGGAAGCAGGCTTCAGAGGCAGCACAGCCCTGCTGAGAGCTTAATTTTGTACTTCAAGCTTCCAGCACTGTGAGATTCCCCCAAATACTTATATTAAGGTAAAACACTATTATTGCAGATCATGCACCATGACACCAAAGGTCATCAAAGACTTGGACCATTTTGAGAAGAGGAGAAAGAGAAGGAAAGAGAAGAGACAGCACACACTGGCTCAACAGCTAAGCCCTGAGCCAGATGTTTGATATGCTCACATACATCATTTTATTTAGTACTCAAATCAAAACTCTGGGAGATAATGTTAGGA
This sequence comes from Smutsia gigantea, assembly GCA_032199065.1. Taxonomy (NCBI): domain Eukaryota; kingdom Metazoa; phylum Chordata; class Mammalia; order Pholidota; family Manidae; genus Smutsia; species Smutsia gigantea. The sequence goes on along the minus strand of JAVSCE010010699.1, from coordinate 229,285 downwards.
TGCCTTCAAGAATCTGACAGATTTACGAGCTAAAAAGGCAGTAAGGACATAGATACATTGAATAATGAAATAGAATAGATAAAGTATAAAAGAAAAAATCTGCTACCTCTCATCTACAGAATATATATTTATATGCCCAAGGAACACCTACCAAATATAAGGTAAGCCTCCCATTTATAACCAGATGCCACTGGTCTCAAGAAGTACAGTGAATGAAGAAATTGTAATCATATGGGTGAATCTAAATAAGTATTAGCAACAATAGTAACAACTGACTATTTTGAGGTACAGAAACAAGGTGAAATTAAAGCACTGGACATGTAACATGTTAACATGTTAAGATTGGAAGGTTTTCAAATATGTGGGGAAAGGGTGGTATTATTAATAGAGACAAATTGAGTATGCTTTTTCATATTAAGAATACCTACTGAAAAGACACAGAAAACAATTGAAAAACTTCCAAATCAGTAGAGAAAAACTAAAGGGATGTTCTCCCACTCTTCTCCAGGCCACTTAACTCTTCTCTACCTGTCAGTTCTAGGGCACTCCACCGTGTGAGAGAACCAGGTCGGTGCTGCCCAGCTAATCAATTTGCTACTCCAGTGGTTCCAGTAGCTATGGCACGAGGACAGGGCACAGGGACATGTTGTTTAAACTGTGTCTGGGAGTAGGGATTGGATATTTCCAAAGAGAAATGATGGGCTCTAGTTGACACCATAAAAATATGTCTGTTCCATGTGGTACATGGATGCAGCAAATATGTGGCCCATGACTAAAAAGATTGTATTAAAAGCAAATAGAAGATTTTGATTTCCCATATGGTATCTACATAGCAACAGCAACATTTAGAATCTCCAGATTAACTTGCAATTAAACAAAAAAGATCGCCTCCACCTTATATACACCTACACAGCCACATTCACACACAGACACACACACACACACACACACACATAGTACAGATGCATAGCAAAAACACCCCACAGATCCCCAGAGGTGTAATCTGTGTGGCACCCTGTGGGCAGAAGTGGATGTGTGTGCAAAGCCAGCACAGACAGTGTCTCTAAACACTTATTCATCCTCCCACCACCTTCCAAAAACATTATGTTGAGTTTACAGCTTTGAAAATGTAATTAACACTTTTACTCATGGGAGAGCAGACCCTGAGAATTTTAACAGGACAGACTAGAAACAGATTCAGATCTCGGTGAGCCGCGGTTTACCCGAAGGACAAACCAGGCACAGCCATCAGTTTTGGTCTCCTAGGAACCTGGAGACCAATATGGGCCCAGGTCAACCTTTCCGTGAATCCTGTTGTCATTGCTGTCATCTCTCTCCTTCAGATCTGAAAGCTAAACCCTACTGAGTATAGCTAAGTACACCACGGCGGCAGCCCAGAAACCCTATATGAATAAATAGGACCTAAAACTCTCTGGCTTCTGCTATGGTAACTTCACCAGCCACTCTCTCAGCTTTGGGATTTGCAAGAGCCACGGTGGCCGCCTTGGTGGTGGGGCTGACAGCTGCCATGGTGATCTTCCTGCCCCCAAGTATCTCTTAGGTAAGTCTCTGCTGTGGTGCTGAAACCTCAAGTGGAATGACAAGTGTCTTACTTAGGAGGGAGAAACACATAAAACAGTCCACATTAGACAGCGATTCGGCATAATCTTGAGGAAGAAGACAGAAAAGGTCGGGAACAGGAGACAATGTTGAGCAGGACAGAGCAGGACCCTGAGACCTGGGCGCAGGGAAGGGAAGCTGGGTGAGTCAGAGGGTGCAGCGCAGAGAGGCGGGGGCTAGACAAGGTGAATGTCACCCCTGAAGTTCCTTGATCTAGAGCTGAGAAAATAGGCAGCTCGCCACTGGGGAAACCACAGGATAATTATAGCCTTTCGTCCTGGAATAGCCACTTTATGTGAAGATATGAAGACTATATTATTTTTATACTAAAACAAATACAAATTTTCTTTGGGGCAAGTGCAAGACCCACGTAGCTATTTTAAAGGGGAAAAAACCGAGAAGGCTTCAACTTCAAATGTCACACTTACAGTGGGCCTCCTGGGTGGTGACCTGGACTCGGATTTTCCCCGCTCGGCTAGCTCCCCTGCCCCTGCTAGAGGGCGTCGCTCTACACCTGGGAAAGCTGCCTGCTAATGAGCTTCAAGGATATGAAGCCAAGGAGCCTTGTGCTGGGGAATTAGTGTCAAGAACATAGTACAGTACCAAGAATACGTGTGTTTTTCCATCGGAGTTCTTCAGGAATTTTTTTCTCGTCAAAATCCTATCAGGGGACAAAAAATACAAAATTAGCCCTCTCTGTGAGCTTGGACAAGTCAGAATGCAAGGGTATGTCATGTACTTGTGTCAGAGCCGTTTGCGACCTTTTCCTGCTTCCTTCAGAACGGATGAACATCTATGCTTACTCAGTGTAATTTATTTAAGACATGTTCAGTGCTATTTCGGGTGACTGATTCCAATCACAGGTCTCCCTTGCCTGAAAAGTTTAATACATTTAGCTTTGCTTTTCATTTAGTCTCTGTATTATTAACAGGCTGCGTGGTTGGGAAAGTGGAAATGCACTGGTGTAGCAGGGGATAGAAGACCTGTATTTAAGTCCCCATTCTGTCTCTTACCAGCTGTGTGACTGTGGGTGGATCATTTTAGCTCTCTGAATTTTGTTTTTCTCATGGGTTAGATGGGAATTCAAATTGCTGGACTGTTAACCCCACGGGGATGCTGAGAGGATCAGAAAAGATCATGTCAGCACTTTGTGACCAGCAGAACTCATGGAGATATCAGGACCCATCCTGACGGGAGACATCTCATTGTTTGTGAGCCATTTTCTCCCTGTCACATCTCGATGTTTATCAGCCTTGTGGAGAGTATCACCTCGTCTTCTACTTTGCCAGTTTATCTGCTATTAACTGGCTGAAAGAAGAGAGCACATCAAGCTGCTGAGACTACCAGCTAGGCCTTTGACTATCTAGGTAACCGTGGGCAAGCTATCCGTGGGCAAGCTATGTAACCTTTCTGAGGTCATCACCAGGAAAATGAGAATCATAATATTTTCTTTTAGAGTCGTAAAGATTTCAAGCAGCAAACACTGAAAACATAATGATTACCCAATATTCTGATGTTCTCACTCTCCACCTCTGTTCACAAATATTTTATGAGGGTCTCAAAAGGTGGCCTGCATCCTTCCATTTAAAGGCTTCTCTCTTAAGGAACCTGGGACACCTCCATCTTGAACTGTACTGAACATCTCCCATTCAAGTATATTCTTTAATAGATATAAGGCTATTTAGGTTATCTATTTCTTCTTGAGGGAGCTTGGGTAGGTTCGTTTTTTTGAGGAATTTAGAGGTGAAAGTACTCTTAGAAACCATTTAGCAGAGTGGTTCTCAGACTTAAGGACATGTGAGAATCACCACAGCCTCCCCCTAGGCACTAATTATACTGTAACAAATATTATAGTGGAGAAAACTGTAGCTGGGATAAGTATTACTGTACTTACAAACATCACATAACTAGTAGCCCTGCATTTGTAAAAATACAGCAATCTCATTAACAAGACTTTGTTGCAAACCACAATTAATGAAGCACCATCTGTGATATTCAGTGTTCTTTGAATGCACCTGGTCTATCTAAGCAAAATTTTATGCTTTTTTAGTGCAGATGGGAGGAGAAAAGGGTGTAACGAGCAGAAGTGTGGCATGAACTCTCCAATCAGTTGCATATGCTGTGCAGTTGAGAAATTTTTATTTATTATCTAGAGTAAATATATTCACTTCCACACTGTTCCCTGTTCCTAAAAATACTGACTTAAAATCTATATCCAACTATATTCTCCAACTGATCCTAAACACTGCTTCCAGATCACTGCTTACAGAATACCTGGTTCCTCCTCAACCCTCGGGTAAAATTTAAACTTCTTCATGCGGGATTCAAAACCTTCTACATTCCACTCCTTCTTGTGCCTCCAGATTTAGCTCTTATGACACCCTTCTCTGGTTGCTAATTGCCCAGCTCCCATCCAGCCAGATTTGTACTCCAATGGCCCCCAAATAGGTTCACGCATTAGCCTTGCCTGGAATGCCTCCCTCTCTGATTGTCAAGATCCTACTAATCCTTCAAGGCAAGACCCTTTCTCCAGAGATTTTTTTCCCATATGCTCTCAATCTTTGTTCTTTAAAAAATATTTATAAGGCTCCTAAACTTTAACAGCACTTAACAGTGCCTGTAAAAATAGCATGGCACTTCAGTGAACTATGATATTGGATTTTTAAAATCAGGTCTATTGAAGTATAATCTACATATAGTAAAATTGAGGGTTTTTTTATGGTGTAGAGTTCTCTGAGTTTAAAATTAGTTTCGTTGAGGTATAATTAACATACAAGAAATTGTATGTATTTAAAGTATAAAATGTGATTGACATATGCATACACTGATGAAACAATTACCACAGTTGTGGTGATGAAGTTATCTATGACTGCTGTTCCTTTATAACCCTTTCCTCCTGGAACCTCCCTGTATCCCCTCCCTTCTCTCCCAGGCAACTGCTGATCTGCTCTTGTCAATATAGATTAGTTTGCATTTTCTAAAATTTTATAAAATGGAATAATACAGCATGTACTACTTTTGTGCAGCTTCTTTTACTCAGTGAAATTATTTTTTATATTCGCCTATGTTGTATATATATCAATTGTTCATTCCTTCTTGTTGCTGAAGATTATTCGTGTGTGGCTATGCCACGGTTTACTTATCTGTTCACCTGTTGATGGACATTTGGATTATTTCCAGCTTGGGGCTATTACAAATAAAGTTGCTATAAACATCCATGTCCAAGTCATTTCTTGAATGTGCTTTTATTTCTCTTGAGTAAATACCAAGGAATGTGAATGGCTGGACCATATGGGGAGTGTATGTTTAACTATTTAAGAAGCTACCAAACTGGTTTCCAATGTTGTACCAATCTTGTACCAATTCAAACTCCCACCACCAGTATATGAAAGTTCCAGTTGCTCTGCTTGGTGACTCAGACTCGGTATGGTCTTTTGAATTTTAGCCATTCTAATTTTATTTTAGTTTGCATTTCCTAAATGACTAATTATGTTGAGTCTTTTCATGTGCTTATTTTCCATCCATATAGTTGCTTCAGTGAAGTGTCCATTTAAGTTATTTGTTCATTTTTTAATTGTGGTCTTTTCTTATTATTGAATTTTGAGAGTTCTTTAGATACTCTGGATGCAAATCCTCTATCAGATATAAATTTTATAAATATTTTCTCCCAACCTGTGGCTTTTCTTTCCATTCTCTTAACAATGTCTTTTGAAGTACAAAAATTTTTCATTCTCATGAGGTCCTATTTATCAATTTTCCCCTTTTGGGAATATAATAATATACTCTTTTGGTGTTATAACTAAGAAACCTTTGCATAAATCAAACTCACGAAGATTTTCTCCTAAAATTTTTATATTTATAGGCTATACATTTATGTCTATCATCCATTTTAAGTTAATTTTTATATACAGTACAAGGTATGAACCAAAGTTCATTTTGGGGATCATCTATTATAATTATTTCAGCATACTGAAAAGATTGTCCTTTATCCAGAATTTTCTTTACACCTTTGTTGAAAGTCAGTTTTCATATACATATGGTTCTCTTTCTCTCTGTTCTGTTCCACTGATCTGTCTATATTAATAACAATACCACACTGTAGTGATTATGGTAGCTTTAAAATAAGCCTTGAATTCTGGTAGTATTAGTCCCAAGTTTGTTCTTTTTCAACATTATTTATTTCTGGGCTCTTGATTCTGTTCTGTTGAGCTATGTGCTGTTTCTATGCCAATATCATACTGTTTTGATTACTATAGCTTTGTAGTAGTTTGAATCAGGACATGTGATGCTTCCAGCTTTGCTTGTCTTTCTTAAGATTGTTTTGGCTTTTCAGGGTCTTTTTTAGTTCCATACAAATTTTAGGATTCTTTGCTGTATTTCTGTGAAAAATACCATTGGAGTTTTAATAGTGATTGCACTGAATCCACAGATCACTTTGGGTAGCATGGACATTTTAACAATATTAATTCTTCCAGTCCATGAGCATTGAATATCTTTCCATTTATTTGTGCTTTCTTCAATTTCTTTCATCAGTGTCTTAATAGTTTTCAGTGTATAGGTCTTTCACCTCCTTGGTTAAATTTATTCCTGGGTATTTTATTCTTTTTGATGTAATTGTAAATGGGATTTTTTTCTTAGATTTTCTTTGTTTGTATATAGAAATGCATCAGATTTGTGTATATTTTGTATCCCAAAACTTTACTGAATTTATTTATTCTAACAGATTTAAATAGGAAAAAAATTTTTCTTCCTTAATCTGTCTAGGTCTAGCCTTTTCTTCCCTAAAATAATGTGGTTGCTTTCCCCAAGAGTTTCCATCATTTACATTTTACCAACCAATCACTCCTTAATAATTCAGAGTTCAGGTTCAAAGGAAATCAGAGTTCCAGGGAAAGGTTCATAATGCAAGAAATACTGGAGTCCCCAAGGATTATAATCTAATTTTTATTTAATCCTTATTCTTTAATCTCAAGAATTTGTCTTTAATATCAAGGAAGTAAAGTGACAGCATCTCTCAAAAATGTTTTTGGTCAGCCCAAAATAGGACTAATGCCATCTATGGAACGATGTAAAACTGCAGTTATTTTCAAATTGCTGAATAAAATTTTTTTCCCTAAGACCTGAGCCTAGATAACCATTTTAAAACTCTGGAGCATATCCGTGGACCATTCCAATTTATCTATTCTCTAGAATTTAAAACCATCTAGTAAGGCCTTCTCCTAAACTCAGTTCCTGGGTTCATTATTTTCCAATGATGAGTCTCACCCACAGTATTTCTAAAATCTGTGTTGTTTTTCTGAATACTTAAATTCAATCCCAGTTGAAAGCCCTTGACAGAATCCCTCATATTAATAAAGAGTTGATGGTGGAAACTATAAGCGTAGCGATATGTTGTCTTTATATTAATTTTCCTATCTCTAGGCCATAAATTATATCCTGATGGGGGCTCTGATCGTGGGAAATACCATTCAGAAATTTAACAGAACAATTAGTCCCACGAGGGACTGGGTCAGATGTGAGAAGGAAGGACTTCTAACCTCAGCAATTATGCAGGCAGGCAGCCTTCTTGACATTTCTCATTTTCATCAGTTCAGAGCTCAATGATCTTAATTTTGGATGAACAATTTGTATATGGGTCAAACACCTTGTTAGCCATGGTAGAAGACAATTGTTAACCTTCTTTCTATAGAAATGTTGGTCCAGAAGCCAGAAGTTAGGCAGTCCAGAAACAATTTTGTTACAAAAATGTGTGTAGCTCCTGATGCCGTGTTAGGTCATCATTCTGCCCTTGGCCATCCTGACTCATTCTTTGCGTTGGTGTTCACATTGAATTAACATAAATTCAAAGCAAAAATCTCTCCATATCACCTCAGGAATACTGACTCATTCCTTTTTTGCTGTATTAAATATTCCCTTACTATTCAGTTTTGCTAATGCCTATAACAATTATTTTTAATGATAGTCACCTTATTTACAGGAGAAACACTAAGAAGTGGTTTAACATAGTGGTCCAGAGCACTTACTTGGGGGCCACACTGCCTGGATTGGAACCTACCTCTGCCACTTACTAGCTTTACAAACTTGGGCAAGTTTCTTGACTTCGTGTCTCATATTTTTTTCTAAGTAAAATGGGAATAATACCACTTTATAGGACTGCAGTGGGAAAAATTAAATAAATTAATCCACATAAAGTGCTTAGAACAGTGCTGAATACATAAATACATCCTCAGTAAATGCAAGCCACTGTCCCTAGCTCTTACTTAAAATTAAGAAAACTCAATTATAAAATTTTAATCTAAATATAGAATTCAGTATTAGGAAACCTGGTAAGTGCTTGAGGAAAGTCTCACAAGCTAAACGAGACTAGCATATCCTGGAGAAACAGGGAAGGTTAAAGTCTAAAGGGCAGGAAGAAGACCTTGGGTTCCGGCCGTAACAGAACTGCGATCCAGCAATGTGACTCTGGACGTCCTTTGTTCATCTGTGCCATGAAGAGATGCATCTACATGTTCTTTGAAGTTACTTCCAGCCTCTAACAATCCATAATTTCTTGAATTCACATTTTTTGCTCGTCAGCTACGTAGTATTATTGATACAAATCTGAACAGAAACAAATAATACCTGTAAAATAGTTTTCATGAAGAAATGAAAAATAACATGGACAGATCCCAAAGTCCAAAACATGAATTTGAGTGGCCCTGTCCCTTTAACATACTTCCTTGTATGAACATGTTCATGAAAGTTCCACTAAATATGGGAGAGACAAGTTGAAGAGCCTTTCCAGAATTTTACATTGCATGGTGTTGGGATCTACCCTCATCTTCTCTGGGCTGTCCACAGGTGATTCTTGGCGTATAACTCCATTTCTAATCCTGGTAGTCTTACGTTAACAATGCAATATATTCTATCAAGAGTTTCTTAGGAAAAAAACCAAAATTGGTGGTACATCATTTCAAATACAATTAGAATAAAGATTTGATTTCTAAGGTTACTGCTTCTGAAAAACTTGTTTTATCTGAGATGCTTAAAATAAAAACTCATGAAAAATAACAGAATGATGGTGTTTTACACACTGATTTATTTGAAAGCATAATATATAAAAAAGTATAGAGTGTCACACAAAGCATTTGATAAATAGTTTTAAATACAATTTTAAGCTCCAAGTAAAGTCTCTAATTGGGATAAAAATACACACTTTTAGCCATAAAGTGCAATTTAAAGGCAGATTTCAGACCTGTTAAGCTACATGATAGCTAATGGCCAGCTTAAGGACATTAAACATGTGCATTTATAAACACTTGAGGAAATTCATGAAAATTTTTTGTAAACATTATAAACAAACTACCACGTAATGCAGAAGAAAGTTTCATGCTCTACTTACAAATGTTTAAATCCTGTCTTTTACAATACTATAAAGTTATTTATTATAAAATTTTTATTACAGTCTTGTTTAAATTCCTTATGTCATCTTCATTAATATCAAGTAGTTTGTGTTACCTATATGTATATAAATGCACATTTTCCCTTGTATAATGCCCTATCATTAGAATATCTGACCTAAGAACAATCAGAGCGTAGCAAAATGCTGCTTTAACTGTTTAATTAAAAGTTGGGTATCCACATGATCTGGAAATGCTGCTTCCGACTTCTGTGCAGCAACATAGCTTCTCTGTAGATCTCCAATCTGTAAGAAATACCAAAGTAAAACCACAGAAAAAAATGAGTCAAAAAAGATATACAATCAGCACACTATAAATGCAAAGGGTTCTTAAGGGTAAATTGTTGAATTATGATACTTTGATTTTAGAATTCTTTCACCTAGATTACAGTTCCATCTTGAAAAATACATGAGAAAAATAAAATAACCAATTATGTGATTTCTGCTCCATTACAGTTGTCTAGTTATGAATTCATAAGCCTGTTGTTTTCCTTCATGTCACTAATAGTATTATAAAAATAGAATAACAGTTGCCTGCTGAAACAGCCAGCTCTATGTAGTTTAGGAAAGCCTTACGACAACGATTTGTAAGATACCACAGGGCATCTGTTGTTTAGGATATTGCCTTTTAGACAGAAAATTCAAGCAAAAACTATTGTATTCAAAATACAGTAACATCCTCTGCGAAGTTTTCAATGGTGCTAGCACAGTAATGTTGGGAAGATATAGTTTATAAGGTTTATAAAGAGTTTTATAAGTTATAAAGGGTGTCTCTGGTTTTCAACAAAGTTTGTCTTAAAGTCCAGTCCCATAGAAAACCACACACAGTATCTGAATCCACTAAAAGTACCTTGACTCATGTATACATTGCTAAAAAGAGAGAGCTTTTTAGTGTGGGCACACAAAAAAAATCTAGATAATTCCATTATGATAGTTTTTTTGTAACATGGATATGGATTAAAAGCATGTTTTCTTTTTTAAATCACAGCATTTCTTTTTAACATACTATTTCCTCTTATGGAAATAATATCTCACTTGAGTTATATGTTATTAAGTGATAATATTCCTGAAAGCAAGAAGTGAAGCCTTTATGGTCTAAGTGGCAGCACAGTGCAGTGGAAAACATGTGGGCATGACCAGGAATTGGGAATGAATTCTACACCCACCTGTGCTATATGACCCTAGGGGAGACTCAGAAACTCTATGTGCCCTGGGTTCCATGAGAAAGTAAGATGCACAAGGTAGAGAGGTTTTTGTCTGTTTTATTCATTGCCAATATCCTCTGTGTACAACAATGGCTAGCACAGAGCAGAGAAGCCCAATGAATGAAAAATATCAGTACAGAGAAACAGGTAAGGCAGTGACGGATGCCTCACTGCGGTGTGGAGAGACCTAGAGAGAGTGTAGAGGCTGGCACAGCAGCTAGCACTCAACCGGCACGCAAGAGTGACAACTTACGGATGACAGCTTACTTTATTTTCACAGGAATGGGAGTGCAGGTGGCTTTATGTTCATACTATGAAAAGTGACAAATTTTTATAATGTCTTCTGGTCTATAAAGAGTCTTTATATTAGCAAACATTTTTAGCCACTTCATTATCCTCAAAACTCACCTTCCATCTTAAAGGAAGGTTTCTAAGTAAAAGCTAATTATTAGATGTCTTTTGTTTTCTTCTTATTATTAAAAATGGCATATGACTCCTTTTAGCTATTGGATATTAACTGACTTGTAATACAGGACTGACAGCTGCATTTTTCCCATAATGCTCATAGCTAAAATAGTTTTCACCAACCTCCTTAATTTTATAGTGATCATGCCACAGACTTAGTGGCAATATGATTTACAAATAATATACAGGATTTCCTTGCTGTAAAAGTCAATTACTAAATCTTTCCCAAATCAGGAATTGCTTAATGAGTATTTTTTCAATGACTAAATGTCATATTTTAAAACATAAAACAATTCTTCTGCAATCCATAATGGTGTTAAATCCAGTCAACATTCAGTGCTAAACTTTTTAAAGTGTATTAAACTGTCCATTAAAGTGAAGACATATGTATACACAATAACTGTTTCAAAAATCATTTCTTTCAGGAAGTTATGTTTGAATTTATCTGTACTTTTTGTAGAACAAGAAAGAAAAAGAAACAGATGAGATCATAAATTGATAAAGAGAATACCTTATCAGAGATGGTTGCAAAATTAAAATGTGGCTCATACATATGGGGCGCTAAAGATGACGCAGTTTGTAAGAGTGCTCTGGCCTGTGTTTAAAAAAAAAAGGAAAGAAGAAAAACCAAAGGTATGTGAGCATTTATCAGCATTACATTTGTGGGGTTTTTTTTGTAAAATAATTCTTTATCAGCATAGTACCTTAATAAACATGATCCTCTGATAAATACAGATAACATTCCTCATGTAATATGACTTACTATAATTAAATCTTGACAGCTTGCCAAAATTACATTAATAATAACATTTCAAAATATGGAGAAAATAAGAGAGTTGAAAACTTACAACAGATTTAAAGTTAATTGACTGTCACTGTTTTTATGAAGTTTATATTTCAGTGTGATATACAACTCAAAATAAAATCCTCTTGATGTTAAAAAAAAAGTCGCTAGTTTCTGTTGCTGTGTATTGATTAGGTTTCTCTAAGATGACAACGACCAACCAAAAAGCCTTAAGTTCCACAGTGAAGCATCTATTACACTGCTGATCTGAAAATGACAACTGAATGCAACTGAAAATGACAAGCTTTCTGTTCTCTAAATTACTCAAAAAACAAAATTCCCATCATTTTTGTCTCAAAGGATCATACACTGCAGAGACCACAGAGAGATGTGACATGCTCACACATTCATTGTTAAGACCACAAACTCAGTATTCCAAGCTGCTGAATTCTAAGCATTCCTCTAACCTTGAGCTAAACCCAAAACCTCTATCCATGACCCTGAGGACAAATTTGTGAATTTTTTTTTATGGAAAATAAAATAACAGTTCATAAACAATGGTGGATATTAATTTTTTTGTTTTATGATTTGCTAGTTGTTTTCTCTTCCTTCTGATTGAAATACAGTTTTTAATAATAAATAGTACCATAAAACCTTTCACCAAAACATCTCAAATTAATTGTATACTAGAGAAACTACAATAAGTAGGAGGGAAAGGAAATCACCAACTTGGGAATAGAGAACATCACAAAAAAGCCCTTGTTTCATAAGCACACAGGTTAAGTTCCATGACAGAACACGTTCCCATTTTAGAGTATTTAGTTTTTGTTTATAAAATACAAGTTCTTCTCATACACTTTGGGGGAATTTATTAAATAAAGGAAACATCCAAACATGTTGCTTTCCTTGTTTTGTTAAAAGGTTGTCATTGTGCTTACAAGACCAGGTTGGAGGTTAAGGTCACTATGTCTGTGACCTTGGGTAAAGTTACTTACCCTTCTTGAGTCTCTGTTTCTTCACCTCTAAAGTCTGGATTGTAATAGTATCGACCCTTGATTACCACTAATATCATATGAATGTATTTAGCATTTTAAACTTTATGTCATCATAATAATAAACTTACTAAGCATCTACCATGTGCTCGATAGTATGATTCCCCTATGCCAAGTGTCTTACATGCCAATCCTCACAAAAACACCTTCGGGACTGTTATCTCCCTACTTTATATATTGTCCATTCATTTCACAAATATTGCCTGAGCACCTACCATCAGCTGGGCACTGTTTTTGATGCTGAAAATATAGCAGTGAGAAAACAAAAAAGGCCACTACTTTCATGCAGCTGGCATTCTACCTTCTACAGGAAATGCAAGGGTATTCTGACAAAGTGGTAAGTACCGTGAAGAACAGGACAGGAGACTGACACTGCCTGAGGGCTCCTTCAGAGTGATGTTTGAGATGGCCTTTCTAAGGAGGTGGCCATTAAATCTGAATGACAGAAGGAAAAGTCAGTGCGGATCTGAAAGAACATTCCAAAGGCCCTAAAGGAAGCACAGGCCCTGAGCATCTGCAGAGCAGTGGGGCAGCCTGTGTGTTGTGTGTTCGGAAAGCCGCAAAACGTATAGTTGCAGAGACGACATGGGGCCTGGAAGGCCAAGGTTTGAATCCAGATTTCCTAAGTGAAAGGAGAAGACTTTGGGCATGCTAAGCAAAGTAGTAATAAAAGTATCTTGTTTCTTTAAAAATCCCTTTGACTATTCTGAAGAGGATGTATTAAAGGCTACAACTACTTGCTAATGTAAGTGGAAACAAAAAGACCAGACAGAAGGCTCCTTTAGAAGTCCCAGCAAAAGGTGGGAGCAGTCTGGAGAAGGGTGGTGGGTGTGAAGAAACATGGCCAGAGTCAGGATGTGACTTAGGCAGGGAGAACTGACAGAACTTGCTGAACACGATGGGGGCTTGGGGTGGCAGGGAGGCAGTAGAAAAACAGGTTTAAGGGCAGCCTGAGGATTTTTGGCCTGAGCAGCGGGATGGTGGATGGCAGGCTGTGGATGGTTGAACAGTTCACTAAGATGGGCAAGACAGGGAAGGTGCAAGTTTGTCCTAATACAATCCAGTGTTCTTTGGATACAAGAAAGGTTAAGTAAATTGTCCAAGGTCACTTCATGAATACGTGACCGAGCCAGAATAAAACGCAGGCCGGTCAGTCTCTAGAGCTCATTTTTAAATTGTTAACATGCAGATGGCTACACAGGACAGCTGTTCTTTGAAGAAAGCAGATTGTCTACCATGCCACTGGTAGTCACTGACCTGCTCAATGTGGCCCTTCCGCATCTCCAGCACGGCCAGGTTGTTGTAGGCCTCAGCGTGGTTGTTATTGTTGACCAGAGCCAGCCGGAGGCACTGATGGGCCAAGTTTGTATCCCCTATGCCCTACAAAACAGAAGCACATAATCTCATACACAAATCCGTATGTTTCCCCCGGCCATCTCCTCCCTTCATTGCTCATATTAAGTCTTTTCTGCCACCGTAGAAAAAGCAACAAGGACTCATCATAGGAATCAAATGTGAATAGTATGAGAATTTGACCTGTGAATATAAAATGAATTATGGTGACTCCTAGGAATCTCTCAACTGCTCTGTAAGACAGCAGCCAAACCTGGATGCATAAACCTGAAATTTTCTTCAGACTAACTTGTGACCTTTTCTAGAACCAGAAATTATTTTAGAGAAACATACCACAGCTACATGTCCCAAGTTGTACCAGACATCAGCTGTCTCCTCTTCATTTTCAGCCAGAGAAAGGGCACGTTCAAATGAGGTCAGAGTCATATCATACTGCTGGGCATAGAAGCAACAGAGCCCCAGATTGTTAAAAAGCTGGCAGTTATAAACACCCATCTGCAGGAGTCGCCTTTTTAAAAAAAAGCACACATATTTTGGTGTCAGACCAACTATATAAATATTAAGACATATATTTTTTTACCCAGAGATGAATTAATTTTATAATTTTTAACAAAAAGAATTTAAATAGGAAGGATTATAGTAAATGAAAAAAAATTTTAAGCAAATACAAAAACAAGTCCTCTTTAAGGGCCAGTCATGGGAAATGTGTCTGGAGGCAAGGTCAAAAACAACATTTGTTTACCTCAAAAGCTGTTACAGAACCAAAGTAAGAAGTAAATAGTCACATAAAGTGAAACCCACATATTTTTGCTTCGTAAAGTTTTGGTGCCCATAGATAAACTCCTAAGACCTTCTCCTCTAATTTGAGGACTATGTGTAGCATTTACTGTCATGTTTTCAGCTGAGCTGTGTGCTGCTTATGGTTATTGGTATTTCATGATTTAGCTGTGCCTGCTGACCTCCAATGAGTGTCCACTATGGAAGTCAAGACCATCAGTGGATCCCTGTGTTATCCACTTAACTTTCATGCTACAGCTCAAGAAGCTCATTTTGTTTCTATGTATCATTAATCCCAAAGGACAAAGGACAAGGGAGCTTAAACCAGCAAATTAAAATCCACGCCAGCTGCCCTTGACCCACTTCGCAGGTGGGGGAGTAGAGTCAGTTGCATGTGCGTCAGACAGCGTTCATATTATCGTTTTATGCTCCCAACATGTATTTGGAAAGAACTCTTGCCAGCTGCCATTACCTCACTTTATATTACCTAAGCGCTGAAGAGGAAATCAAAATTTAAGAATTAATCTCAGAAACCATCTTTAGGATAAAATAAGTATACGCTCAGAAGAGAACCAGAGAACAGAACTTACTTAAGACTTTGCAAAATGATTTGGACAAGAGCTGACAATACTTCACCAAACAGGGGATCCTGTTTCAGGTCCTCATCAGGGCTCAGAATCTGGGGCCCACGGCTCTTTGCAAAATTTATCACTATTTCAGCATCAGGGTTTTCATATTATAGATAGTGGTATTAGTGGAGGCAGTAGTGGTAGGAAGTGCTTCCAGGAACTATTAAACTATTACTGACTGATGACAAAACAGCTAATTCATACAATGACATGGTGTTAAAAACTCAATTCTTCAGGTGTGTTTCTGCAAGATGTCAAATATCCGGGGATTTCTAAATTACTAGATGACACTTCAAGGCTTGTAAAACATCCGGGTGTTTGAATTTTTGGTGTCATATAGACATGGCCTGCACATTATCTCTCTATGCTGTCATTCCATCTTCATTACTGTTTCACCAATATCTCACAGGAAAGTAGTTCTGCAAATTGACTGGGAGGCGCACCTGTAAAAGCGGAGTGCGATTTCTGGTTGATCAGAATAAAAGTGGTTGCTTCCAATGCAGGCAATGGCTTCCACATGGGTATTGTCCTGTTTCAAAACTTCTTTGTAGTATTCGGCTGCTGATGAAATATTGTTCATTTCCTATTCTCCATAGAGACAGAAGAGCAATAGCTTTATTAATATTGCCAAGAAATTATTTTTCTCTGACTGATTTTTGTCAGCTCTCCAACAAATTGAGAGCCCATCATGTGCCAGAACTCTGTCTAGACCCTGGGGACACGATATGAACAAAAAGATAAAAGTTTCTGTCCTCAAGGAGGTTACCGCTGGTAGGGAAGACAAACAGAGGAGCAGTATGCAATATAATGGCAGGCGAGGTAAGTGATGTGAAGAGTGAGCGCAGTAATGAGGAGGGAGAGGAGAGGGAGGGAGGGTGCCTTCAGAGGGGGTTGCGGAGAAGGTGCTGTGTGAACAGAAGCTTGAATGAATGAGGGTCCTGAGCTGAGCACATCTGGGGGAAGTGCATCTGAGCAGAGAGAATGTGCTTGTCACAGAATGAAGAGCCACAGAGAGGCAAGGGAGGCTGCAAAGGCGGTGGGTGGGACACCAAGGGGATCAGAGAGGTGGCCAGGGGCTTTGTCAGCCATAGTAGGAGCTTCAGGTTTTTTCTAAGTTGATGGAAAACCATTAGATAGTTAAGAGCAGGGGAGTAACGGGATGATTTAAATAACTCGGTGGCTACACAGAGGATACACCAAGGAGAGGAAGAATGGTAGCAGGGAGACCAGCAGGGGTCATCATAACCTGAGAATCATAAATAAATGCATTTAATGTCACTAGTGAATGTCATCTCTCTCAAATCCACTGCCAACGCCACTTCACGCTCACATCCTCCATGAAATATCCCTTCTACCCTCACTTCACACAGCTCTCTTCGGCCTTTCAACTTACATGACACTTACTGTGTGAACCACTCACTTTTTCTTATATATAGACTCACTTTTTGTGAGATCTTAATCATAACATATTTTATCAATTCTAAGAGACTCTACTGATTGCAAGAAGCACCACACAATGCTTTTTTATCACACAGAATTTTCTTCGTACATCCATGGACTTTGGTTTTTGTTTTTTTCAATTTAAGGACTTTATTTTGAGAACTTTTAGGTTCACAGCAAAACTGAGGGGACAGTACAGAGGTAAATGCATTGCATTATTCAATA
This sequence comes from Smutsia gigantea, assembly GCA_032199065.1. Lineage (NCBI taxonomy): Eukaryota > Metazoa > Chordata > Mammalia > Pholidota > Manidae > Smutsia > Smutsia gigantea. The sequence goes on along the minus strand of JAVSCE010010699.1, from coordinate 212,297 downwards.
TAAAACATTACACCCATTAATATTAGTACCAGTCTCATCAATATTAGCAATATGAAAATAGTTTTGACCTTGGGGACCCCTTCAAAGGGCCTCAGAGACCCCCAGGAATCCCTGGACCACACTTTGAGAAATGTTGATATTAAAGTGGTATTTGAGACTGTTCTTCCCACTCCTCTTCACTCATTCCCAAGAGGCAAACTGAGCTTTCTTGTCTCAGCCCCTTCTGGGTCTCCTTGGAAGCCAAACTGACTCCAAGTGTGAGAGCAAGAGAAACTCCATTTTTAAAAAAAGGAAGGCCATCTTAAGAAGGAGGCCTCAACCCCGACCTAGTTCTAAGAAAACTTTGTTCCAGTTACTGGAAAAACCACCCATTGTTCCAGTGACCCTCACCCCAGATAGTTCCCTAGCAACAACCTCAAGGTCCAGACACTCAAGGTCCAGACTCTCCTGTCCCTTAAAGATAACATACCTTACATGTTACATCAGCCGGCAGCTTAGCACCAGCCAGACTCAACCAATAAAGAATGCAAAAGACACCCTTACTTTAATTCATCCAATCAGCATATGCCAAGTTAGAGTTCCCCTCTTCCTGTACCTTGTAATGCATAAAAACCTTGCCTACCCTAGGCTCGGGGCTCTCACTTTGGAACCACTGCATTGGTGACAGGTGCGGGCCCGAGCTCGAGCTTGAAATAAATGACCCTTGTGTATTTGCATCGGAATCGGCTACTTGGTGGTCTTTCGGGGACTCGCGACTTGGGCACAACACAAGATGCCCACACTCTCCTCCCTGCCGTGTGGAGCAGGCTCTCTGGAGTGGAGGTCTGTGGTTATAGGGCCATGTCTGTGACAGGGTGACTACTATCTAACTCAGAGGCAGAACACTATTAAGTCCTTTTGGTCATAGACCTAAAGCCACATGCTTTGATTCAGCTCTCATCAGTAATAAAGTTAACAGTTTATCCTCCCTGTGTCTGAATCTTGTATCCATGTCTTAGTTGGTTTTCAACCTGGAGTGAGGAACACAACTGTTATGCATTAGTCCCATAAAACCCCAATAAAACAGCCACAGGTGGATCCAAACTTATGCCTTATGTATTTTTTCACATGCTTTATATTTGAATTTTTACCTAAAGTCCTACGTGGACTTTAGGAGAGGAGGCCTTTTCATTTATTGCTTATAGCTGAAAAGTAACTAATATTTTCTCCAAAACAAAGGGCTGTTGACATATTTGTTAATTAATTGTAAGTTCATTTTCTCCTGAATTTTACACTGCTTTTATGTACAGCTATTCCAAATATTCTTTAATATTTTAAGAATGTAAGAACTCATTGAAAAGTATGAAAAATAAAGAATTTCAATAGACGTATATTTTCTACTTTCAGGTAAAACACAAAAGAACTTGAACAAATGAACATCTTAACTCACTCCCCTGAAGTACCCCCCCCACGTCTTGCCAATGAATTTCAGCCCCGGGCAAGTTTGCTACAGATTCAATGTGACCAAAGAAATTGACAGCAAAATGTTCTTGGGGGTGAAAGGGTTATACCCAACTTTATTTCCACGGTGGCAGGTCAGTCACTAAAATCCTGTTCACTCAGAGTGAGTCTGCATGCAGCAAGCTGGTCTCTGCCTCTGGGCCCCTCTGTCTTCGGCACTGCATCCTCTGGGTCTCTCTGCCTGCACAGTCGTCCCACACAGCTGTCCTCTGGGCCTCTCTGCACAGCTGTCCCACACAGCCATCCTCTGGGCCTCTCTGCACAGCTGTCCCACACAGCCGTCCTCTGGGTCTCTCTGCAGAGCCATCCCACACAGCCAGCCATCCTCTGGGCCTCTCTGTCCAGTTGTCCCACACAGTTGTCCCACACAGCCATCCTCTGGGCCTCTGTCCTTGGCACTGCCACGACTCCAGCCTCTGCTCTGCTCTCTCGTGCCACCGTGTCACACCCAGAGCACTGGGCAGAGCTCTTTATATAGAGTCAACAGCCATGTATTGCCCACAGGTGTGCAGTGAGCTAGTCAACCAGGGCCAGGTGAGAATCCTGGCCAAAGGGACTCTCATTTTATCCACAGAACAATTTCCACACCAAAGCACAACCTGACCAGTGAGTGTTCACTGCCCCCAAAGCATGGGGCCCCACAACATGACTCCTCTGGTTTCCCAGGCAGCAGCATCCCAGTGTGCGGCCTCAGTGTCCCAGGTGCCCACGTCAGAGTATCAGTCAGCTCAGGCTGCCATGGCAAAACACTGCACACTGGGTGGTTAGATGACACAAATTTATTTTCTCAGTTTTGGAGGCCAGATGTCCAAGATCAAAATGCCAGCCTTGCCTGGCTTTATGAGGACATCCTGGCTTGCAGAGGGCTGCCTTCTCACTGTGTCCTCATAGGGCAGAGGGAGAGTAAGCTCTCTGCTCTCTCTTCTGTTAAGGACATTAATCCCATCATGAGGGCCCTACCCCCTGGACTTCATCTAAACCTAATTATCTCCCAAAGGCTCCATCTCTAAACACCATTACACTGGGATGTCAGGGCTTCAACGTATGAGTTTGAGAAGGACAGTTTAGTCCATAGCAGGGGGCACTGACCAATGCAGAGAAGGCTCCATCCTGAATCGCTAGTTGTTCCAAGGCTTTCAGTTCTCTAAAATTACCTTTGAATGTTTGTATACTTGATTGAGGGGCACAGAACTAATTTATGTTATCTTGAAGAATTTTAGATTGAAACTAAGTTATGTTTTTGGCAACCTGATAGGTAGTTTTAAAAACCTGTTATTGTAAAATATGTGTTCATGCTAAATAAATTTAAACACTGCAAAAGGGTATAAAATGAAAAGCAAAAGTCCCCTCCCCAAGTCCCAGTCAGCAGAGGCTCTGTTAATAGTTTCCTGAGTATTCTTCAAGACATTTTGTTCACATATATGCACACACACAGGCATGAATGTTTTAATCATAAACAGAATCACTGTACACATTCTGATATGCCACTTATTGTTTTTACTTTGTCTTGTGTCTTGGTTCTTTCTCTATCAATGCAGAGGGCTCTACTCCATTACTTTTTTTCTCTGCATAGTTTTCCATCAGTATATACAACACATTTAACCAGCCTCTTTTTGATGAATTAGTTTCCTTTTTAACCTAAAAAAAATACTGTAAAACCATCCTTGTACATATCTTGCACACTTATATGAAAATGTCCTTAAGGAAAATTCCTAGAAGCAAATTGCTGGGCTAAAGAGCATGCACCTTTAAGAATCTCATCAGAACTGCAAACAGCCTCCAAGGGCTGTACCAACATACACTCCCTACAATAATGTTCCTCTACACACTTGACAACCCTAGTGTTTTGCCAATGGGTTTCAACCCCGGGCAAGTTCACTATGGATTCAGTGTGATCAAAGAAATGACAGTAGAATGTTCTTGGGGTGAAAGGGTTATACCCAACTTTATTTCCACAGTGGCAGGTCAATCACTAAAATCCCAACCCCTCAGAGTGAGTCTGCACACCGGAAGCCGATCTCTGCCCCTGGGCCTCTGTCCTCGGTGCTGCCACCACTTCAGCCTCTGCTCTGCTCTCCTGCAGCCTTGCAGCCGTGCCACCGTGTTGCCCAGAGCACTGGGCAGAGGTCTTTATAGAGTCAATAATGACATATTGCCCACACCTGTGTAGTGAGCCAGCCAACCAGGGCCAGGGGAGAATCCTGGCCATAGGAATTTTCATTTTATGCACACCTAGACACCATGGAACTTACCCATTTTTGTCAACCTGATTAAGTGAAAAGTGGCACACTATTCTAGTTTTTTTGTCTTTATTCTGACTGAGGTTAGGCATTTAACATACCAATACTGGTATTTCTTTTTCTGTGAACTGCTGAGTCATGTCCTTTGCCTGGTTTTGTCCTTTTATGATTGGTTTGTATGTATGTGGGAACTGGGTGGGAGACTGCCTGCCTGGACACAAAAGAGCTGGAGGCAGAGATGTGGCTCAGAATCCTGGGTGCTGACTCTGCTTTCTCCTTCTAGATGAAATGAGCCTGTGCTAATGATGCTTTCAGTCCAAACCCCAGGAAAACCCAGTGTGTATAAACATTCCCTTCAGAGCAAAAGCATAGACAGTTTGCTTAAGTTCTCCCAAATGGGCGTCACCAAGCTCCACGAAAGGGCAATGGTGTAGCCAACATGCAGCTGGAATTGGGCTGCTATGTCACCTCTAGGGTGCTGTACTTGCATAGAGACGGTCAACGGCTCTTGTGTAAGCTGGTCGGAAAACAAGGGCCTATGAAAAAGCCATGCCACAATTCTGACCCACAACTGCTCCGAGGAAACACCTAGTTTCCAGAAGCGTTTATGTTCTTGACTAAATAAATGAGAAGTTTTAAGTTTGTGTGCAGGCACATTTGTCTGTGTGTGTCTGTGTGTAATTCTCCACCAACCTGCAAACCACCTGAAATCCAGCAATTTTTAAGCAATGTACAGACCGAGGAAATTAAAAATAGTCTTTTGTCTGTCTCAAGTATGGAAAATATTTCCCCTGTTTGATATTTTTACTTTTTGGGGGGAGCTTGTTTTGGTTTTACTTGTATATGTGTTTTTACTACATAGAAAAATTTAACTTCTCAAATTTATCAATCTTTTCTATTATGGCTTTCTGACTTTGTTTCATGCCTAGAAAGGTCTTCCCATTCCGTATTTGTACAAATAATTCATTTGTGTTTTCTTCTGGAACTTTCATGGTTTTCAATCTTTGAGTCATCTGGCAGTGCCAGATTCTTTTACTATAAGAAATCATTACTCATCCAGCTCTATTTTTTTTTATCTGTTCAATAATCCAATTGGTTTAATAGGCAATATTTATCACATTATAAATTTTCCTATGTATGAACAAATATAGATTCTGTTTTGGCCCTTTAATCTATTCCTGCATCAGAATTGTTTAAATTATAGTAGCTCTAGGTACATTTTATGAATGTAGATTTTTAGAAATATTTTCAAATATATAAATGTCACTTCAAGTATATAAATAATAGTGGTATCACTTACATGATTTTTACAGTGGTTATTTTATTTTATTTTTTATTAATCTACAATTACATGTGTAATATTATGGTTATTAAACTATGCACTTCATCAGGTCCCCACCCACCAAACCCATTACAGTCACTGTCTATAAGCGTAGTGAGATGCTATAAAATTACTGCTTGTCTTCTCGGACTTGTACAGCCCTCCCCGTGCCCTCCCAACATTACATCTGCTAATCGTAATGCCCCTTTTTCCCCCTTCTCCCTCCCTTCCCACCCATCCTCCCCAGTCCCTTTCCCTTTGGTAACTATTAGTCCATTCTTGGGTTCTGTGAGTCTGCGGCTGTTTTTTTTCTTTCAGTTTTTTCCTTTGCTCTTATGCTCCTCATATGAGTGAAATCATTTGATACTTGTCTTTTTCGGCTTGGCTTATTTCACTGAGCATAATACCCTCTAGCTCCATCCATGTTGTTGCAAATGGTAGGATTTGTTTTCTTCTTATGGCTGAATAATATTCCATTGTGTATATGTACCACTTCTTCTTTATCCATTCATCTACTGATGGACACTTAGGTTGCTTCCATTTCTTGGCTATTGTAAAAAGTTCTGCGATAAACACAGGAGTGCATATGTCTTTTTGAAACTGGGCTGCCTCATTCTTTGGGTAAATTCCTAGGAGTGCGATTCCTGGGTTAAATGGTATTTCTATTTTGAGTGTTTTGAGGAACCTCCATACTGCTTTCCACAATGGTTGAACTAATTTGTATTCCCACCAGCAGTGTAGGAGGGTTCCCTTTTCTCCACATCCTCACCAACATTTGTTGCTGTTTGTGTTTTGGATGTTGGCCATCCTTACTGGTGGTGAGGTAATATGTCATTGTGGTTTTAATTTGCATTTTTCTGATGATTAGTGATGTGGAGCATCTTTCCATGTGCCTGTTGGCCATCTGAATTTCTTCTTTGGAGAAGTGTCTATTCATGTCCTCTTCCCATTTCTTAACTGGATTATTTGCTTTTTGTTTGTTGAGGTGCATGAGTTCTTTATATATTTTGGATGTCAACCCCTTATCGGATATGTCATTTATGAATACATTCTCCCATACTGTAGGATGTCTTTTTGTTCTACTGATGGTGTCCTTTGCTGTACAGAAGCTTTGCAGCTTAATATAGTCCCACTTGTTCATTTTCGCTTTTGTTTCCCTTGCCCAGGGAAATATGTTCATGAAAAAGTCGCTCATGTTTATGTCCAAGAGATTTTTGCCTATATTTTTGCCTATGTTTTTTTCTAAGAGTTTTATGGTTTCATGACTTACATTCAAGTTCAAGTCTTTGATCCATTTTGAGTTTACTTTTGTGTATGGGGTTAGACAGTAGTCCAGTTTCATTCTCTTACATGTAGCTGTCCAGTTTTGCCAACACCAGCTGCTGAAGAGGCTGTCATCTCCCCATTGTATATCCAAGGCTCCTTTATTATATATTAATTGACTGTATATGTTTGGGTTAATGTTTGGATTTTGTATTCTGTTCCACTGGTCTGTGGGTCTGTTTTTGTCCCAATACCAAATTGTCTTGATTACTGTGGCTTTGTAGTAGAGCTTGAAGTCAGGGTGCGTAATTCCCCCTGTTTTATTCCTCCTTCTCAGGATTGATTTGGCTTTTTGGGGTCTTTTGTGGTTCCATATGAATTTTAGAATTATTTGTTCCATTTCATTGAAGAAAGCTGTTGGTAGTTTGATAGGGATTGCATTGAATCTGTAGATTGCTTTAGGTAGTATAGCCATTTTGACAATATTTATTCTTCCTAGCCAAGAGCATGGGATGCATTTCCATTTGTTAGTGTCCTCTTTAATTTCTCTTAGGAGTGTCTTGTAGTTTTCAGAGTACAGGTCTTTCACTTCCTTCGTTAGGTTTATTCCTAGGTATTTTATTCTTTTTGATGCAATTGTGAATGGAATTGTTTTTCTGATTTCTCTTTCTGTTAGTTCATCGTTAGTGTATAGGAAAGCAACAGATTTCTGTGTGTTAATTTTGTATCCTGCAACTTTGCTGAATTCAGATATTAGTTCTAGTAGTTTTAGAGTGGAGTCTTTAGGGTTTTTTATGTACAGTATCATGTCATCTGCAAATAGTGACAATTTGACTTCTTCTTTACCAATCTGGATGCCTTGTATGTCTGTTTTGTCTGATTGCTGTGGCTAGGACCTCCAGTACTATGTTGAATAACAGTGGAGAGAGTGGGCATCCCTGTCTTGTTCCCGATCTTAGATGAAAAGCTTTCAGCTTCTCGCTGTTAAGTATGATGTTAGCTGTGGGTTTGTCATATATGGCCTTTATGATGTTGAGGTACTTGCCGTGTATACCCATTTTGTTGAGAGTTTTAATCAGGAATGGATGCTGAATTTTGTCAAATGCTTTTTCAGCATCTATGGAGATGATCATGTGGTTTTTGTTCTTCTTTTTGTTGATGTGGTGGATGATGTTGATGGATTTTCGAATGTTGTACCATCCTTGCATCCCTGGGATGAATCCCACTTGATCATGGTGTATGATCCTCTTGATGTATTTTTGAATTCGGTTTGCTAGTATTTTGTTGAATATTTTTGCATCTACATTCATCAGGGATATTAGTCTGTAATTTTCTTTTTTGGTGAGGTCTTTGCCAGGTTTTGGTATTAGATACAGTGGTTATTTTTGAACCGATTCACAAGATACTAACTATTTAATTAGATTTTTAGTTATTTAAAATAAAGTTACAAATAACTTCAGGAAGTGAATGTTGCAGTGGTTCTCAAACTCTGTTATACATCAGAACCACCTATTGAGATTGTTAAACATTCAAAAGCCTGAGTTCTACCATCCAGGACATCTGATTCAGTAGGCAGAGGATCGGAGGATTGGCCACACTTTTCAAACATTCCCAAAGTCATTTTTATACACAGTCAAGTTCGAGAGCCACTAGACTAGTATTTCCTAGGGTAATGTTTCTCATCTCAAACACCTTTAACCAAGAAGAGCTCAAACAGAGACTTGCCTTTTGAGTGGATAAACAAAATGCCTCAAGAAAAATTAAAACCGCAACCAAATAAATTTAAGCAGGATAAATCATTTTAAACAACTTTCTCTACAAAACAAAACAGTGAACAGCAGGCAGCACAACATGCTCATGTAAAAACTGGGAACATTTAAAAGATACCAGACCAAAATCAAAGTGATAAATAAAGAGAACGTAAAGGAGAAGAGTCTCTCCAGAGAAAAGTATGATGAACCCACAACTGCTCAGAGGAAACACTTCATTTCCAGAAGAAAAACCCCTAAAGGCATATGTATTATTGGTTGCACAGCTAAGGAACAAACTTTACTAATTAACTCTAAATCCACTGTCCCATAAAGAGAAAAAGAACATGGGAATATCTGTCTTTTATTGTAAACTTTGGCCTAAGGGAAATTAACTATGTAAATTCAAGGGGAAATACTGCATCTGACTCAAAATTTTAAGTTTGTGCTTAGCTCTGTTTTTTTTTATTGAGATAATACAAAAAAGTATACAAATCTTAGTGTCTAGTTTGATGAATTTTGACACGCACATGCACTCATGTAACCTTCACCCAGATCAAGATGGGCTTAGTCCTTGAGCACACCATTTGTGGATGACATACCATCCTCACAACTACGAGCTACGAGGCTTTCCTCTCCAATTCTTTCCTCCTTTGAGTGCCAACTCCACTCTACTTTCTCACAAAGCCTTCCACTGCACTCTTATAAAAGGGAATGTTCCTCTAACTCCTGGCCAGACCCAGAGCAGGAAAGGAAGAAGGTAACTGATGAGAGAATCTGCTCCAGAGCCATCCCATCCCAGCCACAGCAACAGTGCCTGTAACAGAGCCTCAAAAGGAATTCTTCTGACCAGCAGCCACATGTTCAAGAATCCCTAGTTCTCCAGGTCTCTGCCAGCAGTTCCTGCCTAACAAGAGAAGAGCAGGAGGACGTAAGTGTGCAGAAGCAGAGCCCAAAATGTCAAAGGACTCGGATTGTATCAAGATAGTCATCACTGTGCATGAATTACACTGCTTTCAAAAATCAATTCTGTTTGATTTTCTATCTAAACTTAGTCAAAATTTTGTTCGTGTTCAATTTAGGGCCACACAAGTAAGACTAGAGATATGATACAGCATTTTTAATGAATAATCAAAGTCTTCTATGTTTGTTAAAATTATATTTCAAAAGGGGAAACTATTTTTTTAGACAATTTAAAAATATAATCTGCTCTTTATTTTAAAAGCAATGCATGTTCATTACAGAAAATTTGGAAAATACAGAAAGTATAAAGAAAAAAATAAAAGTCATTCATATACTACCACCCAGATATAGCAACTGTGACTACCTTCCATTCTTTTTCTAACAAAGCAAATTTAAAATATTGTTCCCTAGCATTTCAAAGAAATTAAAAGAGAACAGAGATACTTCTTGCAAATATTCTAAGTACTAAACAGTAAGATACTTTTCTAAAAAGCGGCAAAACAACTGAAATGAAGAGATTAAACTATTTACAGATGATGAGGATATTACATAGAAAATGTAAGAGAATCTATAGATAGATAAGGCATGAAAACTTAAAAAGAGTATTTAGCCAGGTTGCTAGTACCAAATCAACTTTAAAAAATTAATGTATTCCTTCTCACCAGAAATAATCAAATAGAAAATGCAATAGACAAAAAAAAGATTCCATCCAGAGTGATACCTAGAAATAGATCTCTGCAGAACAGTTAACAGAACAGGTCTGAGACTGCTATTCTTAGAAAGGCCTACTTGCAAGGTTGGTCCTTAACTGACATCTAAGAACTTGGTGGGTTCCCTCTATTAATATAAAACTCTCCTCAGATGATCCAGTGGCTCACTACCCCTCCACTGTTTGTACAAACAATGTGGAATATAAAGTTGATGTGGTGCATGAATACACGTGCTTTATTTTTTGGAGTCTGGAATTTGGGTACATGACAGGCAGAGGGTGCCTATACAACAAGACCGCAGCAGTAACCTCAGATGTCAAGTCTTTCATGGGCTTCCCTGACAACAATTCACACATGTTGTCACAACCTTTTCCTGAAAGAATTAAGTGTGTCGTATGTGATTCTACTGGGGGAAGACATCTGGAAGCCTGGTTTCCTCTGAACTTTGACCCACTTGCCTTTTCCTTTTACTGATTTTGTTTTGTATCCCTTTGCTACAATAAATGTTAGCTGTGAGTACCGATGTATGCTGAGTCCCAAGTCCTTCCAATAAACCATTGAACATCACAGTGGTTCGGGAGACTCCCAACAAAACATCTTTATAGAGCTAATTACAAAACAGTCATTGAGGCACAAAAGAAGACCTAAGAAAATGGGGAGTTGTATCTTGATCAAGAGTGGGAAGAAAGGCAGCTCCCCCACCATTTATATATTTAATGCAATTCCAATCAATATGTCTGCAGTAATATTTTTTTAATGGTTCTTGATAAGTCAATTCTAAAATCAATATGGAAAAGCAAAGGGCCAAAAATAACCAACTATAAAGAACAGGTGGCAGAATCTGCCCAACTTGCTATAAGGAATTGTAAAGCTATAGTAATTGGGCAGCAGGGAGGCTATCTGGGCCAAAAATAACCAACTATAAAGAACAGGTGGCAGAATCTGCCCAACTTGCTATAAGGAATTGTAAAGCTATAGTAATTAGGCAGCAGGGAGGCTATCTCAATGGGGCTTTTCATGGAATTTGACAATATGCTCTAAAATTGCTAAAAATAAGCAAAAGTTGAAAATAGCCCATACATTCCTAATAAAGATGAACAAAGTGCCCTACCATATAATATTATAAGGCTACAGGAGTTAAGATGGTATAATATTGTTACAAGAATAGAAAAACAGACCAAGAGAACAGAATACAAAGCCCCAAAACGTATCTACCATCTATATACAAAAAAATTGATATTGGACCTTACAGACCTTGGGAAACGAACGTACTAGAAAAAACAGCTGTCTATATAAGGGGAAACTAAATCCCTATCCCATGCCATCCTCTACATCTTCTGTTTGAAATACTTCAAAATAAAAACTTAGTTTGACTAAATACATACACTAAAATCTCCTATTCTATTGGTAAACCACAGGCTAGCAATCATAATTTTATAAATTGTTCTCCTTGCTTGGAGGGATGATAAGCTTACTGAAGTAGAATGAACCTCAATTTTACATCAACTTTTTGAATAACAAAAACCTTACCTCATAGATCCTGGCTATTCCACAGAGTAGGGTTACTTCTCCTGGAAACTTATCTAAGCCTTGTTTAAAAAGATTTAAAGCAGTCACAGGTTGATCCAATGAAATATAAACCTAAAAGCAAAACACATTTCAATAAAAGTATTTGTTCTTAAAAAATAGTATTTGTTATAAGTTTGTAATCATTGTCTAGTAACAAATTATCTCCTAGACATTACAGTAAAAAGTTGTCATAAATGTGTAGCATTAATTTCAATAATGATGTTACAGTTTTCTCTCCACATGTTGTATATGAAGCATTCATTCATTTATCCCTTCAGTAAATGCTTATTGTGGGCTTACTATTTTCACAGAGACTGAGCAGTAACTAAACAAGAAAGGAACGAGGGAAAATCTTAGAAGAGGACAGGCATGAGTATGTCTATATGCTGGCACTGAAGAACCAATTACGAGACTGGAGGAGAAGATGCAGGAGAAAGAGAGGATGAGCCATGGAACACGGAAGTCTGGGAAAGAGCGGCAGTGGAGAGCCTGGGAGAAGGTGTGTTTAGAAAAGGACCCTCAGAAACAGAGGAGAAACAAATTTGTGAGCAATGGAGTCAGGGAGCTGAGAAACTTAGCACTTAATGGCTTCTACTGAATTAAATAGTTCAGATGCAAGCATGGATAAACAATATACCTAACAGGAATTTCTAAAACAGAGAATTATAATTTCATGTATAGAAACATAAGATTATGACATGCTGGCTCTTAAAAGACAAGTGACCCTGAAAAACCTACTTACCCTCTTTAAGTCTTCTCTTCCTGAGGAGTTCAAAGGGAATGTAAAAACCTACCTTGCTGGGTTGTTATGAGTGTTAAATTACACTGCATATGGAATGTACCTGACACAATACACTGAGTAGGTGCTCAATAAAGGGTAAATGTTGTTTTTGTTATTACGGCAAGGCCAAGAAATTAAGGATCTATATAAAAACAATGCCTGTTTTCTACAGCCTGCTTAGGTGGGAAACGAGTGTGTTGTGGAAAAGAGGGACTCTCTGGGTCTGTTACCCATGGGTGGTAAGATAGTGGCAATTTCTCCTGCTCTAATCAACAATCTTTCAAAGGAGTTTTCTTACTTTTCATGGCAATCAATTTCTCCTGAGACTGCTACCCTCCAGATATGTTCCTTGCTATAAAGAAAAATAAGTATGAACACCTTAACTTGCCAAATATTCTTGAAGAAATTGGCTATTTTCCCCAAGCACTGACCAGAATTTAAACATTTACTCTGAGAAGACAGAATTGACTCAAATTAAGAATAGTTACTTACTTTTGCCAAGTAGAGAAATGTATCTACCATTTCCTGCTGCTTCAGGGCTGATTTAAACTGCTTTTCTGCTTCACGATACATTCCTAGCCTAAGAACAGCCATTCAAAAAATTAGACATTCAACTTAAAAATAAACACCACAGCCCTTATTCCCACACTAAGGATATGAATAGAGACAAACTGCATCTCTAAGAGTAAGCATGTACTGAAGAAGGTAATGTCATACACATAAATTAATATTAACATGTATGTTTATAAAGTTTAGCAAAAAGTTGCCTATCTCCCGTATTCACCGTCTGTCTAACCCTCAGAATGGTGTGTGAAGAGTCTGTGTGAAACCTAGTCAGAGAAGGATTAGGTAAGCCAGTAGCTGCCAGTGCGCCAGGTCATACCAGCTGACCACCCAAAGAGCTTACGATCAGCTGAACATATGGCAGAGACCTGAATATGTGCTTAGGGTCTCCTGTTTTATTGGAAGAACTGAAGGATGATGTTTCTTTGAAAACATCTGCTCTTGGACAAAAGCCCATTTTTAACACCATTCTTAAATAGTTTATTTATGTAAGAAGTAATAGCCGCTTGAGTAATAGAGCTAGACCACTTTATTACTCTGGAAACATTTTCTTTTCCTTTTTAGTCTCTAATACTGATTGTCCTAGTCTAGGAATTTGAGATTTGTTCCTTGCACCCATTTCTTTTGCCCAGGGAACATTGTGTTACCACTAAATTAATCATTAAATTTATTTAATGGTTATAAATTTAAATAAATAAATGTATTTATTTAAAGATCTGTTGGGCTTTCTCATAACTACTCATCCCTGGCTATCTAAGAGCTTCTTAGGCACTTTATAATGCTTTTATTTTGTGCAATAAAGTCAGAACAATACACAGAATGTTCCATTGTGCTACTTTCATTTAAAGGATTAAAAGAACAGCTTTGCTTTTTCCCTACCTAAGTCTCAACCACTAGTGTGGCTCTCCCCAAATAGCTGTTGGAGAAGTAGGATTAAAGGGGTTAAAAGTGACCCCCCAAAACTGGCCTAAAGTTAGAGGATGTGTGACACAGCTCTTCAAAGATCCCACAGCCTTTACAAGGAGTATTCATAAAACGTTATCAAAGAACTCTTAAGTTATGAAAAACAGAATATTTATATACAAAGCTTCAACTGAACATTCAGGTCAAACATAAGCCTGAAGTTCAGTCAGTCACTGGATACCAGGAACACTTAATTATCCATGAGAGTCTATATATTTTTACCTGATACATTATCTCTTTCTAAAAATTATTTAAAAGGGATTACAATAAAAATACAAAGTAAGAATCTGAAAACAGATATCAATTTTTAAAAAAAAACAAACTAAACACAAGCAAAAAAGGAATCAGAGCTACTGAGCTACCTGGAAGCCAAAGTAAAGAAGGAAGGATGAGCCATATGTTTTTTTAATTACTGCATCTTCAAGAGATTAATTTCTTCTAGTACCACCAAAAAGGAATTTACCACATGGGTTCTTGTGCAAAGAAAATGGGGTGGGCCACGTATAAATAAAGTTTGGAAATAATAAAAACATCAAATTCGTGAGCATGAGTCAATATCACAGAGTCAGATTCAGAGATCATTCTCAACAACCGCAGACCTTCTCTCTCTGATTTAATTCCATAAACACTGTCAAACACCACGTGCAGGCAACAGTTCATGATGGTAAGGAGATGCAGAAATGAAGAGAGATAACAAGCACATCCTAAAGGTACCAATGAAGAATGAAACAAAACATGTTCACAAATAAACTTAATCATATCATGGCTAATGAGAAAAAAAAAAGCACTTTGTGAGCACAGAGTAGGAATGAACCAAGACAGTGTCAGGGAGGAAGTATCAGGCAAGATTTTGCCAGCTAGACAGGGTGGAGTAGGGGTGGAGGGGATGCCTCAGGGGCAGACAGGAGTAGGGTGGAGGGGATCCCTCAGACAGAGAAAACTATCAGCATAAGCACAGAGAGCAAAATGCACAGCACGTGGGGGATGCTGAGCTGTCTGGTTTCACTGAAAAATGAGGACACAGTAAAGGTGAGGCATGGGCAAATATGCAGGCTGGCACAAGAACATGGATGTCATACCTAAAATCTAGGCTTCATTCTAGAAGTAGTGAGCTTAACCAAAGAATCCAACACCAACTGTTCTTTCACAGCAGTTACTCTAACAGTGGTATTTAGGAAGGATTGATGAGGCAAGACAATAGAGGTGGAAAACCCAGAGAAGCCAATGTAACAATTCAGACAAATGACACTCAAAGCCAGAGTCAGGGCCTTGAAGTGGGAATGGATAGGAAGGAACAACGGTGAGAGCTATGGCAGAGGAAGAACCAGTTAGAACTTACTGGTTAGGAGCAGAGACACAAGCCAATTTGGCACTACAGCCTCTGGTAATCCGCCCTTGACCTCTCCAGTCAAAGTCAGGGGCTTTCTCGGGGCTCCTACTGCACCTCCCGCTAGCTTCCACCATCCTGGGAGCCAAGCCTGTAATTGTTTACTGTCCTCCGTTCCCCATTCAACTGTTAACCATTTGAAGGAAGGGACTATCTGTAATAAAGATTTGTAACCTCTGTGCTGGCAGAGTAGCTGCTCATAAATACTTTACTGAGTGAGTGAATGAAAAATGAATGAATGCTGAACACATAATAAAGATGAGAAGCTATTAAGGAACAGAGAAGGACAATAATTAACATGACAAAGTGCCTTCAATTAAAGAAGGTATCTGAATTGTGCTTTTCTTTAATTATTAAAGATTTTTGGAGGTTTTGCTTAAAAGCTCAAGATTCCAAGATTTTCTTCAGAAATTATATTCCTAAGAGTTTAATGTTTTAGTGGTCTAAGATTACCTTTCAGCAGAAAACACTTCCTCAATCTAACAGTAGGAAAATATAGAATTCCATGTGAAATATCTAAATGGAAAATAGTCTTAATTTCAATGGAAGACTAAGCATCATTTTTATTCTCACAGTGTCTGACTAACAACTAAAGATTATTTGTATTGAAGGATGCCCACGGCAGCCAGTCTGCCTGGTTTTTTAATAATAAAAGACATGGTTATTTTTGTAAAATATAACTGTTCACCTGTCTCTATTTTTCAAATGTTCCAAGTGCATTTCAGTATCAAGCAGCAAGTTCCAGATCTTACTGGTTGCTGTGTAACAGTTGTAAAAGTAATTACAATTTTTCTGATGTCTCTATTAATTTGCTTAAAAATGTGCTCAAACATTAAGTGAATTAACGTAAGACTATTCAGATCCATAGAGAAACACTATGGAATTGTGCAAACAGTAAAAGAACTGACATCAGAATGCTAAGCTCCAATTCCTGTTCTGCTATTTACTAACTATATGAATGTGGACAAGTCACTATCTTTCTGAGGCTCCGTATCTGGACAAAAGGCTAATAATAGCGACTACCTCCAAGGTGCTGTGACATTTTAGTGAGAAAATGTAAAGCTATCTCTTAATTGTAAAGCACTTCACATATGTGAGTCATCAGAGGAAATAAAGAAGACTTAAGAGCCAAGAGGAGTGCCGTGGGAATCAACAGACTCAAATCTAGCCCCAGGTCTGTTACTAATTAGGTCCTGTTGCAAATCACAGCCTCTCTCTGGCCTCAGCTTCCTCATCTGGAAAAGGATGTTGGATCTGATGGTCTCCAAGTTTCCCCTTCCCAGCTCTAAACTTTTACATTTTAAAAGCAACAGTTCTTAGTGCTACCATGTGGCCAAGTAAATGCTTTCTCAAGTAAGCCAAAGAGATTCTCATTTCTTATGTAGAAATCTAACCGGCCCCCAAAAAAGTTGTCAAATTTGAGGCTCTAAAATACGTTGCCACTTCTAAACCCTTCACAAATAATTACCTGTAGTAACATTTTCCAAGCTGCACTTTCCACCACCAGTCCTTGTACTGAGAATGCTCTGTGGAAAGGGCAGCCAGATCCAAAGCCTTTGAAAACAATTCATTTTAGATTAGGATTTTATCCTCTAACAATAAACAGAAACAATAAACAATGAAATAAAGCACATAATTAGTATCAATCAAAACATGCATTAGAAATCAGACAGAAGCTTAAGTTGTTCATGTTTCCAGATGGCCATGCCAATTTTCCCTAAATAGTCAGCTCCAGACCAGAGGGCTGACAGCAAATGAGAAGCAAAAATTGATCAAAGGGAGCCAGATGTACAATATATTTGAATACAATTTTAATATATAAGGTATGAAATTAATATTAAACAACGAGAAATGTTTATCTTCTCCCTACCATTGATAACTGTCTAATAATATAAAACACCTCTAACCTCAGTGGCAATCAAGCCTTTGGTGTGTTAACCAGGTCCAATTGCAGGCCCCACTTTAATGACAGATGTAGAGAAAGAGGAAGATCCAAAAGCAGACAGAAAAAGGTTTGGAAAATGGGAGCATGAAGAGCAGAAGTGAGGGTATGTGGGTAACCACTGTCTTCAACAACCATTGTTCCATTATTCTGACCTCACCTTACATTCCAGTAATTCTAAGGGTCAGACTTTCCTTTGCTGCAGACTACAAAAGATTTTAATTGCTTTCATATTTTATGTGTGTTTATCCCTTTCTCTCTAATGTCTTACAGTTTGTTCCTTCTAGTGTTTATTCAAGATTGGACACGAGATGACTAAATTGGAATAAGGATTTTATACACAGGAAATGGAAACCATTTGGACAAAGAGGAAAGCAAATTAAACTTTACACAAATTCGAAGCTCATGTAAAGATTTGGTGAGTAAAAAACTTGGGTTAATGGTTTTAAAAGAATTCTAATTTCTTAAAAAAATATTTCTTATTCTTTCTATCAAGACTGAAAAGCTTTTATTCTTTAGCCAGTGTTAATACAATCACGATATCCAACAGCTCAGCTAAAGTAACTCCAAGATTTGCAGTTCTATTATCTCGAAATGTATCCCATATTATTGTGCATTTCTTAATATGAACTCTTTTTGAAGTGAAATGTCAGAAGAATGCCTTGATTCTCCTACTGCAAAATTAATAACTTTTCCTTGTGTTTCCCATTCTCACTCGCTCTAGGGGAGATATCTAAATATGAAAAGTATTTATTTTTAAAAATGGTGTCACCATGCTGAGGTTCTAATAGACTTGAACAACCAACATCTTACTTGAAAGCTACATAAATCAAGAACAAGCCACACACTACTTTCATAAGCTTGTTTTTCTTTTTTTCCTCTAAGCCAGAAATAAAAATGAAAGCAAAAAGTGAGGAAAAAAATGTAACTTCAATTAGCACTATCTTGGGAATACTAGAAAAACATTTTCAGTCAGCTCAATTCAAGAGTGCATTACAAATATATGAACATAGTAATATTTTAACTTCATGTTTATAAAGACCTTTTCCAGCAAATAGATAATACTCATTCTCATGTTTAATATAACAGACCTTCTATTTTTCAGAAAAATGTCATTCTTAACTTTTTTACCTAGTCTAATTTCCCAAGGTTAGATTTAGTGCTTATCACAGGCTGCTGATTCACAGATACGATCCTGAAAAGCTTTCTATGTAGGACCCCTGTTTGTGCTAAGCCAATTAAGGAAATTAATATGAATTATTGATACAGAATAAAAATGGTAAAGAAATTCATTTTGATGGCTATCCTTCATGTGAATCCTGAGGTTGGCACTAGGAAAAACTATTTGTGACCATTTTAAACGGACCTTAAGTTCTCTGAGGACAGGCACCCTTCTTACTCATCTCTGTTGTCCCTGGATGTCACCATGTGGCTAAGAGGCACTCAAGAAGTATTTGTTGATTGAATCAGTTTTTTGTTTCCTGATTTGTATTGAAAATAACTTAAAGACCAAAGAAAACTGTCACTGCAAGACTCATAATTAAAAACTATTAAAAATTTTAAATGTTTAAAGTGATGAAAGTAGATGTGTATTTCTTTAAAGTCTTTCCCAGTTTTTTAAAATAAATGACCACATACTTATTATCTAACAATCTTTGGATAATTTAATCAACCTAGTATCTAGATATTAATAAAGTCCTAGAATGTCATATAAAGGCCATAAGTTTATAAACGTCCCTAAGTAGAGGGGATCTTGACAGATCTAGGCAACATGTTTGTGAATATGTCCAACTGAGCAGCCCAATGAATTTCCTAAGTAACAGTGCTTCAACGTCTAATGTTTAAAAATACAATTATCTTTTTACTATTGTTATATAGTTACAACTTCAGGCTGATGAAGTTAAAGCGCATATGGAAATAAAGATTCCAGAATCACTAACCCACAGGACACTTTAGTTTCGTCAATTCTGCCAACACTGCCCCAAAAGGCACAAGGGGAGAGGAAAGGGAGTTATTAAGAACTCAAAGGCAGAAATAGCTGTCTATAAATCAACTTTACTTTTTTAGCATTTAAATATTACTTCATAATATTCTCTATAGTTAACTACAGGAGAATCAGCAACACAAAAGACTTCAGTTTTGTCAGCCTTTCCCCCCACAATTGGAAAAACCATTAAGAACTCAAAGAAACGTAGTTTTTCATGGAAGATCCATCTTACTCTTTCTTAATATTTAAGTGCCACTTCACAGTATTTTGTCTATGATATTCTCTATACTTGTGTGAAATAGTTTATTTAAAAAGAAATTTGGAAGCCACCCAAAGTAATAATAAAAGCATCTCCGATTTTTTAACCATGTTAAAAAACAGAATTCCTTTCTTCTTTTTCCAGCTAAAGTTACAAAACATATAAAAGGAATAACAATATATGCTTTCTGCTCATTATCTAAATCCTTCTTCCATTCAGAAAATAAAATTTTTGGTAAAATCTGGGATGACATTTTAATGGAACTATCTGATCCATAACAGACTGTAATGACGTGGCTAGCCCACAACAGAATAAGAAAACAGACACAGGGCATTAGCCCTACTCAAACTCCTAGCATCCATCACAGCGCCAATACATAGGCATGCAATAATCATTGCTTTAAAGAATAAATCAATTAAAATCAATCAATAAATGAATAAAAAGGAAAACAGAGGAACCAACAATTTGTGCTTTTCACTAAACAAAAAGAAAACAAATAGTTTTAAGTTCTATGAAATAGTGCATATGCATTCTAGTAAGCAGATGAAATACTGAGGGTACAATTACAAACATTTCATTTATTGTTGCCCCTAAACTGTAGTTAAATGTGTAAGTGAAAAGTTGTGATAACATTATTATTGAAAATTTTGAAAAAAAGAAAAGGTAAAATTAGATCATCTCCATTAGGGCCATGAGATATAGCTTTTTTTATTGTTATAATCCAAACTGCTGGCACAAAGTGGGCATTCAACAAATATGTGTAGAATTAATACATCTTAACCCCGTAATATTACTTGTTTCCATTTTTAGGTAATACCTACAAGTATTTGTCGTTAATATATATGTTTAGAATTATAATTCTAACTAAATGGTATACTTCTGTTGGCTTAACACTATAAAATAAACACTTTTCATGTTTCTGCCTAGTTTCTGTAATTACGGTTTTTAAAGCCTGCATAAAATTTCAGCATGCAATTTATTGTAATGTACTAGACTCATCTTCTGTCGCTAAACATTCAAGTTGCTCTCCAGGTTTTTTTTTTATTAAGGTATTATTGATATACACTCTTATGAAGGTTTCACATGAAAAACCAATGTGGTTACTACATTTAGCCATATTATCAAGTCCCCACCCATACCCCAATGCAGTCACTGTCCATTAGTGTAGTAAGATGCCACAGATTCATTGTTTGCCTTCTCTGTGCTACACTGTTTTCCCCATGATTCCCCAAACCATGTGTACTAAACATAAAGCACCTCAATCCCCTTCTCTCACCCTCCCACCCGCCCTCCCACACCCCTCCCCTTTGGTAACCACTAGTTCCTTCTTGGAGTCTCTGAGTCTGCTGCTATTTTGTTCCTTCAGTTTTGCTTCATTGTTATACCCCACAAATGAAGGAAATCATTTGGCACTTGTCTTTCTCCGCCTGGCTTATTTCACTGATGAGCATAATATCCTCCAGCTCCATCCATGTTGTTGCAAATGGCAGGATTTGTTTCCTTCTTATGGCTGAATAGTATTCCATTGTGTATATGTACCACCTCTTCTTTATCCATTCATCTACTGACTGACACTTAGGTTGCTTCCATATCTCGGCTATTGTAAATAGTGCTGCAATAAACACAGGGGTGCACATGTCTTTTTGAATGAGAAGTTGTATTCTTTGTGAAAATTCCAAGGAGTGGGATTCCTGGGGCAAATGGTATTTCTATTTTGAGTTTTTTGAGGAACCTCCATATTGCATTCCACAATGGTTGAACTAGCTTACATTCCCACCAGCAGTGTAGAAGGGTCCCCCTTTCTCCACATCCTCACCAACATTTGTTGTTCTTAGTCTTTTGGATGGTGGCCATCCTTACTGGTGTGAGGTGATATCTCATTGTGGTTTTAATTTACATTTCCCTGATGATTAGTGATGTGGAGCATCTTTTCATGTATCTCTTGGCCATCTGAATTTCTTCTTTGGAGAACTGTCTCTTCATATCCTCTGCCCATTTTTTAATGGGGTTATTTGCTTTTTGGGTGTTGTGGCATATAAGTTCTTTATATATTTTGGATGTTAACCCCTTGTCGGATATGTCATTTACAAATATATTCTCCCATACTGTAGGATGCCTTTTTGTTATGTTGATGGTGTCCTTGCTGTACAGAAACTTTTTAGTTTTACGTAGTCCCCTGAGTTCATTTTTGCTTTTTTTTCCCTTGCTCGAGGACATGCGTTCAGGAAGAAGTTGCTCATGCTTATATTCAGGAGATTTTTGCCTATGTTGTCTTCTAAGAGTTTTATGGTTTCATGACTTACATTCAGGTCCTTGATCCATTTTGAGTTTACTTTTGTGTATGGGGTTAGACAATAATCCAGTTTTATTCTCTTAACATGTCGTTGTCCAGTTTTGCCAACACCAGCTGTTGAAGAGGCTGTCATTTCCCCATTGTATGTCCATGGTTCCTTTATCACATATTAATTGAACATATATGGTTGGGTTTATATCAGGGCTCTCTAGTCTGTTCCATTGGTCTATGGGTCTGTTCTTGTGCCAGTACCAAATTGTCTTGATTATTGTGGCTTTGTAGTAGAGCTTGAAGTTGGGGAGCATAATCTCCCCAGCTTTATTCTTCCTTCTCAGGATTGCATGGCTATTTGGGGTCTTTTGTGGTTCCATATGAATTTTAGAACCATTTTCTCTAGTTCATTGAAGAATGCTGTTGGTACTTTGATAGGAATGGAATTGAATCTGTAGATTGCTTTAGGCAGGATGGCCATTTTGACAATATTAATTCTGCCTATCCATGAGCATGGGATGTGTTTCCATGTATTGGTATCTTCTTTAATTTCTCTCATGAGTGTCTTGTAGTTTTCAGAGTATAGGTCTTTCACTTCCTTGGTTAGGTTTATTCCTAGGTATTTTATTCTTTTTGATGCAACTGTGAATGGAATTGTTTTCCTGATTTCTCTCTCTGTTAGGTCATTTTTAGTGTATAGGAATGCCACAGATTTCTGCATATTAATTTTGTATCCTGCAACTTTGCTGAATTCAGATATTAGATCTAGTAGTTTTGGAGTGGATTCTTTAGAGTTTTTTTATGTACAACATAATGTCATCTGCAAACAGGGACAGTTTAATTTCTTCCTTGCTGATCTGGATGCTTTTTATTTCTTTGTGTTGTCTGATTGCCATGGCTAGGACCTCCAGTACTATGTTGAATAGAAGTGGGGAGAGTGGGTATCCTTGTCTTGCTCCCGATCTTAATGGAAAAGCTTTCAGCTTCTTGCTGTTAAGTATAATGTTGGCTGTGGGTTTGTCATATATGGCCTTTATTATGTTGAGGTACTTGCCCTCTATACCCATTTTGTTGAGAGTTTTTATCATGAATGGGTGTTGAATTTTGTTGAATGCTCTTTCAGCATCTATGGAGATAGTCATGTGGTTTTTGTCCTTTTTGTTAATGTGGTGGATGATGTTGATGGATTTTCGAATGTTGTACCATCCTTGCATCACTGGAATAAATCCTACTTGATCATGATGGATGATTTTTTTAATGTATTTTTGAATTTGGTTTGCTAATACTTTGTTGAGTATTTTTGCATCTATGTTCATCAGGGATATTGTTCTGTAACTTCCTTTTTTTGTGGTGTCTTTGCCTGGTATTGGTATTAGGGGGATTCTGGCCTCATAGAATGAGTTTGGAAGTATTCCCTCTTCTTCTACTCTTTGGAAAACTTTAAGGAGGACGGGTATTAGGTCTTTGCTAAATGTTGGATAAAATTCAGCAGTGAAACCATCTGGCCTGCGGATTTTGTTCTTAGGTAGGTTTTTGAATACCAGTTCAATTTCATTGCTGGTAATTGGTCTGTTCAGATTTTCTGTTTCTTTCTGGGTCAGCCTTGGAAGGTTGTATTTTTCTAGAAAGTTGTCCATTTCTTCTAGGATATCCAGTTTGTTAGCATATAATTTTTCATAGTATTCTCTAATAACTCTTTGTATTTCTGTGGTGTCCATAGTGATTTTTCCTTTCTCATTTCTGATTCTGTTTATGTGTATAGACTCTTCTTTTCTTGATACGTCTGGCTAGGGGTTTATCTATTTTGTTTATTTTCTTGAAGAACCAGCTCCTGCTTTCATTGATTCTTTCTATTGTTTTATTCTTCTCGATTTTATTTATTTCTGCTCTAATCTTTATTATGTCCCTCCTTCTACTGACTTTGGGCCTCATTTGTTCGTTTTTCTAGTTTCATTAATTGTGAGTTTAGACTGCTCATATGAGATTGTTCTTTTTCCTGAGGTAGGCTTTTATTGCAATATACTTTCCTCTTAACATGGCCTTTGCCGCGTCCCACAGATTTTGTCGTGTTGAATTATTGTTGTCATTTGTCTCCATATATTGCTTGATCTCTGTTTTTATTTGGTTATTGATCCATTGGTTATTTAGGAGCATGTTGTGAAGTCTCCATTTCTTTGTGGGATTTTTTATTTTCTTTGGGTAATTTATTTCTAGTTTCATACCTTTGTGGTCTGAGAAACTGGCTGGTACCATTTCAATCTTTTTGAATTTACCGAGGATCTTTTTGTGGCCTAGTATATGATCTAATCTTGAAAATGTTCCATGTGCACTTGAGAAGAATGTGTATTCTGCTGCTTTTGGGTGTAGAGTTCTGTAGATGTCTGTTAGGTCCATCTGTTCTAATGTGTTGTTCAGTTTCTCTGTCTCCTTACTTATTTTCTGTCTGGTTGATCTGTCCTTCAGAGTGAGTGGTGTGTTGAAGTCTCCTAGAATGAATGCATTGCATTCTATTTCCCATTTTATTTCTGTTAGTATTTGTTTTACATATGTAGGTGCTTCTGTGTTGGGTGCATAGGTATTTATAATGGTTATATGTTCTTGTTGGATTGACCTTTTTATCATTATGTAATGTCTTTCTTTGTCTCTTGTAATTTTCTTTGTTTTGAAGTCTATTTTGTCTAATACAAGTACTGCAACTCCTGCTTTTTTCTCCCTATTAGTTGCATGAAATATCTTTTTCCATCCCTTCACTTTTAGTCTGTGTCTGTCTTTGGGTTTAAAGTGAGTCTCTTGTAAGCAGCATATAGATGGGTCTTGCTTTTTTATCCGTTCAGCGACTCTATGTCTTTTTATTGGTGCATTCAGTCCATTTACATTTAGGGTGATTATAGGTAGGTATGTACTTATTGCCATTGCAGGCTTTAGATTTGTGGTTACCAAACGTTCAAGGTTAACTTCCTTACTATCTAAGAGTCTAACTTAACTCACTTAATATGCTATTACAAACACAATCTAAAGGTTCTTTTTTTTTCTTCCTCCCTTTTCTTCCTCCTCCATTCTTTATATATTAGGTATCATATTCTGTACTCTTTGTCTATCCCTTGATTGACTTTGGAGATAGTTATTTTAATTTTTGCATTTGCTTAGTAATTAGCTGTTCTACTTTCTTTACTGTAGTTTTATTACGTCTGGTGACAGCTATTAAACCTTAGGAACACTTCCATCTATAGCAGTTCATCCAAAATACACTGTAGAGATGGTTTGTGGGAGCTAAATTCTCTCAGCTTTTGCTTATCTGGAAATTGTTTAATACCTCCTTCAAATTTAAATGATAATCTTGCAGGATAAAGTAATCTTGGTTCAAGGCCCTTCTGCTTCATTGTATTAAATACATCATGCCACTCCCTTCTGGCCTGTAAGGTTTCTGTTGAGAAGTCTGATGATAGCCTGATGGGCTTTCCTTTGTATGTGATCTTATTTCTCTCTCTGGCTGCTTTTAATAGTCTGTCCTTATCCTTGATCTTTGCCATTTTAATTACTATGTGTCTTGTTGTTGTCTTCCTTGGGTCCCTTGTGTTGGGAGATCTGTGCATCCCCATGGCCTGAGAGACCATCTCCTTCCCCAGATTGGGGAAGTTTTCAGCAATTACCTCCTCAAAGACACTTTCTATCCCTTTTTCTCTCTCTTCTTCTTCTGGTACCCTTATAATGCGAATATTGTTCCGTTTGGATTGGTCACACAGTTCTCTCAATATTCTTTCATTCTTAGAGATCCTTTTTTCTCTCTGTGCCTCAGCTTCTTTGTATTCCTCTTCTCTAGTTTCTATTTCATTTATCGTCTCCTCCACCATATCCAATCTGCTTTTAATACCGCTCAATGTGCTCTTCAATTATTGGATCTCTGACCGGAATTTATGCCTGAGTTTTTGAATGTCTTTCCGTACCTCCATGAGCATGTTAATGATTTTTATTTTGAACTCCCTTTCAGTAAGAGTCATGAGGTTGATGTCATTTTTAATCTTTCTCAGGAGTGGTATTAATAATTTTACTCTGAACCAGATTCCTTTGGCGTTTCGTATTTGTATATGGTGCCCTGTAGTGCCCAAAGCTCTACTCCCTGGAGCTGCTCAGCCCCTGAAGCAATGTTAGGGGTTGCAGGGGAGTTGTATTGGTGCCTAGGGGAGGAAAGAGCTGTTTCCTGCTACCCAGCTGCTATGCCTGTCTCCACTGCCTGAACCAGTGGGCTGAGCACACAGGTATAAGCCTCTATGCTTTGCGTTTTTAGTTGCTATAGACAGATCTTCCCTCTGGCTGGCCTAACACAGGGTAGGTTTTGCCAGTTTGTGAGCCAGGTGGGGCTAGCCAGGAGAAAGGTGCAGTAGGTTGTGTATCCCAGAGGGGGTCCTTGGAGCTGTGTAGCCAGCCAGGGAGCTGGAGCACCTGAAGATCATCTAAGGAGGAAGATTTCCTTTTCCTCCTTAAATATGAGAGTCTATATGGCAAAGTTCCCAACCTGCTGGGCACAGTGCACCTGAACAATTTTGTCTACCTGTCCTCTCTCCTGAGTGGTAAACTCTGTGCAATCCTTGCCCCTTTAGCAGCCCTCTTGCTAAGGGTTTCCTCGTTAGGAAGTCTCTCAGACTGCCTACCTTTCTTTTGTCCCAGAGCAGCCGGATATGGATCCCTGCTTTCCACAAGTGGCTGGAATCTCAGTCTCTCCAGGAATTCTGCCTGTCTTAGCTTTCCAATCCCATAATCACAAGAGTATCATGCAAGCACCATGCATTGTAGGTTTGTGCTCCTAAGGCAGATCTCCAGAGTTAGGTATTCAGCAGTCCCAGGCCTCCACTCCCTCCCTGCTTGGTTTCTCTTCCTCCGTCCATTGAGCTGGGGTGGGGGAAGGGCTTGGTCCCACCAGGCCACAGTTTTGGTATGTTACCCTGTTCTGTGAGATCTGCTCTTTTCTCCAGGTGTATGCAGTCTGGCGCAGTCCTCTTTCTTGTTTGTCTTTCAGGATTAGTTATATTAATTATATTTTCATATTATATGCTGTTTTAGGAGGAAGCCTTTGTCTTACCTCTTACGCCACCATCTTTAATCCCTTCCCCTCCAGGTTTTTGTTTTTTACTACTCAAATTAATGCTACAATGAACAACTGAAAATATGGCACTACTTTTTGATGCAAAATCTTGAGAAGTGAAATTATAGGAACAACTGAGTAACCATATAGATACCTGTTAAATATTATCATATTGTTTCTCACATTTTTATACCATTTAAAATGTCATCTACAGTATGAGTATAACAATTTACTCCATTCTCCCTAGCACTTGTTTTCAAATTTTATATATGGAAAATTGCAGATCCAAAATTTCTTTGATTTGTATTTTTGTTGCTACTGAGAAAATGAACCTCTAATGTACTTGTTTCCTGGCATTTTCTCTAATGTAATGATTGGGTCATTTCCACACAAAATTTTCTGACAAACTCAGATCAGCTCTTTTATTTTTGACAAGCACTAATAATTTTAAATCATGTTTATATACATTTTTACTCTTCTTTTGTCCTCTTACTTTGGGTTGGTGTTGTTCGCTATCCAGAGATACATATGAATCAGCAAGCCTTTTTCCTTTGTGGTTGCCTCATAAATAGAACAAAATCTATGAACTAGTCTATTATTATTTGCTAGTTCAAATTTTTTTTATTCTTCACTACTCAAATGTCTAAAAGAAAGTGTTTAAATAAATTTTCTCAGCACTGTCAATTAGTGAAGCATAAGGATCTATTTTAGAATAAAAAATTATACTCCATGTTGCTTGTGCCTGTATTGAGACTGTATTAAGAGACTTTCACTGTTCCTAAGAGTAAAAATATAAAATTTTAAATGGGGACTCTAGTTTCAACAGTATTTTGTATTACTTCCTTGTTATGAGATATATTTGAGTGTCATTTATGTTGTGCCTTATCTCTAAGTCCTGGACTTCTTTCATTGAGCCAGGATACATACCTCCTCATCTGTTTGCTATATGGTGCTCTGGCCCTCAAGTCCTGTTTATGGTCCCCAGCTCTATTTTCCTACATTAGAAGGCCTAGCATTACAGCCTTCTATTAATCACTGGTTTTCAAACTATATTCTACAGTAGTCATTTCCAAGCCCGGCTGAAAATTAGCATTGCCTGTGGAGCTTTTATTAACAACAGATTTACCAGATATACTTCTGGGGATTCTGATTCAGGAAGTCTAGCATAAATCCAGAAATCCACTATTTTAATATTCCCCAAGTAATTCAGAAACTGATTTAGGAACTACCCAACAGTCCTTCAGAGGCAGGAATGCATAGGGTGGGAGGAGCCAGGAGGAGGCCCAATAGGTGGATCTCAGTCTGCTTTTTCTGCTTTAATTCAAGGACTCCACTTTTGTCTGTTTTATATATTAGGGTCTGGATATAATTTCACTTAAAGAAAAAGATTTTGCTGCTTAAATAAAACATTTTTAAATCACTGCTCTATTTAAGATCAAATTTTTAAAAATCAATGTGTACGAAGAACTGTGAAGCATTCTATAACATAATTTGTACAGGTTAACATGTGTAACATCTGTTATCCTTAGAATCTTTGGAATATAAACTCAGCTAGTGCAGAGAATAAATCCTACTTTTTTCAATGTGGTTCCTATTCCTCAACACCACCACATCAATGCCAAAATATAGAACATCCTCAAGATGAATCTATTAATAAAGACATCACCACCATGATCTACAAATAGCATATGACCTGCCTACCTTCTGGACCCATCGCCTACAACTCTTCCACCCTCACAGACTTCACTCCAGGCACTCCTTAAACAACCCAAGGATGCTTCTATGCTTGGGCCCTTGCAGTTTAAATAAAGTTCTCTCTGACTTATATGCTCTTCCTACATGTAACCCTATGGTTCGCTCCCCACCCCCTTCATTCAGTTCTCTGCTTAAATGTCTTTTCAAAATGGACTTCACTGACCACATCTCACCCCATCCAAAAGAACATCTTGTGCCATGTCACTATCCCCATACCTGCTTTTATGATTTTTTGCTTTCATAGTACTTATTATCCCATGACGTGTCATATATTTTTAAATTTGTGAATTATCTCCAATCCTTGATCAACCAGAATATAATCTGCAAAGGAGCAGAAATTCTGTCGCTTGCTATACTCTGTAATCCCAAGGCCTAGGTAGGTGCCTGGCACACTGTAGCCACTCAAAAATCTTGGATGAAAGAATAAATATCTCTTCAATAAATGAATTAATCTTTAAAAAGTCAAGATAGAGATTTATGCTATATAGATTGACTCACTTATGAAAAGGAATGGTATTTGGATGTTTCTTTTTAATGATTGTATGATTACATACTTTTACATATCATACTGACCAGCTTTATAGTGAGTGAAAATGGCACATTCTGACTGTTATTTACAGAAACGTGCATGACTTCTCAGTTGCCCCAACCTCACTTTCCATTTTCCTACATGACCACATCCACTAGCACTTCATTATAGATAGCTCCCATCTTCTATCTGGCCCAGCCTCTCAGGAACATTTTAGCACCACAGCTTCCAATACTTGCAGTGGTATTTCCACTTGGACAGGTTTTCACTATTTTAAACTCAAAATGCCTTCAAGTGAATTACTGAGCTCCAATACAATTTGACTTCCTTCACTAATTATCCCACTTCTGTTCGTAAGACCATCATTCTTCTCACACTATCTTTAGGAGGCAGATTTGACTTGTGACCTCTCTTTGTCCTCAATATCAAATCTACCTTCAAGTTCTGTCACTTCTTTCTCTAAAATTCTCTTTCATGCATCCATTTTTGCGTATATAGATTATTTATTTTTCATTCCATACCCGCCCATGTTTTTAGCCTTTCTTTACACTTATTTTTCCTCCTTTCCAAAAAAATCCTCCTTACTTTATGGATCAATATCACCTTCTGATTTTTTTTTCTCTTTGCTACTTGGTAATAATTTCAGCTTGGCAGTTGCCTCTTTAATTGTTTCATTATGTCAATTTTACTTGGTCAGCTAAATTGCTTGGCTTGTGTACAGTCAGGAAAAAATACCATATTTCTATTAGTTTTCCTAGTACACAGCATAGTGATTGACCCAGAGAAAACACAATTGAGGAAAATGTTTTTATTTTCCTAAACACTTAATATATGGATATAAAGCCCTGAACTAATAGGAAAATGAGGGAAAATACTATCATTTGACATTGCAGAATTAACTACATTCAATTTGACAAAATTTGTGAGGTTACTGGTCATTTGCATACTAGTGTGTAAAAACTGAAACAAATAGAAAAGTCATACACATATAACCTTAAGATTCTCTGTTAAGAGGCTACCAAAATGGTTGATTACTGTCTCCCTACTTGCATATTCTTGAAACTTTCTATCATAAAATATTAAAGGAGGGACAGGGGCACACTACAAAGAAACCAGAAATACACATATTAGTAAACCTGTAATATACTATATGAATTACAGAAAAAAGTGGATCAACAATGCTAACTATTAGTACAAAAAAATAAACTTTAACACAAGTATGTTATGAATTATTCTCAATTATCTATACCCTGCCTTTCAATGGCAATGGTACTCTGTGGACCAGGCAGAGTCCTTACCACTTCTATATTATACAAATTTTCTTATTGAAACTGACAATGGATTTGAAAGTATTAGTAATTCTTCAATCTTTAATAATTCCATCTGTTTATAAGATAATAAATAGACCATTTCAGAATCTAAATCCCCAAAGTTAAAAAAAATACAATAAAAGAAAATAGCATGAATTTAAAACTTACAGTCTTAACATCATTTTCATGATGAAAGATATACTCAAACAAAGCCTGTGAAGAAAAAAAATGCCAAATATACATTAGATAGTATTTTAACAAAAGTATTCTATTATTATATCAAAACTCAAGGACCATTTTGACAGCAGCTAGATTGAACCAAAATAACAAGGTACTCTAAACTACCTGGGATTTATAAGTAAAGGGTCTATCCATCATTTGTTACAATCACCTCTTTTAAAATAATGGCTATTTATACCTGATTCCTGCTTTTACAGAATACAAACTGGAAAGCTCAAATAACTGGACAATTGTTTTCATGTTACACATATTATTTTACTTAAAAGAAACAAATTAAAAGACCAAGTTTGTGATTGTCATAAAACAGAATCAGTCAGCCAATTTTTTACATATTCTACAGTGATTATATTAATAATGACACTTTAGACGCGGGAAAATCTGTAAGTTCCTTCTGAAACAAAGTAGAGTTTCAGTGTAAAAGTGGGGTGTTTTTTGCTTAATGTGCAGGTGACTCTAATTTGCAGTCAGGGCTGAGAACCATATTTTAATATTTCACCTAAGTCGTCTGCATAAATAAGCATTTCCTGAGTTACTTCTTGGTGGTAGTATGTTTGTGCATAAAACCATTACTTTACCCTTGCAAAGAAGCTAAGGCCCCCTAGAAGATATCAAAGTTATTAACGGAGAAGACTTGGCAATTATAAAAAGAAAAAAGATATCGGGACAGGGCACTTACTTTAAAAACTATACCTAACTCTCCATGTGTTCTGGTATAAAGAAAAAAAAAGTTCAAGTACAGTTGGTGCTATCATTGCCATGAAAAAGATGTTACAAGCTCCAAGACTGTGTCAGAGGTCACCAATATGCCAATATTAGAAATGAGTTCTGATGAGTCAAGGCAAGTTGAGGACCAAAGGCAGAAAAAACTGGCATTATTTCTGCAACACCCTAAAAAAAGCACAAAATCTAGTTCAATCTAAATCTAGTAACATAGACCAGGTCTGTCCTGGAGGCCCCTTAATTTAAGGGAAATGCCTTCACTGACTGCACTCCCTGGTTAGAAAATAGCAATGGTATAACTAGCTATCCAGCTACCTGAAGTAAATGACCTACAAAGGTAGAGAACCAGATACTCTGTATTTCTTTTAATACTCCACTCGCATGAGAGAAAAGGAAAAAAGTAAAACTTTATGATTCTGTTAAACAAAATAGATGGACTGCTGTCATTTAAGAAATTAAGAAAGTCATCAGCACTAATACAAGCTAATTCCCTGTTGACCAATCATCATTTCTTTTTCTGATGTAAATTTCAAGTCTGAATGGCTAGTAGCCATTCTTATTTTCCCTAGAGTGTTTGATATTCAGCAAAAATGTGAAACACCACTGGAACTGAGATTCCAAATGAGCTGGGCACTCATGCACAGAATTCACAGAGATCAAAGCTAAAAACCTGAGCTAGGTTTAAACCACTTTCAGCACCAGAGTATAAGTGCTTCATCCCTGAATTATTCCAAGCTCACTTCCAAGTTTTTAAATATACCAGAAAGGTCATGGACAGCCTCCTTTCCCTCCCAGCCTCTCTCAAACTTGTGTGCTCTTTCTCTTTCTCTCTCTCTCTCTCACTTTCATTCTCATTTTCTCCTTAATTTAAAGGAGCATCTAAACCTCAAGTAGTTAGAATTACTAATGTAGTTCACTTGCCACTGTCTGGTTTGAGTAATACTTAATGAAATGCCTGATTAATTACTAATTAGAAGGAGCACACATTTTTTTAATCTTCCTTTTGACAGTCCTAAAATCCTACCAGTATAGAAAATTATTTTTCTAAAAATAGTACAGGCTGAAAAGAAAAAAATACACACATACAGATGACCTTCTAAACTTCATTCCATAAAGATGCAGCTGCATATCTGCTCTCTTTGTTATAAATTACTGTTCTTTGTCAAAGAAAGCAAAAGGATTTCCTATAATAATGTTATATATACTTTATTTCTGATTGACTTTCCTTAACTCAAGACTAAGAGCAATTTTACATATTAATTAAACATTTCCATTTCAATCAAGACATGGCCTTTCCTCTACAAATTTTTATTTCCTACAGGATTGTTACGATAATACTTTTACCATTACCTCATAACACATAAAATCATTTTTAGTACATACCTTTGCCAATTTAGGTTTCTGGGCATATTTTGTTAAATTCAGTCTAGATAAATTGATAAAAGGTCCATCAGGACTTGTAAGCATGGAAGCCTATGAAGAAAAATGATAGAACAAGAAATCTGAAACTTTCTCTTGAAACGTAAATTGAGTTTCATGTGCATAAAAATCATAAAGTCAATATAAGTAAAAAGAGTCACCTTCAAAAATCTTCCATATAATTCTCCACTATAAGAGTAGCAACAAATGATGTAACATTAATTACATCAAGCTACTTTGGTAATACAGGGCTATGGTAAAGCTGACAGAATTTACCGTTCCCAGCCTAACAAATCTTCCAGATGAGCTGGTGATAGGGCGAGCTGTGTAGGCAGTTCTGGGTGTTCTGATGGCCTGTTCCATAGTGCCCGGCCTTCCACTTTGTGTGTTGGGTCTAAGGAATCCTGTAATGGGTCTTCCAGCTTGAGTGACAGGCCTGTGAAGATTTATTAAAATACAAAGAAGATGAATAAAGGGAGATTTTTGTACAATCTGGTCAATATTTAGTGGCAGAGGGTATGAAACAGAAATACATACCTGACAGCTGGACTAGGCCCTCCCGTCTGATTAGTTCCAGGGAGCTTCAAAGATGTCCCAGGGCCTATGAAATGATAAGGCAAATTCAATTTATACATTATTTATTAATCAGTAAAAACTGTCAGCTAACAATTTTCAGAACTGTGCTGGCCTGGTGGAAAAGGCAATAACAGGACATATATTTTAGGCAAATGTGTTTGAGATTGTTTTTTGAGTATCATGTTATTTGGTGTATCACATTTAATCCTCACACGAAGTCTGTAAGGTACGTAGTAACCCATTTAGCAAAGGCTTGGAGAGTTAAGTAAACAGGTCAACCTGTTAGCAGGGCTTGGATTCAAACTCAGGACGGCAGGCTCCAAAGCATTAAAAAGATGGTTCTATACTCAGTTTATTTGTCATGCAAATTTCTCCCAAGGAAAGATCATTTACCTGCAATATCTAGAATTTAGATATTCTAACTCCAAAAGAGTAAAATGATGGGGCAAAAAAGATATTTTAACATGACCCATATGTATTTTTTTCTCAATTTCCATTTGAAGCTTCAAAACAGCTACTAGCTTCCAAAATATATAAATGACTGATAACTGTTACAACTAATAAATAACCAGCAAGACCACCCTATGTCATGGTAATTATCCAAAACCATTTGCACCAGCACACCTGCAAGCTGGAGACTGGGTCTGTGACAGTCCAATAGGCCTTTACAGCCCAGTGTATCACCCCGTCACCTCACATCATGCACTGAAACAAGTCCCCTTCCAGGATTACCATGAAGTGTAGATTTCCAATGATCATTTCTTAAAAATGTTTTCATTGTCCTTCTGTTGTTTGGATGCTTCCTGTGTTTAGACTCAGATAAACAATCTTCTGATATATTCGATAAGCAGTTCAGATAGAATGCATTTTTATAAAATATTTAAAAATGCATAATATACCTTTTATTGAAAAATTGTTTTAGACATGAATCTCATATTTTAAGTTTAAGATAATTGAATTGTGGAAGGGAAGCCTTTGTACTGTAAGGCAGAAGAGACACCATGTACTTGCCATAATGTTTTTTCATTATATATCATTATATATGTATTTCATGTATATACATGTTTATAATGTATCATCTATATAATGTCTTGTGTTTATTTTATATATATATGTAGTATCCCTCCTCCTAATGGCATTTAATTTACTTAACTAAAAAAACCAATACTTACGTGGAACTTGAGCAATAGCATTTTCATCCAGCATCATTTCTGCAATTCCTTCCTGATCTACATCAATTTCATCTACATATACCATTTCAGTTAGTGCTCGTGCTTTTAAAATCCAAGCTGCCTAAAAAGCATGGATAAAATAAAGCATATATTAAATAGTATTAGAAGTACTGCATAGCCTATAGAAGCTAGTCATCCTTATTACTTAATTTTTTTATTGTGTCTACCACTTAATGCATTATACTAACTTAAAGGGCTATGTTAAGTAACTAATATGAGAAGGCAAGGTCATTATTAATCAAGAACAACCAATATGTCAATTACCTAGTAAACAAAAGTGTGGTAAAAAACAAAAGTCTTCTAATATGCCTTTTTACAAGTAAAAGGAGACCTTTAGGGAAATTCTTAACTAGAATAATTATTTGAAATGAGTAAATCTACAACCACAGTGCTCTTTCTGCCTTCCTCCTCCAGGGCCAAGTACTTCATGAAGACTTCCTTAATGCTTTAACTCTAAGCCCACTTCCCACATCTTTCTCATAGTTCTTTATTACATACTTACCATATTCAACAAACACTACAATTATTTGAGCATATGTTAGTCCTCCCTTCCCCAGAACACAAACCTTTTTACCTTGCTCACCTTTGAATTCTCCCTAACTCCTATAGATTTTGTACATAATAGGTATTCTAAAAATGTTGAATTTAACTAAGGTTAGTTACTCCCAATTCCCAGTAACTAATCAATACAATCTTGGTTGCTCTGAGATCTAGCCAGGAGAAAAACTGCTAGAAAGTGGGGAAAAAATGGAAATGGTAGTTAAGGAATCTGAAAAATGTCTTATCAGCTTGGCTTTACCTTGAGCAATTAGATGTAAAGGTGTGCACAATTATATATCTTGTTAACATTTAAAACTTTTATCAGAAATATTTACCTTTCGGCTTCACTATAGAATAGAAGCAGAGAAAAATAACACTCCACATGCTGTGGACGATTTGGGGAGAAAGCATCCCTTGAAACAGTGGCCCAGAACTGGCTCTACAGTATAGAGGAAACAGCACAAGGGAAACCTGGGGAGGGGTCACAGCTCACCATACTAGGGATCCAACCATGAACAGGCTGAAGGGAGGCAAAGGGACTGAGAGAGGGACAGATGAGAGGGAGAGCTGCAAGAGGTCCAAAAGTTCTCTTATCAAGAACCTAAGATGCAGACAGTCAGTCCATACTTATTGAGCATCACCTTATTACATAGCATTAGGTTAGGTTCTGGAAAGGAAGCATGAGAAGATTAAAACATGGGTCCTAATTTCCCTGAACACATCACCTATCGGATTAAATGATGTGCAGAATAGGTGACAAGTGTGTAGTGAAGAAGATAGTTATATAGGAATTAGAAAGCAGGGACCCTTTTGTGGAGAATACATATATTTTAAAACTTTTTAAAAGAAATTCTTAATGCTTTCATTTTAATGGGAATAAAGAAGGCTGCCTTCACAATATACTTAGGTTCCTAAAGCGAATGAAATTACATTTGGTTAGATGACTGGTTTTTTGGCTTGTACTTTTCTGGTTGAGGTTTACTAGATTCTTATCAGATAACTTATAATAAAAGGTATCAAATGTGTGGATTTAACACAATTGAATGAGCAGAATATGGGCTCAAAGAATATGTTTGTAAAAAAAAAAAAGAAATCAATTCCAGTTGGATCTGCACCTAACTGTAGGAGCCACTAAAGCACAGAAACAATGTGAGGTTTTCACTCACCTAAGATAAGGAAAGTTTCCAGAACTACACAGTATTCTCAGGAGTCAGGGAAGTTATCACTGGCTTGGACTAATTTTAACTTAACTTCAAAGATAGAAATACGTAATTCTGATTTATTATAGGTTCCCACAGTTCATCCTGTCCTGCAAGTATCTGATGGCTTTAATTTTTCGAAAGGGCATTCTTTGCTCAGCCCTTTAGTGAACAGGAAGGACTGCAGCATTTTCTGTTGAAATGGTAAAGCAGGATTAGGCTCCCCTCTTTCATTCCCTTATTACCAGGGATTCCCTACTGCATGCCAGGTCCTGGGAATAGAGATGAGTAAGCCACAACCCTACTTCTAGCTCATCAGAATGCTAGTGTTACAAGAAAAGTGTGACAAAAATCTGGAGCATGTTATGAGAGGACAGAGAAATGCACCCAGCTGCTTGGGGGTGGCGAAGGGTAGAAAAGAAGAATTTGGTCCAGTAGCCAAAATAGGGAAGCATGTACTAGACAAAGCGAACAACAGGGCAAAGGCAGGCTAGCTTGGGGGCTCATAGCACATTGGGCAACTCCGAAAGAGTTGAGTGTGGTTGAAGGATCAGGTTCAGCTGAGGCAGCATTCAAGAGAAAAAGCTGAAAGAAAGGCAGGGACAGAAGATGGACAACAGATGCCACAGTGAGATAACTGCATTTTTATCTTTATGATAAGGAGTTAATAAAGCTTCAAAACTGTGATTTGGAGTCCTAGTTAAATTGGCTTTCTAAAAGTCAGATTTTTATTATTATGGTATCATTTATATACTCAGGTATTGATTGTCCGTGCGCATATTTTTAAACTATTTTCATGTTCAGCCTGTTACCTCACAGTCCAATTCATCATGCTTCTGGACATCCACCCTCCTATCACCCTCTCAAATAGTAAGGAGCTGCAAACATTTTTACATTAGGCTAAGCAAAACATAGAAAAGTAAATCCACTATTCCCTCCCTATATATGAAGTAAATCCACTATTCCCTCCCTATATATGAAGGGTAAATGCTTCAAAATCCAAACAGGAACATCTTTTTAAAAACTGTATTTCCTAAGACTTTCCTTTTTCCAGAAGGTAAATAGATCTGTATTTCAGTTTCTAAAATCTAATTCTTAATAACTAGAAATAATGATATGAATTTTTTATATTTCAACATCTGTAATAAAATTTTCTTAAACCATTATTTAATTTTAAATTTCATCAGTATTTGAGAATATTAATCTTCCTGACTGGTCTTCTGTCTTAAAAAAATGGCCCTGAAAATCACATATCATTGCTTGATTAAACATCAGATTGTATTCAAGAACTGCTCTGGGCCATGTGAACAATTCTGGGGATTTTAATGAAAACAGCAGATGGGGCTTTGGCTTTAAAAAAATAAAAACTTTATTTTGGAAACAAGCCAAGTATGTTTTACAGCCCTAAAATCCTCTGTTTAAGAATAAAAAATAAATTCAAAACTAATCAGTGATTAAAATTAAATGCATAACAAAGCATAATCGGTGATTCCAAACTGTCTTTTGAATCTGAATAAAAACATAAATTGGTTTTACCAAATATGTTTAACCTATGAATAAATGACGTACCATAAGGTTTATGTAAATACATTTAAACGCCAATGCATTGGAAGTACTATGAAACCAATAAAAATGATAGATGCTGAGGAATTTTCTTCAGGGGAATTCTAAATGGAAAGTCATAGATTCTCCCAATCTAAATGAGTAACCATCACATCAATTATTTCCTTTTTCATCTGTGAAAAATAATCCCACCTCATTCACCTACTGAGTTAGTTTACAGGACATTACTCTTGAGGCAAAATACCTGCCTGCTAACATCAGGAAAATATTGACTCACTTGTACTATCTTTTGTGAGGTTAATCCAATTTTTAGTTATGAAAATAAATGTATGAAGAGATAAAAAAATCTACTGTTTGAGCAACACATGTTTAAATTGTCTTGTCTCTCTTAATACAGAATGCAAGGGCAATAGTTTTAAGACATGTAAGAAACAATTTTGCTAGGTTATTAGGATAAAGCTACCAACAGGAGTCTGTCCAAATTGATTTAGCCAACATAACAATCATTATCACTTGACTGCCTACTGAATGAAAATGAAAACTTAGGCACAAAATACTGAATTGTTATTGTAAAGTCTCACTTATTTTGAAGTAGTAAAAATGTACGAAAGAGGAAAGGCAAAAAGTGTGAACAGTGAGCTCAAAAGAATCCTGTCAGCCTTCTTCCCTTTTTATTCTCTTGGATCACTAGCCAGTGGATAATTAAATCTATAGTAGCAGAACAGGAAAGTCATACTTCACACAGGTCCTTCATCAGGCCCCTGTGTTAGTTTAAACTTTCAAATACCATTTAGTTTTAAAACCTTACCAACAATGCAAATTATTGATGTTTTAACTTAACTTTCATTTTAATCAAAATCTTCCAAGATTACTGAAAACAAAAGGCACATTACTTGCGCTATTTATAATTCAGGTCTTTCTTAAATGACTTGTATGTATTACGCATAAAACAGTTTTGCACCATCTATCAATTTGGAAATCGTTATGAACACTGCAAAGACAAACATCATCCTTTAAAAGAAGAGAGTGCTACATATTAACTTATATATTTTAACCTATTTAGTGTTTGCTTAATATTACACAGGCCTCCATCAAGTACTTTGCAAAATGTTTTCTTCTAAAAGTTTTGATGATTACTCATATAAATCCCACATGAGTTTCAAATAGTTTATTTAACTACAAACCAGTTAAAATTCCCTCTCACTTGGGAGGGCAGAGCTGGCCTACTCCTTACTCAAAACTGTCCTATCCATCCATCTTTTCAGATACCTGTGGCTCTGTTGACTTCTTGGCTCCCTGGTTCCCCCTGCCTCCTTCATTTTTCTCATCCTTCTAGTCAATATTGGTCTTTTCTATTTAAGCTCCAAGTCTTAATGAGTAAAGTGCGTTAGTTCCACAAGGCTATCCACCCACAGACACAAAAATGTTTTAAATATAATAGTTTACATAAGAATGTACAGGATATCTGGTAAATATGGCTAATGTTATAACAGCACAAGTAGATATGCAGCAAATTTTCTAATCTAGAGCAACAACTAAGCAGTAGGGATGCAAGGATTCTCTAAACTAAAGGTTGCAGCTAAACCTTTTACCTGAGAAACTGGCAATTTGGGGTCTGGTTCCTGGAAAGCATTAAGAAGGTAGTAAACATTTTTAAGAAATACAGTTTCTAAAAAAAAAGTCTTAATGACTAACCAAGTATTTGTACATGGACTCAAACTGATTCAATAAAAATCCAGATACTTTCTCCCAGAGTGCTCTCAAGATTCTGCAAAACTAATATACGCTTAAGAGTCCTAAGTATTCTATGATTGGAAAATTCTAATTACTCTAGCCTTATACAGAGCACAGAGAAGTTATCTTAACTACTGGTTTAATGACAATACAATATCTCAGAAATCAAAAATAATTTTACAACTATACCAAGGAAACATTTCTCTACATTCAAAAATAAGTTCCAGGTGGGAAAAACATTCAAACTTTAATCACTTAAGAAGGAGGAAGAAAATCCACATACTATATATAAACTCTTCTATGTCACATAAATAAATTGGGATTAGTGGCTATATTAATTCTGTCTATAATACTCAGATAAATTTTTATAAACTGTGTGATATATGTTAGTGTCAGGTGCTAATAAACCAGATTTTTTTCTGTCCAAATTAAATAGAAATCTATAGGGGAAAAAAATCTAGAAAGGGATGTGGTGATGGTTGCATAACATTGTGAATGCACTGTCACTGAATTGTATACTTTAGATTGTTAAAAGTTTAAACATTATGTATGCTTTATCAAAATTTAAAAAAGACATGAGAAAATTAAATAGAAATCTGTTGTAAGAAGTCAGACTAAGAACAAGTTTATTTATAAAACATCTACAAAGTCTACAGTCAGCAAGCAGTCTCTGTTGAACACTTAATCTGTGTCATGTTTTATTGGGGAACCTACTAAGAAACAAAAAGGAAAGAAAAAGAAAGATCCATGCTCTCCTTGCTTTCTACAGCTCTAAAGTCCAAAAAGGATACTCTAAATATTTTTTTTAATATGTGTGCAAGCAGTGTGTAATCCATCTATTCACCATGGAAGCATAAGCAATTTCTTTAGCATGACACATGGTAGAAGCAGGAGAGGAAAAGGCTAAACTGAGCAGGAAAATCAGGGCCCTACAGGGTAGGATTGAGAGAATATTTGACAATCTGCTGAACAGAACACAAAACAGCAGCTAAGAAAACTTGGCAATTGGAGGTTTTCAATTCAAGTGTACAAGATCTGGAAAAAGTACAGATTTCCAGTCCCACAGTCCATACTTAAAGAAACACATTGATATAGGCAATGAGATGACATTCTACTCTTTTTCTGTATTTATTTCTTCTACTCTTTCTTGTATATATTTATATGTATGTCTGTATGAACCATTATCTGATGTGAGTCTCATAACAACCATCTGAGGTAGGCAGGTAAGCGTTATTTTACAGATAAGGAAACAAATTTAGAGATGTCATGTAATTTGCTCAAGGTCACACAAAACAGCCAGAGCTCTTTTTTTTGCCAGTGCATCTTGGGAGATAGAAAGAAGAGTTGCAAATGGTAAGACAAGATTGAAGGGTAAAGTGTAGGGGAGATACAAGATAAATTCCATATAGAAAGGGAAAAAACAGATCACCAGCAGTGATTGTAGGCAATACTTGAAAGGGAAAAGAAAACAACTGGAAGAGACAGAAGCCATTGATAGTAAAAGCTGGATGCTTGTTACTCTGCCAAGGGCAGGAAGACGCCCCAACAAAGCCACCAGCTCAGCCTCGGAGTGCTCTGTTTGCTGGTGAAGCCCTCCCTGCTCGACGTCTTTCTTTTGCCCTGCAGGAATACATTTTACAGTTATGATTTACCATGCAGGTAAAGAGCATGTAGGGAAATAATGTGATATGAAGTCATCAGTGAAGAAAAGGAGAGGCCTAGTGGATGGGAAAGTGTAGACATAGGTGATGCTGTGGGATGGATGACAGAGACAAGGCCTATATGGGAAGGAGGCAGGGAACACTGAATTCCACAACATTCTCCTAACATCCCTGGCACCCTGCTAGGCACTGAAAACACTCTATGGGGGAAGGCACATAATTAAATAAAGTACAATACTATGTGTTAAATGTTATACTCAAGGTATAGACCAATTATAGGTGGCTTAGATGGAGGGGTGAAAAGCAGAACACATGAGAGATAATGGAGTCAGAGAAAAGGAAAAGATTATTCTGGAAATTATTGAGTGCCAAAGATCTATGAACTATATTCAACATCATTTAATCATCAATTTCACTCAACACTTTCCTCCCAGATGCTTTCCAGATTACCAAGAATCCTTTCAGAAAAATATAAATAATAGAATCCAATATACAAATATCTTTAGCTATATAGAGACACCACCACCTTTCATTGTTGATCCCTTGCCACGTATTAATGAACTGAACTCTCACAACAACTCTTTGAGGTAAGTATATTTTACAGACCTTAGAGAAAACTCTAAGGTCAAGGTGTCCAGGCAGTATTTGAACCTCGGCACTCTGCGTCAAGGGCATGCTCTTTGCTGAGTATGTAAGACCCGGCAGGTCTGGAAAGCAGACTCTACAGGGTGTGGGGAGACAAAGGCCAAGTATGGCTGGTCTGGAGGTCCATCAGGAGCAGCAGGACTATGTAGGAAAAGAGTCAGGGTGTTTTAATTTAGAGACAGAGCAAAACTTTTTAAAAAATCACCAAGACCCTCATCTTTGTATCTCAATCATAGTTTTGTTATCTGAAGTCAACCCCCATATAGAGAACTGCAAGATATGCTCACTTGTTCTAGCAAATTATTTCCATGGGTATCAGCATAGTTGAGTAGAAACCAGGGCTAGTCTGGAGTCAGAAGACCTGGACTTGATCCTCAGGGAGCCACTTAGTGCTGTGACCTTGAACAAGTCATACAACTTCTGATACCCAGTCCTCCTCTCAAATTGAAGCAATAGTGCCTACTACATAGGATAGTTTTTAAAATAAAACCTTGTATTTTTTAAAATATCTCATAATTTACAGAGTATGCTTTCACACACACTATCATAGTTAATGAAGAGTAAGGTGGTAACAAAATAACAAGAAATATCAGTCATACAGAAATTCCTGATAAAAACATTTATATAATGAACAGAAAAGCACCAAACTTTCTACTACTTCTGTTTTCAGATATCAGAACTAATTCTCAGCTGTGGCACATCAAATTAAAACTTCCCTTTGACTCTCCCTCAAAGTGAGGGAGTAAGAGGACATGGAAAATGGACTGGCGCTGCCTAGAACCAGCAAAATCTCATTAGCATCAACTTCAATTCACATCAGTTTGCTTCCTTCCTTCCTCCCTAGGGTAAGGTTTTCTCTTAGGCTGCTGCTATTACTTCGGGGAATTAAATCTCCAGATAATTCTGAATGCGACTTCCTAATTGCCACCAATACTTACCACCCTAATGAGTCTACCCAGTCTGCTCTTTAAGTACTAAGTCATTACTCAGAATTTAGCAATAACAGGAAGGAAAAAAATGTAAGAGAACGAGAAATGGATGGACTTCAGAAAGTTTAGGGGGAGCTAGTAATCAAGTAGCTAAACGGGATATAATCTATATAATTCAGCAGGAATACAAATTCATAAAATGAACTGTTCAACAGCGTATAGAATCAAAATAAGTCTGGCTAAGTCTCCATGGTCCCAAAGAGGAAATAAATCAGATAATCATAAGAAAATATT
Source organism: Smutsia gigantea (assembly GCA_032199065.1). Taxonomy (NCBI): domain Eukaryota; kingdom Metazoa; phylum Chordata; class Mammalia; order Pholidota; family Manidae; genus Smutsia; species Smutsia gigantea. The sequence goes on along the minus strand of JAVSCE010010699.1, from coordinate 169,390 downwards.
TTTTGGCTTGGAGCACTGTCTCAACCAACTACCAACATACAGCTCACTGGGGACCCCTGGGTCCATATCTATCATCAAAACCGGTGGTGTCAACCTTTTCTCCACCTTCAAATCATTTACAATGATACTTGCTCCTCTCTGTAACATCATTATAAGCAGAGATTGCTGGTGGGGGAGGAGAATGTGAATTACCCCTCTCTGATATATAGCTAACAATCCCACTCTCAGATTGCTGATTTTAATAAATTGAAAATTTATCAGAAATATACCCCACTAATAAAAGCATATTGTCTTTTAAAAAAAAATTTCCACTGCCTGAAAAACCTCCATGTTTTTATGAACTGTTTAACTCTGATAAATCTAAAAATTCTGGACTGGTTTTAAAGCCATGTGTTCTGACATATGGAACACAAAGAACAGTAATCAGGTTAAGCAACTAATCAGGATGATCTGCATGAGCTATAAGAGCAAGCATTCCCTCTAAGACCATTCTGCGTTTCTCCCTTTAGAATCCTACAACTTTTAACTACTTGTTCAGCCACTATTTAAAGAGCACTTTGAAAAAAGACAGCGCCTCTCTATGAATTACCTCTTCCTACTGTATTTTATCAAATAACTATGATAAATTAACCAGTAACCCTTCTTTCTTTCAACAGATCAGAACCTTAATGTCCTTCATGCTTACAGACCCATCCCTCTGTTTTCTTGCCATTCTATGTCTGGAAAAAGCATACAGTGAAAGAGCAGTGTTTAAAGGTTGGGTCAAAGAAAAACTAAATGTGAATCCTATAAACTTTTCAGCAGTCCTATTCAGGCATCAAAAGCCCAGTCTGGAAACGTTACAACAAGTTCAAACTTCCATTCCTATTGAAATGCTGTTCATTGTTCTAGAAGTATGTATAGTTCCTACTTAAATAAACTACCTCAGCAAAACAAAAAGAATTAAGAAAAGGAAAAGGATGTCACAAATTTCTTCTGTATCTGGCACTGATTCTTCTAAACCTACTCTGATATTTATAGGGGCTGAACATATCAACCCTGTTCATCAGTAACAAAGAATGGCATTTAAAATTTTTTCTATGGTATTAAAAATCAATTATGTATCACATTATGAAGTACTATTTCAAATCCACAACAGGACAATGGGATAGGCCAGAACCCAATAAAACCTACTGCCATAATGATCTTAACCATATCAACTGGTTAACCAATGACAACAGCAGTATTTCCCAGTGTGAACCTGTGTTTTTTCCTTCATTATCATTACCACATAGTTCCAACATACATACTCTGTAACAAGTCTTAATCTTCCAAAAGGACCAATAAGGCCTAATGGGAGTTGTATATTAGAGGCAAAATAAAAATACCCAAGCTCTTAACATGCTTAGCTGCTAATTCAGGAGACTGTAAATGAAGCACTTACCTTATTCTTTCTAGGTAAAAGGAAAGGAATCAAGATCTCCTCTATGACCCCTTCTTAACCATTAATAAACACTGCTGCTTTGTCTATGCATTCCCAAAGTGACATCTCCCCAGGATAACAAGGGAGGTATCTGTGCCTCTGTCCCCCTAGAAAGGAACCAATAGTCAACTAGGTTTCAGAATATTGTCTTAATCAAAATTAGGCTGGTTTACTTCCTTCAGGACTTCCCAGAGCCTTTAATCCGAGTACACAGATATGTAAACTTTATCATACAGCTAAAAATCTTGAAAAGAGCACAGTCGATGGGAAAATGTACTGGAAAAAGTTGAGAAACACACAGCTTTGAAATATTAAGCTACATAATCGCCAAAGAGGAAGCATAATAGAGATAGAGACAAAGGGAATAGCTCACCAGCTTTGTAACTTTGGACAAATTACTTTACTTTGTGCTTCAGTACGCTCAATCTGTAAAATGGGGGCAATAGTGCCAACTTCCTAAAATAGCTGAAGATGAAATGAGATACTGTATAAAACCTCTGAGCCTGACACAGAAAATACTCAATAAATGTTAACTATTATTTTTGTTACCTACTTTGCAAGATTATTCTAAGCATAGTAATTCATATAATTTATATAACTTATACCTGGGAAGGAGCAAGCACTCAATAAAAGGTCACTGAATTAAACACATATAAAATCCTGATCACAGTACCTAAACCAAACTAAATCTGAATTCATAGGCACAATACTGAATGTCACTATGATGTGTTTAAGACTACTGGATCTTAACCATTAATAAAAACACTGCTACTTTGCCTATAACATATTCCAACATGACAACATGTCTCTAGTATAACTACAAATATATCTGACCCTTGCTGCCAAAAAACGAATCAGTGGTCAAATAAATTTCAGAACTATGGTATTAATTAAAATTAGATAAAATCACATTTTTCTTCAGAACTTCTCAAAGCCTTTAGTATGAATTTTGAATCTCTAAATAGGGAATATACATTTCCCAAATGCATTTAATGAGGAAACTTTCTTTCACTAAGCAGCTCCTGGGACTCTTGTTTGGTAGAACACACAATGGAAACTACCCTAACGCAATGGAAGAATGGAAATAGCATGTAAAGTTCTTGCAAACCATTGTGCCTAGAACAACGTCTGGTACATCACAGAGTGTAATAAACTTTTTCTGTACAAATGCAAAAGGGCCAGCATTTTGTCATGGTTCCCAAACATATTTGAAATCTTTTTTTTGTGAGCAGCATCAGGGGATTACTGAGCCAAGGAACACACTTGGAAAAATGTTGGTCTATGGAAATGTAGTTCTTTAAACTAATGTGAACGAACACAAACAAAACCTAGCTTAGCGTTCCCACCAACATGGTTTGTTGTGGAGGGAGATGTACTACCTATCTGAAGGCCAAAATGTTCACCTCAACACATCCATGTCATCCTTCATCCATCTGCTGGGAGCCAAGGCAGAGCCTAGTAACAGTGTTCACATTCATGCCTCTGCTTATGTAACTCCCCTCAATTTTCCTTTTTCTCCAACATCTCCAAGGCAACACCACTAGAGGAAAAGCTGGGAAACCAGAACTATATAGGTACATTCTGCATTTACCAGAAGCACTAACAAACCGCCACAACTCTGCTCCTATTCTCCTGTACCTCCATTTTGCCTCTTCCAGAAGCTACCATAGTTGTGTCACACACGTGTATGACCTTTTTCACTCACTTTAATATTACACTTATTCAAGAGCACAGAAACTACCACTGTAGTTTGTTTTCTTTCAATCAATGCTATCATTACTTCTTTTAGGAGAATTTTTCTCCCCATTCCTTCCCCCTAATAAATTTACTTTGTCCCCTCCTAGATTGTCACTTGTCTTACTTGCAGTATCCTCAAGTTGCACTAATGTCCTAGAACCAAAGGCTCCTTCACTCTTGGACAAGTCTTACAATGAAGTGGAAAGATCACACATTTGATCCAAAAGAAAAAAGGCGGCTATTTTAACGGGATGGAAAGTTATGGATCTTTGTTTATACATAATTGTTTTAGAAATGTATAACGCACGCATAGCGAGCTGAAGAGCCCATTCTTGTGCAAGTATAAATGAATCACCACAGTTCCTCATCAAAAATGCAGGGCTTTGAGTGTTCCATTGGGGGACCACTGAAAGGAAAGGGGCTGAAGTTGGAGGGAGCGCTGAGGGCACAGGGCTCGTGGGGACTCGGGGACACCGCGGGCAGGGAGCCGCCAGCCACGGCTCCAGGGGGTCTCGCTCCAGGTGCCTCTGCTGACCACAGGGTCAACCGCGCCCTGGGCTTTCCTCTCTGAAACCCCACCCTGGGGCCTGAGGATTCCCCTGAGCCCTCAGCCTCATCGCCGGGATCCACAAGGCTGACGAGGTCCGGCCAGTACCTGGTCGTAAGGGGACTTCTCCAGCATCTGCGTGCACAGATCTGCGCAGAGCTGGAATTTCCTCCGCCTAAAATAGCTCCAGGCCAAGAGCAGCGGCTCCATCTCCGAGCCCATGGCTGCCGAGGGCAGGCCGCGAAAAACCCGGCCCCGGCCCAGGGAGGGCGGGGTCGAGGAGCCGTCGGCGTCTAGCTCTGCCCGGCAACGCGCGGCGGCGGGGCTTTGCCAGACAGGTGTCCCGTATCGTGCCTGAAAACAGGAAAAGGAAAACCGTCCGAGAGCAGAAATCAGCTATAGCACTTGCCAAACCTTGACTGCAAGAAATGTGTACTTTTAAAGCATACATATTTCATTAATTTGGAGAATGCATCTTGGCTAAATTAAGAGGCAATAACGTAAACACCTCCGATTGGGGTCCTCCACTCTCCTTGAAGAGGAGTGGTTGCCTAGCAACTGAATGCTCTACTTACTCTGTCAGGAAAAAATCCTGGAGTTGACCCTCCGACGAGTCACTGTCCTACTCTTTCCCTTCACGCATCCTTACCCCTATCACATACTTTTCCGGCCTGAGAAACACAAACATGAGAACAGCTTCTTCAATACCATCCTGCCCATCAGAACGCAAAGCCTTAAATCCTAAATCTCTCCAGTCTGTTTCTCCAAATCCTTAAAAAAATCTGTGTCCGAATTGACAGGGGCATTGGAGGTTACTTAGCCCAATCTACGCATTTTACAGTTGGGAAACTGGGATAAACTCAGAGAAGAGAAATTATTTACCTAAAGTTGCATGGAGTTGGGGAGCTGGACTGTAATCTGAGTGACTACAGGCTGTAAATACCTTTTAATTCGACGGTGCATAGGGATTCTGGACTATAAATTGGTGGCATTTGTACCAAACAAGATACTGTATGCAAAAAATAAAAATAAAACAAGTTTTCTGAAACACTGTCTCCAAACAATTACTATTTGTCAAATGTTTACTTGTGCAGAATAATCTCTTCAGGCACAATTCTGACTTTCCTCTAGAGGTATACACAGATGACAAATATCTTTAATGGTCATGAAAAGAGAAGTGTGACTGGGCTAAATCCAGGTAGACTTCATTATGAAAGTCTAAAGGATATGTTTCCTTTCCTCTTTATCATCGTGGGAGAGGCGGAAGGGGGAAAATTAACCCAATACTGAAGAACTTTCTGACCAGGTCTAAATCTCCTTTATAGGTAAGAAACTGACAACAGCTCTTAGCAAAAATAAATCATTCCCAATTTTCTTGCAATTAGCGCATTTGTGTTTCCTGGAAGTGCCTCTAGAAATGTACTCTGTCCTGATACAGCAGGCCCATTGTTTCTGGGGGACACGTTTTAGGACACATGCTGCCAATTGGCAGTTAGGCTCAGTATTTCACAGGGTACAAGGCAAGCAGATTCCACATAAATGAGTCTCAAAGCTGGCTCCATCTTAGACAGATTTTTAGAATAAACCTTTTATTTTAGAGTAGGTTTAGACTTACAGAAAAGTTTTAAAGACAGAACAGATACTCCTCAACCAGTTTTTTCTGTGTTAACATCTTACAGTATCATGGTACATGTGTCACAATTAAGGAACCAACATTGGTACCTTACTATTAACTCCACAGTTTATTCAGATTTCAGTAGTTTTTCCCAAATACCCTTTTTCTGTTCCAGGATCTCACTTTGGATACCATAATACATTTAGTCACCAGGTCTCCTTTGCCTCCTCTGGTCTGTGACATTGTCTCAGACTTTCCTTGTATATAATGACCTTGACAGCTTTGAAGAATATTGGTCAGATATTTTGTAGAATGTCTGGGGAGTTTTTAAAAATACAGATGCCCAAGTTCCATCCCTAGAGATTCTGACTTAAGTGGTTTGATGTAGGGCTGGGGAATCAATGTTTTTTTAATACTGTAGTTTTAAAATTACAGGTAATTCTAAAGGACAGCTAGGGTTGAAAACCACTATGTTGAGTTCTAAAGGGTCTTGTATACAGTGAGATCATTGCCAACTTCCTAGACAGGAACAAGATTTTCCTAAGTGGGACAAATACATACAAACATATATACACATATAAATGATTACAGGCAAAAAAAGACATCAAAAATATTTTAGGAGCATAATTCAGCTTCTTTCAGAAGGCTGTTAACTTATTTTTTCAGAAAAGTCAAGCGGATAAGGAAAATTGTAGAATACTTGGCAAGTTGCAGGATGCCAAGCATGTCCAAATGCAGCATAAAATGTGCCTTTAAAAGGTTATAAACATGTTATTTTAAATCATGTAACTATGTTTATAGTTAATCTTACAAATGTACAGATAGAATTTGCTGCCTTTTTAAAAATAATTTCTAATCCATAATGCAGAAACCATTATTTTTTTTTAATGGCATGGTACTAATAGAAAGAATAGTAAATATAACAGTTCCTGGTGAAAGATTTACTAGGGCCACCTCCTACTGGAGAAAATGAAGCATAGAGATACAACTTAATTCCTTGGCAAGAGTCAGTTTCACAATCAAAGGTAGATCTGAATTCATGGATCCTTATCTTTTGCTCTCTAGCAACTAGATATCTCTTTAGGTTAACTCAGTTTAAAATCAAATACTGAAGATAATGTAACTTGAAATGCCAAAGGTTAAATTTTCTTAAGTGTTAAACTGTAATTATTCAGGCCATTTCAACTCAACCCTGAAAAAATGCAAAAGTTAAAATAGGATACTCTCTTGGTCAACAAGTATTTGTGCAGGTCCTGTGCTTGGCAATAAGAATGCAGAGATGAGCAAGACAAAATCTCTAGCCCCAGGGGTACGTATAGAGTGGTTAGCAGAACGAGCATTAGACTTGAGGTCAGAATTACTAGCTGTGTTTTCTCAGGCAAATTGGGAATCAATATAGGATGGTGATTAAGAAGCAGGCTTGGAGGCAGATTTTCTGTACTGTATTTGAACCCCTGACTCTGCCACGCACTGAAAATAGGGACCCTGGGCAAGCGGCTCAATGGCACTATTTCTCAGGTATGTGCTTCATCCATAATGAAATATGTGTTTGCTGTGTTCTTTAAAATTTTTGAGTTTGCTTTAAAGGACAAGAAAAACAAATGGGATAGATTAAACTCATAAGATACGTTAAATACAGATAGTTAAGTACATCATTAGGCCATAGGATATGTTAAGCATAGAATGCATGGGCATTTATGTGTTAAAAACATTAAAAAGATCAAATAAACGAATGAGAGCGTTACTTGTAGATAGTCTGAAACTTAAAGAAACCTCACTGACATCGTGTCAGGAGGCCTGCAAGAGAAGCTCTCATGCCCACTACTCCTCATAAATCTCAGATCCCATCAGGAAAGACAGATGCCATACTGTTTTAGCTACTTTACCACCCAGCAGGGAGAAGGCTTCCACCTTCTTTCTTCCTGCTATAGCCCAGCCAATGAGAGACTGTTTCAACTCAGCCAATGCGAAGCCATGATATGTGGGTCTCCCAGTTTACTCCAATGGACATTTTGCTTAGAAACAGCCCTCCTAACTCAGCACCTTCCTCTGTAAAAGGCTGTTCCTCTCCTTTGTTCTCTGGACATGCCTATAGTTCTGCTTTGCCTTGCATGTCTTGGATTGTAATTCTCTGCTGTTCCCAAATAAACCTGTTTTTCCTGGTGAGATAACAGACTGTTAATTTTATGATTTTCAATAAAAATAGATGGAAAGCAAAATAGACCTTAAATATTCATGAAACATGGATCAGCTTTATCTGCTTCAAATTGGCCATGCACTGGTATCACCTATTCTAGCCCACTTGTCCTCTGCTTAAAACAGTTACTGCTATTCATCACGTCATCACCAAGCTACAGCTATGGCCATGCATATTTGACTTTTATTTCTACAAAAGAGCAAGTGGCATCATGGACCTTCCATCTCTGAACATCCTTGCATGCCCTCAACTCTAGTCCTTGTAACCACACCATCTGCAGTTAAGGCAGATGACACCGAGTTTGAACACAGAAACTCTAAGTGACCCAGAGATACGGTGGGCCTTCCATCTGCTTTTACTAAATGCCTTAATCTGCCCAGGCTCTTTCCACTTCTTCTTACTGCATGTTTTAAGTTGATTCAACAAACTAGCTGATTTGGGCATCTTAGTTTGTCTATGAGCCTTTCAACTCCAGGACTTCTGGGACAGCTTGCCAGGTTGTTGTACTTAGAGGCCACTGTAGCATTTCCCCACTACATATAAAATGGGGATGAAGGTGATGATGACATGATGACAGCGATGATGACAGTGACTATCCTATGGAATGGTTCTGGAGATCAAATCAATTTAATTTAGGTAAGGCATAATCATGTTGTTTTTTCAAAGAACAGAAACACATTGGAGTAGAAACCAAAAATGTATCCAACCAGGGATCACCTCAATTTTCAGTCAAACAATATTTATTATGTGCTAGAGATAGAGCACTTTGAGAAAATACCAAAGATATTAGAGGTGATTCTCATTTTCCCAGTTCCTTGAGTTGGTAAATATCAATAAACCCACAGAAGCACGCCCACTGAAATCTAGAATAAGAATAAGATATGCTACCACTACAATTTTTAGTAATGTCCAGAAAATTATAGTCAATGAACAGAATAAGAGGTTTGGCTATTGGGAAGGCAGAGCCAAAATAGTATTATTTGCCAATTGTGAAAAGTTGTCTTTCTAGGAAATTTTATGTAAGAAAGCTTTTGGTTTTTAAATATTTATTTTGTAGTTTGTAGTTTATTGGACATCACAATTCAGTAATTTGAATTCATTCATGATATGCTAAGTTATATGCTTCATTCTATGCTAAGTATAGCATAGAATGAACACTGTTCCTGGATTGTCTATTCAGGGCCATTGATATGAAGGTCAATACTTGCAAAAGTACAGCAAATTACTATGGCTCTATTTACAAATCTACACATTTTCTTCAACTGTTCAAACTTATGTGAGCTTTATTCAGAGAAACCCTATTTCATGCTATAAAGTTAGTCACAATCAAAATTACTACTATTTCAAATACCTGAACAATTTTTCCTCAAATTATTCCTAAAAATAGTAATTCCTAAAAACTGTAATTCCTATAATTCCTTTAAATAGGAACATAAATTCCTATTAAAAATCCTGTAATTCCTAAAAACTACTGACTTCCCTGAAAATAAATAAAATGCTTCTCAATTTCTGGATATGAGTTGCATTACATCAACCTCAAATTACCGACTATCTGTCAAGATGTATTTTCCTCTTGTGGCTCTCCAGTGAAATTATTACCTGTTATTTTGCCAAAGGTCTTAAGAAAGTCGAAGTACAATTATTAAACATTCCCTTTTATCCTAAATTTGCTTATTTCAGTCTTAATTTCACAGGCAATTACACATCCACTAAGGTGAGCCATCTAGTTGTTCTTAGGAATATTTATCAAATCCCTCTGATTCATATCACATACAACAGCCTAAACAATTTCAAACCAAGTCCATAAAGAGAGCTGATTACATTCAGTTGCTTTTTCCATCAAGTTTCTTGTACTCAGAGAATCAGATTCTGAAACCTGAAAATGAATTAATTTTCAACAATTGAAGAAAGCTCAGAACTCTGTTGGTATAAATTCTATTTATGTGACAATCACTTCTGGCTCCATCTTATCCTCAAGGGATTGAACATGATATGAAAGAGTGCCTTGCTTCTATTCATTGATAAGGGGCTATGCAAATTTCTTTAAAGTCTTTTTGAAAAGAAAAATAAACCTAGTTTTTTTTAGCGAAAACAGTGATAAAGACTTTGTCTTCTCAAAGAGCACAGAAACACCTTGGGGTGGAACCCAATGCAGCCAGGGATTACCTCAGTTTTCAGTCAGACAATTTTTATCACATGCTAGAGATAGAGCACTTTGAAACAAAACCAAAGAAATTAGATGTTGTTCTCATTTTCTCAGTTCCTCATAAAAGTGGGAAATCTACCAATTATATAGCAAACCAAAATCTTCCTATCATAAAGCATTTATCCATGGGGGATCCTGCTATGCTTATTTAAAATAAAGGTACTGACTTTTAAAATGTGATATACACTATATTCTTACATCCCTGCCTTCTGCTCTGATCCTCCACAAGGACACTTACACACACATATAAGAAAAGGGCAATGAGTAAGAAAGTGTCTTTGATTTGGTTAGAGTACTGCTTTTAAAAAAAAAAGTTCTTACACCACAATCCAACCTCCCTATCAAGGCCTCAAGATCGTTCAGGTTCTAGCTCCTGGGTCCTTCTGCAACCATATCTCACCCCCTTGTTGACTTGCTGACTCCACTTAACTGCCTCCTTGCTGGTCCTTGACTGGGCTTAGCAAGGCAGCTGACAGCCACAATTCTTCCCCCAGATATCCACCTGCTTCACTCTGTCACTTCATGCAGGTCCCACTGAAATGTCACTTTATTAAAGAGGTCCTCCCTACAAACCAGCCCCACCTCATTTTCCTCACATTTCTTCTTCATAGTACCTATGACTATTGACATATTTCACAAGTATGCATGCATATAATAATATCATCTATCTCTGTCCGTACCCCCTCTTCCCAGAACTCAGGCACCAAGCGTAATAAACAGTTCACTTTATTCCCAGTGCCTAGCATAGTGCTTGGTACATAATGTGTGCTCAAAAGACATTTCTTTCCAACAATATTACACTTAGTAATATAAATTGTGGATCACTATATGAGTTTAAAGATCTAACTATTAAGTAGCATTTTTTATAACACTGGGTAGTATTGATTATTTAATTGAGCACAATATCTGCACTTTCTCATAATACCAAACAGAAAATCATCATCTCAAGACCCTTTGCATCTTTATCCCATTCTCTTTATAATCCCTGGCCTTGGCCCTCTCTTCACTGCCGGGGTCAATAGCAGAGTGCTACCACCATAGTATTCATTAATACGTGAATTTAGTAGAGAAATGATGAAGAGGAATCCAGAAGTCATCTGCCCACCAGACTGCCTGCTCTCATTCACATTCTGACAGCCATCCATGAACCCCCACCGGCACCTGGGAAGAGGAGAATGGCTAGAGTTAACATGTAGCTGTATAGTGGAACATATTTTTATCTTCTTGTGAAAGTGTCATTACACTGGTTCATTGTACCCAAGTCATGTGGGCTTCTGTGCTGTTCCTCGAATGGATCAAACAGGGTTCCATCTTAGGTTAGAGGCACTCACCCTTTCCTCTACCAGGAACGTTCTTTCCCCAGATGTCCATGTGAGTTGCTTCTTCCTTTCCTACATGTCCCACATCAAATGTTACCTTAACAAAGTCAGCATCTCTGACCACCAGCACTAGCTACATAATTTGCAGGCCCCAGTACAAAATGAAAATTCAGGATCCCTTGTTATTAAGACTTTCAAGACAACAGAACAGTGAAGCAAGGCTGGGACACTTCTAGGCACGCAGGTCCCATGCGAAAGCTCCAGTCACAGACCCATGAAGCCGGCCCCACTGACCATGTCACATAAAAAGGCAATTTCACCCCCACATTCTTTATCTCTTTATTCTGTTTTATTTTTCTTCACAGAGATCTACATTTACATGTTTATTATTTGTTTTTTCCCACTAGAATGTAAACTCCATGAACTCAGGGATTTTTGTCTGTTTTATTCACAGTAATGTCCCCAGCACTTAGAACAGAGCCTGATACAGAGTAAACACTGAATACATATTTGTTGAGTGAATGAACATTAAGTCCTAATATGTGTTTGTAGGTTTTGAAAGAAAAGCATATAATTCTATATTTAAAAAGAAAATATAAGATTAGATATATGAGTTCATACCTTTAAGAATGAAACGAAGTGTCCAGTCAGTAAATTGCTTGTTTTCTAGGAAAATGATCAAAGCTAATACTGTTTGCTGTTACTTTATTAATTGTACCTTAAGCCACTGACATAAAAGAAGACAACTAATTTTCCTGTGTTAATATAATTTTATGTTTCTGTTACATACATTAAGACACTATGATTATGTTGTTTTAACCTTTATTTTAATTTGTCTAAATAATATTTCACAACATATGAAGCAATAACTATTAGAAAAATTAATGATTGTTCAGAAACTGTATCAGATGATGTCAATGATTCAACAGTATACTTCCTAAGCTTTTCTTAAAGATACATTGTGTTCTAAGGCTACAAACCCCTCAATTTATGATTATGTGGTTGAAAGCCATCCCATGTTCCCTTCTGACTATAGTAGAATATTTTTTAAGAAGTGATTTCTGACATTTTTTCTGAAATCCAAACATAACCCATTGCATTTCTATTTGCTTGTTTTCTTTATTCCAGAAGGCCCACCCCACAATTATGTGTAAACAATCCAGACTTTCATTCTATAGCACAGATTGTCATCCAGGTGTACTTATTACCAACCACATGGCATTGTTTGAAAAAATCTTCACTCTTTACCTCTGATAACAACATCAACATAGTAGTAAGTATTATATAATATCCTTTGGATGTTGGCCTCCTTTTTGATCTGCCTGTTCACTGGAATTCAAGTTCACTTAATGTCTAACAAACAAGTCAATCAATGGCACTGAATTATTTTAATTCAATCCTTTGTTCTACAAATTCTTGTTTTGCTAGGAATTGTTAATTAGCCAAATCATTGCCTCTTTTTGGAATATTCCACAACTCTGTTGAAATGACACATTGCATACATGCTTTCTTAATTTCTACTTACTTTCCAAAGCCATGTATAATGTTAACACTGCTTTTCTTACATATAAATTTTATAATCAAATTTCAATCTTGTTAAGTTTTCCCCTTTTTCTCTAGCCACCCACTCCACCCTCTGCCCTTTGCTCTACTTCTAGGCTAATGTTCTAAATAACTATTCAAATTTGTTCGGAGTTTTAGTTTTTACAGTTTGCACAGTCCTGCTCCAGAGAGAAAAGGAAAAAACTCAAATAGCTCATTGAATAATAATTTAAATGGTCCTATTTCTCTTGTAGGAGCCAAGAATCCTGTGGATGTAATGCTGTCACTGTGTCAACCCTGTTAGAATATTGATCAGCATAAATTATGATAAACAATTTAGCAACAAAAATTAATTTTCATAATACATTATATACAAAGATAAATTCAAAGTGTATTAAAGACTTGAATGTAACACCTAAAACCATAAAACTCTTAGAAGAAACCATAATCAGGAAGCTCTTTGACATTGGTGCTAGCAGTATTTTATTGGACCAGACTTCTCAGGCACATGTAACAAAAGCTACAATAAACAAATGGGACTACATCAAACTAAACACCTTTTGCATAGTGGAAGAAACTATTAACAAAATGAAAAGGCAACCTCCTGAATGAGAGAAGGAAATGCAAACCAAAGACACAATGAAATATCACCTCACACCTGTCAGATTGGCTATGATCAACAAGACAAAAAATCAAAAGCATTGGTGATGGTATGGAGAAAAGGGAACTCCTACACACTGTTGATGGGTATGTAAATTGGTTCAGCTACTATGGAAATCATTATGCAGTTTCCTCAAAAAAATTAAAAATAGAAATACCATGAGACCCAGCAATTCCACTTCTGGGTACTTACCCAAAGAAAACAAAAACACCGACCCACAGAGATATATTCACCCCTGTGTTATTCGAAGCATGATAACCAGTAGCCAAGATATGGAAGCAACATATCAATAAATGAATGGATAAAGAAGACATTATAAACACATACACACACACACAGGAATATTACTTGGCTACAAAAAAGAATGGAATCACAAAAACCACGTGATCATCTCCATAGATGCTGAAAAAGCATTCGACAAAATTCAACATCCATTCATGATAAAAACTCTCAACAAAATGGGTATAGAGGGCAAGTACCTCAACATAATAAAAGCCATATATGACAAACCCACAGCCAACATTATGCTTAACAGCAAGAAGCTGAAAGCTTTTCCTTTAAGATTGGGAACAAGACAAGGATATCCACCCTCCCCTCCTTTATTCAACATAGTACTGGAGGTCCTAGCCACAGCAATCAGACAACACAAAGAAATAAAAGGCATCCAGATTGGCAAGGAAGAAGTCAAATTGTCCCTATTTGCAGATGACATGATATTGTACATGGAAAACCCTAAAGAATCCACTCCAAAACTACTAGATCTAATATCTGAATTCAGCAAAGTTGTGGGATACAAAATTAATCCACAGAAATCTGTTGCATTCCTATACACTGATGGTGAACTAGCAGAAAGAGAAATCAGGAAAACAGTTCCATTCACAATCGCATCAAAAAGAATAAAATACCTAAGAATAAACCTAAGCAAGGAAGTGAAAGACCTATACCCTGAAAACTACAAGACACTCTTAAGAGAAACTAAAGAGGACACTAATAAATGGAAATTCATCCCATGATCTTGGGTAGGAAGAATTAATATTGTCAAAATGGCCATCCTGCCTAAAGCAATCTACAGATTCAATGCAATCCCTATCAAAATACCAACAGCATTCTTCAATGAACTAGAGCAAATAGTTCTAAAATTCATATGGAACCACAAAAGACCCCGAATAGCCAAAGCAATCCTGAGAAGGAAGAATAAAGTGAGGGGAATTATGATCCCTGACTTCAAGCTCTACTACAAAGCTACAGTAATCAAGACAATTTGGTACTGGCATAAGAACAGACCCATAGACTAGTGGAACAGAATAGAGAGCCCAGATATAACCCAAGCATACATGGTTAATTAATATATGATAAAGGAGCCATGGATATACAATGGGGAAATGACAGGCTCTTCAACAGCTGGTGTTGGCAAAACTGGACAGCTACATGTAAGAGAATGAAACTGGACTACTGTCTAACCCAATACACAAAAGTCAACTCAAAGTGGATCAAAGACCTGAATGTAAGTCATGAAACCATAAAACTCTTAGAAAAAAATATAGGCAAAAATCTCTTGGACATAAACATGAGCAAGTTCTTCATGAACATATCTCCCCAGGAAATGGAAACAAAATAAAAAATGAACAAGTAGGACTATATCAAACTAAAAAGCTCTGTACAGCAAAGGACACCATCAGTAGAACAAAAAGACATCCTTACAGTATGGGAGAATATATTCATAAATGACATATCTGATAAGGGGTTGACATTCAAAATATATAAAGAACTCATGCACCTCACATAACAAAAAGCAAATAATCCAATTAAGAAATGGGCAGAGGACATGAATAGACACTTCTCCAAAGAAGAAATTCAGATGGCCAACAGGCACATGAAAAGATGCTCCACATCACTAATCATCAGAGAAATGCAAATTAAAACCACAATGAGATATCACCTCACACCAGTTAGGGTGGCCAACATCCAAAACACAAACAACAACAAATGTTGGTGAGGATGTGGAGAAAAGGGAACCCTCCTACACTGCTGGTGGGAATGCAAATTAGTTCAACCATTGTGGAAAGCAGTATGGAGGTTCCTCAAAAAACTCAAAATAGAAATACCATTTGACCCAGGAATTCCACTCCTAGGAATTTACCCTAAGAATGCAGCAGCGCAGTTTGAAAAAGACATATGCACCTCTATGTTTATCGCAGCACTATTTACAATAGCCAAGAAATGGAAGCAACCTAAGTGTCCATCAGTAGATGAATGGATAAAGAAGATGTGGTACATATCCACAGTGGAATATTATTCAGCCATAAGAAGAAAACAAATCCTACCATTTGCAACAACATGGATGGAGCTAGAGGGTATTATGCTCAGTGAAATAAGTCAGGCGGAGAAAGACAAGTATCAAATGATTTCTCTCATCTGTGGAGTATAAGAACAAAGCAAAAACTGAAGGAACAAAACAGCAGCAGACTCACAGAACCCAAGAATGGACTAACAGTTACCAGAGGGAAAGGGACTGGGGAGGATGGGTGGGAAGGAAGGGGTAAGGGGGTAAAAGGGGCATTACGATTAGCACACATAATGTAGCGGGGTGGGGGGACATGGGAAAGGCAGTATTTACAGAGAACACAAGTAATGATTCTATAGCATCTGACTATGCTGATGGACAGTGACTGTATTGGGGTATGTGGGGGGGGGATTTGATAATAGGGGTTCTAGTAACCATAATGTTGCTCAAGTGATTGTACATTAATGATAGCAAAATAAAAAATAAAATAAATAAATAAAATAAAAAAAGAATGGAATACCATTTGCAGTGACATGGATGGACCTAGAGGATATTATAGTAAGGGAAGAGCATTAAGATGTACAAACTTCCAATTATAAAATAAATTGGTCATTGAGATGTAATGCGCAGCTGATGGAATATAGTCAATAATATTTTCATAACTTTTTATGGTGACAAATTATAACTAGACTTTTTGAAAAAATTAATTTGCTGGGAAAAATATGTTTTAAGATGCACCAATATTGAAAATACTTCACTGTGACCTTTAAATAAGTAATTTAAAATACCGTGGGCAAGCTGATTGTTCTTTAAACAAAGTCAGTTACTCTACGAGTAAGGTTTTTATTCTGAGCCTTCATAGAAAATTCCTTACAGAGTTTAATGAGCTGATTAGCAGACTAAAAATATTGTCACATGCATTTTTATCACTCAGAGATCAAAATAATGATATTCTAAATCAGTAGTTTATAATCTTATTATCCCTCAAATACTCCTCACAAACAGCATGCCTTGAAAGATTATGTGTACCAAACTGCAATTATTAATGATCAGTTTATTTTCCCATGCTTATGAATAAAAATTTCACATTAAAGTTTTCTGATTAATTGCCCGCAATATATAAATTAATTAATTGTTACTTTATAATGGGAAACATGGTAAGCACCACCCTAACCAAATGATAATAGTTAATATACCAAGAACAAACAGCTACTTTGCCTCTGGGTATGAAGTACAGAGATGGATACATCATGCTTTTTGTATTATTGCCAAAAATGTATAACAATCTAGTAAGGGGGAAACATCAGAGAAATCCAAGTGAGGAACATTCTACAAAATAAATGATATTCATTCTTCAAAATATCAAGATGTTAAAAGATAAACACTCAAACTTTTCAGGATAAAAGGGATATGGATATCTAATGAAACATGTAAATGGAATCCTGTATCAAATTTAAAAATTCTTCCTATAAAGGACATTAACTGGACAGTAGGCAAAATTTGAAAAAGGTTTATAGATGGTATTGTATCAGTGTTAATTTCATGATTTGATAATTATCCTGTCATTATGTAGGAGAATATCATTTTTCAACAACACCCCCAAAAAGTGGAATTCTGTCTGTAACTTACACTCAAATGATTTAAACACACACACACACACACACACACATATATATGTGCATATCTATTTTTATATATACATATTTACATATACACATTTGGAGAGAGGGAATGATAAAAGAAATATGGCAGATTAATATTCAAAGAATCAGGGATATGAATAGAAATCAAAATATACAGGAATTATTTTATCATTTCTATCAGCCCAAAATTATTTTTAAGTTAAAATTAAAAACTAGAAGAAGACAAAACCACTTATCAAAATAAAGTAACCATTGTATTTAAAGTGTGATCCAGCTCAAAACAAGTTTATATTGTAGCTTCTACTAGAAAATCTACAACTGCCTTTCTGTATTTGAAAGATTATTCCTTCACAGACGTATTATGATCTGGAGGCCCCAGAATGAGAAATATTGCTTTAAATCATTTGTTATTGTCATCCAAATTAGAAAGACTAAAACTTTTGCAGTCCTCAGAGGATTTATGGCTCTGGAAAGCTATTTGCTAGCACATTGCTTTTAATGCTGTTATTTATTAAATCGAGAGGTTTCCCAAATTGTTTTTGAATTTCAAAATCCATCGCTAAGTTGTATTTGTTATATTTTGATCTTGTATATGTGATCTTTCTAAACTCACTAATTAGTTCTAGTAGCCTTTTCTTTAGAATCTTTAAGATTTTTGCTCCTCTGAATATAATTATTTTTTCTTAAAAAAATCTCTGTCCTTGGTTTTTCAGTGGTTTGACCATGATATGTCTGAGAATGAGTATGTGTGTGTGTGTGTGTGTGTGTGTGTGTGTGTGTATGTGTATGTGTTAAATATATCCTTCTTGAGATTCTTTGAGCTTCTTCGATGTGTGGCTTATCACTTCTTATTAATTTTGGAAAATTATCTCTTCAAATAAGTCTTCATCCATGTTTTCTCTTTTGTCCTTCTGAGATTCCAAATACGTGTGTGTTAGATGTTTTGATATTGTCTCACAGCTCTTACATGATCTGTTTTCTTTTTTCTGCTCTTTTTTCTATTTATGTTTCATCTTGGACAATTCCTAATGCTCTAATTTCAAGGACACCAGTTCTCTCCTCAGCTGTGTCAGTCTGTCAGTTGATGAAGCTGTTGAAGAAATTCTTCATCCTTTGATATTATGGCTCCTATTTCTAGCATTTCCATTTTACCTTTTCCCATAGTTTCTATCTCTGCTGAAATTTTCCATTGCTCATACATGTTGTCCACCTTTTCCACTAGGTTCTTTAACATATTAATTAGTTATTTTAAAGTCCTTATTTGATTTTTCCAACAAGTAGTCATCTCTGAATCTGGTTCTGTTGATTGCTTTATCTCTTGACAGTGGATTGCTTGTTTTCCCCTGCTTTTTGTATGTCTTATAATTTCTTATTATATAACAGGTATTGGAGTTGATGAATAGTAGAGAATAAGGAACATAGTATTTACACCTGGAAATAGGTAGGCCTCTTTTCTATCAGGCTGTTATTAGAGGGGCTTTAGTTCATCTACTCAAGTGTTGAACTGATTCGGGGCTTTAATTTATTGTTGCTATTGTTACCTACAGTGAACCAGAAGCTCCAAAGGTAGGCTGCTATTATTTTGTGCGTAGTGTGTCTGGGGTTCTCCAGAATCATTCCCGGTGCTCCTGCTCCACTCTCTGTTTTCATAGTCCTTGCAGGACTACAGCACAGACAGGGCATCCTCCCCCTCCTCCACCCACCGTATCTCTCCTGATCTCTTTCTCTGTTCTTGCCCTGCTCCAGCAGTAGACAGCTGTAACTCATGATAAGCTTATGATAGGGGTGGGAGTATGTTCTTGGTTCTTTTTGCCCAGCCTCTCGACCTTACACAGGCCTGTGAATCTGGGCCTGGGGCAGTGAGGTTTTTTTTTTTTTTTTAGCACTTCTGCCCTCTCCCCAGAATAGTCAAATGGTACCTTGTATCTCTGTTTGGTCTTGTTTGGGAGAGAGTTTTTCACTTCTACCCCAGCAGTAACAGATCTCTGTTTTATATTGACATTTGTATTGTATTCCTGGGCCCAAGAGAATTTTCTGCTCCTCCTTGGGTGCTGATGGATTTTGTGACCACCCCTCCCCTCTCAACAGCGGATCTTTGAGTCCCATGACCCCAGAGAAGTAGGCAGACTTTCCTGCTTATTCCCTGTAACCGCCACTGCCAATCAGGCCTATATGCCTGCACCAGTAAGGGGGCCACTCTCCATTTTCCTGCTCTACCCCCTACTCTGATTTCTTTCTCATGAAAGTGTTCAAGGAGCTTATTGTTTGCTGTTGGAGGCCAATGTTAGTGAACTATACAAGTAGATATAAAATTAGAATTTTGATAAGTATTAAGGAAGAGAAACCTTGGGTTATAAGAGTGTATAAGAGGAGGAAGTATTGCTCAGGTATGACAGCAGTTAACCAATCAACTGATGAAGGGACTAGAGGAAGCCAACACTCCTGGCAGCTGAGGATCATCACATCATCACATGGCATATACCTGCCCTACCTATGGCAAGGTAATATGGCATTTTCTAGGAACCAATAGAAACAAGAAGACCAGGGTAGCAGGAGGGCCGTGTGAATGGGAAGAAGGTCTGAGATGAAGGTGGAGGGATAGGAGCAAAACCATTCTGGGCTTCTTGGTCTTGTTAAGGATTTTCGTCTTTATTTTAAATGGTGCAAAGCCACTGGGGAATTTCAAGTTAAGATGAGTGGTAAGGGGGAAAGTAATTGAAATTAGATTTGCAAAAATTATTTAAGCAACATGTAGTTTGGATCCTTCAATGTTTGTATCATATATTAAAGCCTTAAATTCATGAAGATAAACCAGGATCATAAATAAGAAAGTAAATAACATTTGAACTACTTAATGATATGCCAGTATTGTTTGGTTGTAGAATGGGCATTGGAAGGCAACCTCTCCACATGTAGTGGATGGATATAAGTTGTAATCAGAAGAAATTTTTAATTAACTTATTTAGTCACATTTAAGAACAAGGCATGATATTACAAAATAAATTATGAGCAAATCTATATTCAGAAATATTTATTACAAGTGTATGTAGTTTTAAGGGTTATAAAATACGTAATTCAAGTATTTACTGAATGTTTACAGGGTACATAGAATAAAACAAAAAAATATTGCAAAATGTAAGGATACTGTTTAGAGATAGTGTTTCCATTTGTTGACTGAAACACCTTCCCAGTAAAGTCTGTCAGTTAAAAATATATATGGCATTTTACTATTGTCTTGTCTTTTATATGTCCTGTTTATCTTCTTTCAGCTCCAGTTATCATATCTCCTTTTCCTAGAACTGTGCTATCTAACATTAGTATTTGCCTCTCCAGGAATTTTATCTCTACATCAAAATCAGACTTATCTTCTCATTACTACTTTGCACTTAAGTTTATTTTTTTGCACAACCTATAGTAAATATATTGCTTTTTATCTTTCCTATAACCTTCTTTTTTTAATGTAGTGAGTGTTAATGATGAGAATTTGATAAAATCTCTTTGATAAGAGCTTGTTTACAATCCTTTTGTAATTTTTAGATATGGTATTTAGTTGTATTAAAATATGTGCACATATATTTATATAAAATCCACTTGTTTATATTTTTTTCACTTGTTTTTAAAGGTACTTTAAAACAGTTTCAGTTCTTTTGAACATAAGTTCTTTGAAGCATAGACTGTGAGTTCGTTTTCCTGAATTTCTCCTCCATACTATGAGCCCAGTGATTCACACGTGGGTGTTCAATTTATGTTTAGAAATGATTATGGTGGTGGTTCTTAACCCTTTTCTTTCTGTAGCATGCCTTCAAATAGAATTTTTGGTGGTATTTTTGTTTTTTTGTTTTTATTAAGGTATCATTGATTTACAATCTTATGCTCAGGTTTCACATAAGCAACATTGTGGTTACTACATTCCCCCCATTATCAAGTCCCCACCACATACCCCATTACAGTCACTGCCCATCAGCATAGTAAGATGCTATAGAGTCACTACGTGTCTTCTCTGTGCTATACTGCCTTCCCCGTGGCACCCCCCCACCCACGTTATGTGTGCTAATTGTAATGCCTCTTATTCCCCTTATCCCTCCCTTCCCACCCACACCCCCTAAGTCCCTTTCCCTTTGGTAACTGTTAGTCCATTCTTGGGTTCTGTGAGGCTGCTGCTGTTTTGTTCCTTCAGTTTTTGCTTTGTTCTTATAATCCACAAATGAGTGAAATCATTTGATACTTGTCTTTCTCCACCTGGCTTATTTCACTGAGCATAATACCCTCTAGCTCCATCCATGTTGTTGCAAATGGTAGGATTTGTTTTCTTCTTATGGCTGAATAATATTCCACTGTGGATATGTACCACATCTTCTTTATCCATTCATCTACTGATGGACACTTAGGTTGCTTCCATTTCTTGGCTATAATAAATAGTGCTGTGATAAACATAGGGGTGCATATGTCTTTTTGAAACTGGGCTCCTGCTTTCTTAGGGTAAATTCCTAGGAGTGGGACTCCTGAGTCAAATGGTATTTCTATTTTGAGTTTTTTGAGGAACCTCCATACTGCTTTCCACAATGGTTGAACTAATTTACATTCCCTTTGGTGATATATTTGAATGCATTAGAAACAAAGCAGCTTGAAAAAGTCAACAATAATTCCAGAATAATCACGACTACAGTATATAATAGTGTCTTTCATTATCTGTGCAAGCATTTCCAGTTACTTCACTGAGTAGAATTGGTCCTGAAGGTGTTCTCTTAAAAATCCATTGAACAAAAATTTCTCATGTTTTCTTTTATTACACTGACATTAGAATATGTTTTTTACTTCTTTCTGGTAGCTAGTTATACAACTGCTATACTGAGAACTACAGAGCTCTTGGTATATAACTCCATGCCAACTTCTGTACTAAGAGACTTGACAAACTCTAGCATTGCTCTAGCCACTTAAGGCTGGGTCTCTAGAGCGACCCCAGCCCTCCTTAGAATGCCTGCCTGAGGAAGCTCAAAGTTGCCAGGAGAATTTACTGGTTGTTCCAGGCAAAACTTGAGAATAGAAAGGCCCCTGAACTCTCTCTTAGAGAAGTTGATTTAGAAAGCTTGCAATTATAAATCCTTTCACTACCCTTTGAGATGTAAATCTAGCACCCAAAATTGTTTCCTCAAGGACTTGAGAGCTGTTTCTTTGAAATGTGAATATTCAGGGAGATAACTATCTCTCATTCTCAGTTCTTGCATGTACATAAATAAACAGTTTCCTAAATTCAACATGGTAAGTCCTAAATGGAGGATAAGGGCCTAACTTTGGTGGCTGCCTTGTTTCCACTTGGCACCACCGCCTCCTATAATAAAGATAGAAGTTTATTTCTCCTCTGGATCAGCACCAACTAACAAATCCAGTGTTGTAGACACAAAGGACTAATGCCCTTTAACATCACAGAGTGCCTTTTCCTTTGCACTTCCAGCCTTTAAAAATCACTGGTCATTTGTTTCAGGGAAGTTGAATTTGATACACACTGGGCCCAATTCCCTATTGCAATAGTATTATTGAATAAAACCTGTCCTCACTGCTTTAACTAGTGCCCAACTTTATCTTTGACAATTTAATGTTGCATTACCTGTTATAGGTATGTCAATATGCTCACTTGCTGCAGAAACAGGTTTTACATGTTCATCACAATTTGGGAGCATTTCAACTCAGGAAATAGGCACTTGACTGCTGCATGTTAGATCTGTGTTATGAGACAATGCTACTTAAGTCTCCTGTGTTTCTGCACATCTTGTTTGCAGAGGTACTGACTTCCTTTGTTTCAGAAACAAGGATGTCTGTGCAGTGAAAACCTTAGAAGATAGAAATAGTGTCTCCCTAGCAAAGGACAGGTTTGTTTATTGACCAGTGTAATAAAGATGCCTCCCTTCAGGGAAGGGTCAAAGAGGTTCACTGCCCATTATAAAAGATTTAGGTTCCTCCACCTTGGTTGAGATTCTTCTCCTGTAATACAGCTCACTGTGTGTATAGTTACTATCTGACCCCCTTTGCATTACCCTGTGGGGCTTGGGGCTCAGTGAACCCATAAAACGGAAATCACAGAAGCAGCTATATGATGCAACCTGGAAGAACGGGCATTAACTCCAAGTTACCTGAGGTGAACTTTAACCAGTGGGAACAGAGGGAGCTAGACAAATAAATCCTGGTTCCTGGCTTCTTCCTCCTTCTCATGGACTACCCCAGGCCACCATTTGCCCTTGAAGCCCATTGAGGGAAATCCTGTGCATCAGATGGCCTGCTCTGATTCTAGAAGGCTCCTTATAAAGTGGAAGCCAAGCAGTGACATCACTTCACATTGCTTCACAGCTTTTCTTGCCTCACTTCCTTTTGCCCAATCTCACTGCCCTGGATTTTTCCTTCCCAAATAAAACAGTAGTGCCTTAACCATTCCCCCAGGCTCAGTTTTCTTGAGAATCCAGGCTAAGGTCATCACCAAGAAGGAGGACTATAGATTCTAAAAAAATAAACAGGTAAACACATGCTCTCAAGAATACACATTCTGGAAGCATAAACAATTTCCTAAAATTCAATAAGACAAGTACTACTATAGAAGCATGTATGACTTTATAAAATGTACTAGGGACTTATATAAGAGCTGACTAATTCTGGAGAGGGTGGGTGGGGATGTCAGAGCAAACTAGAGAAGAGGGGTGTATTAGTTTGCTAGGTTTGCTGTAACAAAGTACCATAAACCACAAAATTTTATTATCTCACAGTTCAGGAGGCTGGAAGTTGCCATCAGAGCGTCCACAGAGTTGATTCTTTCTGAGGGCCATGAGGGTAGATTGTGTTCCACACGTTTCTCCTAGCTTTTGGTGGTTGTGGCAGTCCTTGACATCCTTGACACATAGATCTCTGCCTTCATCTCTACATGCAATTTTTCCTGTGCGGGTGCCTGTGTCCAAATTTCCCCTTTTTATAAGAAAACCAGTTATATTGGATTAGGGCTCCATCCTACTCCAGTCTCACCTAATCTTAATTAATTACATCTGCAATTAAGGACTTCCATATGTAATTTTGGGAAGGGACACAATTCAACCCATACCAAGGTACATTTGAACCAGATCACAAAGATTCACTAGTTTGCCAAGCTGACAGTGGAGAGTTCATAACCTCAGCTTACGGCACAATATGAATGACACACATATGCAGGGAGGTCTGGAAAGGCCTAGTTAATTTTAGGAGACCAGAGTCTTGTATGACTGTTCAGCAGGGCTAGTTTAGGGCAGGAAAGAACTGACCAGAGGTGACTGTGGCAAAACAGGCTAGAGGCCTTATATATCAAAATGAGGAGACGGTCCTTTACTCTGTAGTCCACTGAAAGTAACCCAATGTTTGTTAAACTACATTGGTCTAGATGAGAATCCCTGTTTCTCTATGGTTTTCATTAAAACAAAATAAAACGCCTAACATCTCATGAGTTTAGAAACTTAATTAAAGATTGGAGAGGTTTTGAAGAGAATTACATGGCAAAAGTTGCAGCTTGCCATCTCTCTGACTTCATTCCTCCCTCATCTTCCCGGAGCAACAAATTCTTTCTCATTCCTCATGCAGAACAGCTCTGCTTCCATTCAAGTCCTTTGGGATCTCATTTTCTGTGCTAAGCACCCATTTGGGTATTTTTTTTTCCCAAACAAATATAATTTCCTTCCCATGAGGAATTATGAGAAATAAAAATTTATCATCTCATTTTTAAAGAACTTAGAAAACCCTAAAACAGGAGTGTAGAAATTACCCACTATATTATAAAACTGTTAATATTTGGAATCTTTTGTTCCACTCTGTAGCTCTAGGGGAAGGGCGTTCCCAGCTGGGGTAAGTCTCCCTATGAATCCGAATGAAACAGAAATGAGTCAAGAGAAAGCGTAGGTTGGGAGAAAGGCTTTTATTCCTTATAGCTGTTCGAGGACCAGCTCCAACCAACTCCTCTGCCGCTGCTCATGCTCTCCTTCCCCTGCTCACCCCTTCTGGAAGGAACTCCATGGGTGGGTCCTTCGTGACTGGCAGATACCAGACCAATTACACACCAGGAATGGAGGGGAGGAAGGAATGACCATTTTCCCTTCATCCCAGAGGCTGTGGGAGGCTACTGATATGTAAATGAACTAAGGCCAGGTGGGAAGTTATGGAAATTCTGCCATTTACCCCACACAGTCTTTAATATATTTCATAACTGCGTTCATTCTTATGTAGATTTTTGTGCATCCTGATTTAAAAAAATTTATATGCTATTATGGGAAATTTCCAATGCTGTAAAATTTATTAGAAAACTTAATTTTCAAGAGTTTTAAAACATTTTTCATGTGGTCTGGACCAATTTACTTAACATTTTCCCGATGGTTGGACAGTTAGCTTGCCTTAGTTTTACTGTTCTAAGTTACACCTTAATAAATATTTTGGTACATGAATCTTAATCTGCATTTTTTAATTATTACACTATGACAAGTAACTAAATGAGAAATTAGTGAGTCAAAGCCTATGAACATTTCAAGGCTCAAGATGCCTAGGTGGCTTCTAGAAAAGTTTCTTGAAATAGTGGAGGGGCATGATCAGATACATGATTTTTACAGGTAACTTCGGCTGCAGAATCTTGGGAAAAAATAATTAGAACTTGAAATGAACTATGGCAATGGAGACTGGGAGGGTGTGGATGTAGAGACCGGGATAGAGGTTAGGGATATTTCTGAAACAGAGTCAAAAGGAGTTAGTGACTGGATGTGGGAAGTGAGAAACAGCAAGGAACTAAAGACAACTAACTGCCTGGCTTTCCAGCTGCCTAATGGGAGACTAATACCAGTGTTACTACAGAAAGAGACGTCCAGGTGTATTTGTAAATATGCAGGAGGAAAATAATTTTGTTTGAGACTTCTTTACTTGAATTATATACCAATTTTTAAGGTTTTATTTAGGTGGCATTTGGAAATACGGTTACTGGTGGAGAACATCTGATGTTTTTGCCTCCCTGGCATCTAGGGCAAGCTTAAGTTTTTTTTTTCAGAGGAGGGTATCTGGGTGGCAATCTGGCTAGAAAAAGTCTTGTTTTTAAAGCTGCATTTAGCAAACATCCATTACAAAAAAAATTAGACTGTATGTGTATTTAGTTATGTAAATGGAGATTGGGGAATACTAAAGAATCCAAGTCTGCCCTCAGAAGCCACTGCAGGCATCCATTCTTTCTTATTCTCATAAAACCATTTCAATTTCCTTGGGAGGATCACCTTTCTTGTGATTTTAGCACACCAGGCATTACCCTACAGACCCAAGGATGGGTACATATTTCAAGTCACCCAATCAGAGCCAACGCAGCTGAAGTCTAGAGGTTTCCAGGAGAACTGCTGAAAAAAAAGCTCTTTCCATGGGGATCACTGAGACTATGATGTAGAACTGCAACTGCTGGCAGCTATTTTGCTTGTCTGGCAATGGAATCAGCCGAAAGGACAGTAGAACTTAGTTAATTCTGATGACCTGGTTCTGAAGGCTCCAAGTGTACTGATGCTAGTTTCAGTTTCAGTCATACGTGGCATTAGTATTCCCTTTTTGTCTTAAGCCATTTTGAATGGGTTTCTGTCACGTACAACCAAAGAAGTCCTGACTAATACAGTACTGGAGATCAGAATATGGTTCAAGTTTTCAAAAATTTCAACTAGTCAAGATAAAATTAAAAGAAATCTTGTTGTGACTACACAAGTATTCTCTTTTATATTTAATGGCTGACAAATATGTCTGGAACATCTAGAGTAGTGCCTGGCACTGTGTTAAGCTCTACACAAAACAAGATGAAGTATGGTTACAGAAATATTTCTACAGACAGCTTAAAAACATCATTATAATTCATAAATGGGCTAAATTAGCTAGCTAGAATTAATAGCACGAACTTTGGCTTTTATGTTGTATACACTTTGCCATATATTTCTTTTGTAGACTTGAGGGTAGCTAAAATCGGTAGTCAGTAAATAATGTTATTTGCTTGAATTTTAGAAATTTTCAAATGTCCAGATGAAAAACTCCATACATATTAGGAACTTGAGTTTTGGGATGAAGATTACCAAAGGATATTGCAGCTTATATTTCCAATGCCTAACAGATGTTCACTTGCTGACACATAGATTTTGGTGTCTTTTTCCTGCATCTTTACATTATTCTCGGAGGGTACAGATGGTGGAATCTCATCTAAGAACAAAAGTTGTCAGTTGAGGGTGGTTTAATTAAGAATGTTTTTGCTTCACATTCCACCCTTGGGTCATTAAAAATTGCAATGGAAAATATGATAATGGAAAAATAAATTATTTAAATCTGTTGTTAATATGAGTGCTTAAGTGTGTATCATGGGATCCATAAGACATTACACTGAAAAAATCTGAAACATAGAAAAAAGTATTTCCTGTTCTTCATAACTACATCTCATAAAAATTACATGTAACCAGAAGTTAATGTATCACAAATGTACAGCAACAAAATATTTCAGCTTTTCTAAGTTCACTGCTTAAATTTGAATAATCAACAACTTTTTCCTTTTTTTCACCATGGCTTTTTAAGGCACTAGTGAGTTAAACATATTCTTATTAAAAAAACAAATACAGGTGATAAAGAGAAATACTATGTGCCTTTGTCCTGGGATGCCCACACAGGTCCTTCCTTAGCTTCACAGCCACTTCTCAGACCTGAGTTTTATTTCTAGCAGGTGCCAGAAACCCAGTCTGCATTCCTCTTCTCTTTTGGCTCTTGTTATCCCAAGCCAAAGTCAAGCTGTGGTATGGGCACATTTCCCCAAACCTTGCTCAGCACATCCTTCTAACTCTTGACTGCCCCCTGGAAATTAAGACAAGTGCCTTTTTCATTACAAGAATTTTGTAGGTAATCGCTCTGGGAATAGCAAAAATAATAAACTGGAGGACATCTGAAGCTTGGAAATTTTAGGAAGTTCTTACCGTCAGTTTTTCCTACATCATAGTTCCTCAATACCGTTAGGTGGTTACATGCTGTGAACTACAGTGGATTTGATTTCTACATTCAGCCTTCCTGGCAAAGTTCACCAAATCTTCTCACTCATTCAGAGTTTAGTTTTCGTGTTTATGCAAATTCCTTCCTATGAAATGGCCTTTCTTCCCGGCATATGGACTAGAAGTTATAACCAAAACTTAAAAGGTGTCCTCTTGTCTCAAGCTGGGAATTTGCATCTTTGAGGAAGTAGAGCCCTGGTAACATCCATTACAAGGCATGGGTATCAAACAGGAGTCATCTTTGTGAAGTAACTTTTCTTGAAAGGATGCTACTTTATTTTAGTTTTTGCCTGATTTCCAAGTATTGGTATTTCCTAGGGAAATCAAAACAGTAATTTTTTAAGACATGGAGAATTCATATTAGTATTTTGTTAGTATTTCTTGTTATAAACCTTGTGGCCATCATCATGCACTTAAAACCATTTAAAATACCAATTTCAAATTATTTTTATGGGTATTGGTAAATCTTTGCCATATTTCTGTGAGAAAGTGGTAACTTAGAAAACTGAGTAGGAATGGAACTGACACAGTTAGGAATTCATTGCTCCCAGTATTTTGTTACAAGCACATTCCCAGGATCACAATACCCAAGCCATCTCATTTCACCATTAGTACTATGCAAGAAGTTTCAAGAGTTTTTGGTGTTCAAGAAAGTAATAAAAATTTTTGTTTAGGGGCCACTGTTTAAAAGAAATCGGATCTGGCGTGTCATTTTTAAATGTAAAGCATACTTTCAGTTTTAAGGTCACCTACACAAAAAAATGTACCCTTCGAAAGTCCGGTTTAGATGCTAAGTCTGGTATAGTGCGCACGATGCAGCAGCAAGAAACACACACACATACACAAGTGGGGGAAATGAGGTTAGCATCTTCCTGGTTCTCTCAAGGAAAAACGTAGCCCTGGTCGGGTATACGGGCCCCGCTGAGACCCGCAGACGCTTCCCGGGCGAGAACGCCCAGCAGCAGGGGGCGGGTCGCCGAGGGGCCGCCCCAGGCCTGGGCAGCTTCGGGAGGGCTCGGCGTCCTGCGCGCGGGAGGGACGCGGTCACAGCTGCGAGGAGAGCTCGTCCTGGCTGGAGGCAGCTGGGTTAAGCTTCGGGAGAGCGACGGTGCGGGAGCGGCTACCAGGCGGCAGGGCCCGTGAGCTCCCGGCGCCTCCACAGTCCTCGGCTGGGAGGGGTGGGGCGGGACGAGCGCTCGCGGCGGCGGCGAGGGGGCGGGGCCGCGCGGGGCTGTGCGCCCGCCGCTCTTCTCGGCTCGGGGACGCGCAGCGCGGGCCTGCCGCACTGTGTCCGAGGCCGCGGCGGGGCGCGAGCGCCGCAGGTGACCCGTTCTGGGAGCGCGGTGCGCGGCAGCTGCTGAAGAGTGGGTGCGGGTGGGAGGGTCGGCGCCGCGGGCTGAGAGCGGGCGACCCGAGGCGGGCGAAGGGCGCGCGGCATCCCGCTTGACAGCCGGCGGCTCCCGCTGCGCTCAGCATGTTCGGCGAGGCGAGGGCTGGCCTCCCGCCCGTGGGCTGAGGCGGCGGCGGCCGGGAGAGGCGACATGCACCTGCCCGGCGCTGCGTAGAGGACACGGCAGGCGGGAAGCTCCGGCCGCCGGCGGCAGGGCCCTCTTCTCCCGGCTGCCGCCGCGGGCCCGAGCCGGAGCGGCGGCGGAGTGGGCACCCCGACATGGCGGCCCGGAGCGCCCCGAACTGCCACCTGCGGCTCGAGTGGGTGTACGGCTACCGGGGCCACCAGTGCCGCAACAACCTCTACTACACGGCGGCCAAGGAGATCGTGTACTTCGTGGCGGGCGTCGGCGTGGTGTACAGCCCGCGGGAGCACCGGCAGAAGTTCTACCGGGGCCACAGCGACGACATCATCAGGTACGGGGGGCGGGAGCTGCCGCCGTCACCCGCGCGGTCTGCGCGCGGAGTTGGCGCTTACCTGTCCTTCTGGGCGCGGTGACCCTCTCCTGCCGGGAGCATCGCCCCAGAGAACCCCGCAACTGCTTTGTGCAGAATCCACCCTACCACCCCCGGCAGACGCTGTCCCCTTCTTGGTGTTCCAGCCTCTCCCTCGGGTCCGTGCGTGAAGACTTAAGTTCGCGGATCCCCTCGCGTTCGGCTTTATGGCTTTGTACCCTTCTCCCTCCACCAAATTTATGACAGCTGCATAAAGGGTGGTTGGTTTTGTTTTTGTTTTGGTAGCAATTTACTCCTTTAAGTCTCATCAGAGATTTCTTATTAAACGAATTCTTAAAGCGTCAGGGGGAAATCCTTTACCTAATAGAAAATTGATCAAAGTACCGCAAGCGGTAGGCTGGTCCCGAGGAGCGCGCCGAGGTGGCATCCCGGAGGGCACTCACCTTTTTGCCCTATAATTAGTTCAGCTTTCACTGCCTGCTCTAGAGAAAAGAAACCCCGGCAACCTGCAGGCAATTCATTGGGCATTAAAATTTGCACACCTAAAGGCAGTTTGGGATTAGGTTTTATCTGAAGAAGTTGCTAAAAATAATTCCACCGATTTCCAATTCTCTTGTTTCCTCTTCATTAAAGTAATCTTAAATATGTTAATTTTCTTTCACTTTTTTTTGTCATTTTAATTCTTTGGTTGGTATCTTGAGAGTTGGTGCCAGCACTTTTTTTTTTACATATTAGCGGTATGTTTGAAATGTAATTTTCAGTCGGTGTCACAGTAGAACATTGTGGCAAAGTTACAAGCTGCAGAAATTATTCTAGGCCATTGACAATTGCCTCCAACACAGCATTTTTCCCTAGACAGAAGTAGAATATATTTTAAAACATTTTGAGAATGTGTATGCAGCTTCTAGGTTTTTAACATAGTCTATGATTGGATTTGGTGACTCAGTTTTATTCCCTTGTTTATGTTCCACAGCGTTTAAAGTGGGCATTTCAAATCCAGTGTCTTTGGTTTGATGTGTTGTAAGCTAGAATCTCTGGTACTTAAACTCCGTAAATAACGAAGTTCTTCTGTTTTGCATTTCTGTCCATCGGATTTGTAAGAGAGAAAAGAAGGCCTAGGACAAACAGAAGGTAGCACAAAATGGATGGAATAAAGATAAGCTGAGCCAAAACTGAGATTGTGGAATAGAGAATGAGGTGGTGTTTTGGTTCATTTGTTTGTTGTTATTCACCCCAGGAGTAGAATTTACCACAGTTCTTTGTCTTTGTCCCTAATCCTTTCCAGTTTTCTCCCTTTTCTATGTGTTAGGTCTCCCACAGTGCAGGATATAGTAGCTTTACCTACAGGGGATAGAAGTCCTCTTCCAGATGCCCAGTCTATTAGGTTGAATTCAGTAGGTAGGGTAGGAGAGAAGAATTTTGAGGTCTTCTCCAGGTGCACTTCTTTTCACTCCTTGGTGGTTGAGAGCAGCATGGTGGTAAGGCCTTCCGAAATTAGAAATGATTTATTTGATGGGGTAAATTTTGTTTTATTTATTTACTTTTTTTAAATAATTTATTTTGGTATCATTAATCTACAATTACATGTGCAATATTATGGTTATTAAACTACCCCCTTCATCAGGTCCCCCCCACCAATCC
The DNA here is from genome assembly GCA_032199065.1 of Smutsia gigantea. Taxonomy (NCBI): domain Eukaryota; kingdom Metazoa; phylum Chordata; class Mammalia; order Pholidota; family Manidae; genus Smutsia; species Smutsia gigantea. The sequence goes on along the minus strand of JAVSCE010010699.1, from coordinate 137,595 downwards.
CATTAGAGTCACTGTCCAGCAGCGTAGTGAGATGCTATAGAATCACTACTTGTCTTCTCTGAGTTGTACAGCCCTCCCCGTGCCCCACCCCCAACATTACATCTGCTAATCGTAATGCCCCCTTTTCCCCCTTGTCCCTCCTTCCCACCCATCTTCCCCAATTTTCCTTTGGTAACTATTAGTCCATTCTTGGGTTCTGTGAGTCTGCTGCTGTTTTGTTCCTTCAGCTTTTTTCTTTGCTCTTATGCTCCACATATGAGTGAAATCATTTGATATTTGTCTTTTTCGGCTTGGCTTATTTCACTGAGCATAATACCCTCTAGCTCCATCCATGTTGTTGCAAATGGTAGGATTTGTTTTCTTCTTATGGCTGAATAATATTCCATTGTGTATATGTACCACATCTTCTTTATCCATTCATCTACTGATGGACACTTAGGTTGCTTCCATTTCTTGGCTATTGTAAATAATGCTGTGATAAACATAGGGGTGCATATGTCTTTTTCAAACTGGGCTGCTGCATTCTTAGGGGAAATTCCTAGGAGTGGAATTCCTGGGTCAAATGGTATTTCTATTTTGAGTTTTTTGAGGAACCTCCATACTGCTTTCCACAATGGTTGAACTAATTTGCATTCCCACCAGCAGTGTAGGAGGGTTCCCTTTTCTCCACATCCTCGCCAACATTTGTTGTTGTTTGTGTTTTGGATGTTGGCCATCCTCACTGGTGTGAGGTGCTATCTCATTGTGGTTTTAATCTGCATTTCTCTGATGATTAGCGATGTGGAGCATCTTTTCATGTGCCTGTTGGCCATCTGAATTTCTTCTTTGGAGAAGTGTCTATTCATGTCCTCTGCCCATTTCTTAATTGGATTATTTGCTTTTTGTTTGTTAAGGTGCATGAGTTCTTTATATATTTTGGATGTCAACCCCTATCGGATACGTCATTTATGAATATATTCTCCCATACTGTAGGATCTCTTTTTGTTCTGATGGTGTACTCTGCTGTACAGAAGCTTTTCAGCTTGATATAGTCCCACTTGTTCATTTTTGCTTTTGTTTCCCTTGCTCAGGGAGATATGTTCATAAAGAAGTTGCTCATGTTTATGTCCAAGAGATTTTTGCCTATATTTTTTTCTAAGAGTTTTATGGTTTCATGACTTACATTCAAGTCTTTGATCCACCTTGAGTTTACCTTTGTGTATGGGATTAGACAGTAGTCCAGTTTCATTCTCTTACATGTAGCTGTCCAGTTTGCTAACACCAGCTGCTGAGGAGGCTGTCATCTCCCCATTGTATATCCAAGGCTCCTTTATCAAATATTAATTGACTGTATATGTTTGGGTTAATGTTTGGATTTTGTATTCTGTTCCACTGGTCTGTGGGTCTGTTTTTGTGCCAATACCAAATTGTCTTGATTACTGCGGCTTTGTAGTAGAGCTTGAAGTCAGGGAGCATAATTCCCCCTGTTGTATTCCTCATTCTCAGGATTGCTTTGGCTATGCAGGGTCTTTAGTGGTTGTTTTGTTTATTTTTACAGCAGTAACTGGAAGCTGTATTTTATAGCACACTGCTTGAATTTTTATAATTATGTTTCCGCAAACCGTAAGGAATGCTTTTGCCTTTTTTTGGTATAAATAGTTGTACAACCCATGCATATATTTTAATATTTCAAAATGATTAATTAGTCTGATTTTTGCCATAATTGGATACATGCTTATGATTTTATGCAAATGATTCATCCTTAACATAACAAAAAGGGTTTCTGAAAACTTTCAGTGGGGTAGTAAAATCTGCATCAGAAAGCATCTTCAAATTTGTGACACAGATTTAACACAGTACTAAGAATATAATTTAGAAATCAGTCGAAAAGCTCTGGAAATTTTATTTCAAATACTAATGACACATCATTCTTGCTAGTGAAAAAGATCAGACACATGTTCAATCCTCTCCATTTTTTCAGTTCAGTCTTTGAAATATAAATGTAGAAGCTACTCCAGTAATTTTTCAATTATGTCACAGCGTATAGTATTCATAGTAATGCCTGGTGGAAAACAAGGCTGTTATAATGTTATCCTTAGTAATAAAAAGTCATGCTGTTTTGTTTCCATATTTACTTGAAACTTAGATAAAATTGGTCAAATATAATTTGGTCTCTGGGGCTGAGACTATTCCGGAATGAGCAGATCATTGTCCTGAGGTTTTGAAAACGTAGCTGCTGTGTTAGTTGTTAAAGACTGAATCATGACCAGTCTCTCATTTTACTACATCTGCCACATGACTTGTCTTCTTACTGTTTGTGTTGCTTATAGTTGTCTCACTTCTTTTTGCCATGTATCTATATATACTTCTCTAGTAATTTATCCTTTGTATTTATTTCAGTACTACTGATTTATATAGAAATCAGTTTCACTATCAGAAATAATATAAGAATTTCTGGGTCACTTTTTCTTAATTTTTTTTTCTGTGTCTCAAAGTGTACGATGAAATTCTCTAGTTGTTAAGTGTTTACTTTAGGTTTAAGACTAAGATAAAAATTACTAGGCTACTACCAGTTTTAGTATAAGATGCACATCTATAACTGGGTCTGTATTTTGAAACTTTTGCCAGTTGTCTTCCCAAAGGGTGCAATAACTTTTAAATTTTTTCTGGTTACGGCCCATTAACATGTTCTAGACAAGTTTGTCCTTGAAGTAGTTAGGTATTATTGACAGTTTTCAAATCATTTATCATCAGTCAAGACCATTGTTCGAATATAGTTAGCTTGGTGTATTTGGGGACTTAACTCAGTTTCTCTTATGCCAGTGAACCTCTACATTAAATTGCTTGAGCCCATTGTTTATGTAGTTTGTAGGTATAGAATTTTTTTTTTCTAAACTTGGTGAAAGTATCTCACAAGATGGTGACGAGCTTTAAAGACGTTATGCATCTGAAATACTTTGAGAAGTATACTGTATCATATAGTTATAGGTTAGAATAATAATTATTCATTGTGTCTATGTATAATACAACTTTTTTTTTTCTTTAGACAACTGAAAGTTGTTACAGCACTTTAATTCAGTTGTGGTAGGTGGTGTTCTTAAGAAACAACTGATCAAACCTCACCATCATCCAATAAAAGTGCTCTCAGCAGCTCTGTATTTATGGTATGGAAGCCTGATTTATTCAGTACAAGTCAAAATTGTGGTTGGAAAAGCAATTCAGAATGTATGATGATTCCATGGTGAATCAGCACTTTTTGTGTTTTATATGGGTTCAGGGTAGCAACTTTTTAAGGTCTGGCAGGAATTACTGCAAACATACTGTTGTCTGTTTAATGTTTTTCCAGATATGTGGTCAGTAGTTTCCAAACCTAGCTGGTCATCAGAGTCATTTAAGGAGCTTTTTGCCATTTTCTAGCCTTTTCCTCAGATGCACTAAGTCAGAATGCTCTGGGTTTAGGGCCCATCTGGTTTGTAAAAAATGCCCCACATGATTCTGTTTGGGAAGCACACTTGGAATCTGTATCCTAAAACCTGCATACCTACAATTCTTAACATAAACAGTTTGAGAAGTGGGTATAAGCCCTCATCTCAAACCTGATACCAGAATTTTCTTAAGCATCGTGTAACATCTGTAAGTAGTACTTTAGAAAGTATTATAATACATATAGGTTTAGTAAAATGCACATGTGTTTAAGTGACTAGAATTAGGTGAGCTTAACTTTCACAGACTAATGATTTTATTCTGTAAGAGTTCATTTTATGTCTGGATATCAAAATACTGATGGTTATTTGTTTTTCAAATACTGCATAGTTTAAGGGATAAAAATAAGAGATATTTTCAGGGGAAGGTAGGAATTATCCAAATTGTCATAAATATACATTAAGTGTATCTTTGTTGTTTACTTAGGGAAAAGCCAAATTTTTAGGTTTGCATTATGATAACTATTATCCTTATCATATAATATCTTATCAGATATGCAGATAACTAATAAAATGTATTTGGACATAAATTAAGGAAAACATGGAATGATAAATAATTCTTAGAAGCTATTAAGAATTTAACTGTTCTTTCAAGACCTTTTTCACACATCAAAGAAATACAGGTTTGCCCTACTATCTGAAAGTAGAGTGTTCCCATGAAACCTTTTGGAAGTAGAAATAGTATAAAGTGAAGAAGCAATTACCAATAATTTATATAAAAAATGTTTTGAGCTTTCCGAGACTCAAAAAATAACGTCTCCTAGGCTTTTTTGATACTTTACAACACATCTTCCTAATGGAACAAAAGAGAGATAGAGTACAGATGTTCACACAGTTCAAAGCTTTGCCAGCTTGTTGCTGAGTGTGGTCCCTGGGGAAGGAGCTTAGTGGGGCCACTCTTGCTGCTCAAGGTGTGTGCTGCTTCTATAATAGGTCACTGCAAAACAAACACTGAATGTTATTTCCACCTCTTTTTGTAAAAGTGAAAGTCCTTCAGATTTATTTCAGTTAGTGAAAACAGGTACTCATGTAGGTCTTTTATAAAACTGAAGTGTTGTGACACAAACTTCCAAAAAATGGGGGATACCTGTTTTTTACTGAGCATGGCTTTGTGCAGGACTCCTGAATACCTTAGAGTATTCAGCACATTATAGACACTATCAGTCAAGGAATGATTTAGACTGCTATGAATACTAGGGATAGCACTAGTGAATGTGATATGGTATGTACATGGGGACATAACAGTTCACGCTAGTGTTTGCTAGTGAATATAATACCTAAGCTAGGTCTTTGAGGAAAAGGAACAAATAGTCATTAGAAGAAATGAGTGAAGGTAAAGCATTTTGGGACAAGGTAACGTCATTATATAGTGGTCTTGTGTTCAGAAAGATTATCTGAAAGTGTTGTTTGTACTCACTATCTCGAGTTCTCTTTCTCCCATCCAGTCTTGGCTCTATTTCACCAAAGCAGCTCTTGTCAAGATCACCAGTGACCTCCACATTGCCATGTCTAGTGGCCAGTTCTCTGTTCTCATCTTTTTTGATTTATCATCATTCTTTTCCACAGTTGGTCACACCTTCTTAAGACACTTTTTTAAGTGGCATCTAGGACACACCCGAGTGTAGAAAAAAGTGTTTCATGGTTTACTTATCCTTCCAGCAAATATTTATTGAGCACTTATTATTTGCCAGGGGCTGTTGTTAGCACTAAAGTGAGATGGATACCATTGGAAAGAGGTTAAATACCTATTTAGTTAGGGTGTCCAGAAAGACGTCACTGTAAAGTGTAAGGGTAACACTTGAAATAAAGACTTGGAGGTGAGGCAATGTGCTATGTGGATATGTGAGGGAAGGACATTCCAGGCAAAGGGACTATCAAGTGCAAAAGCCGTAAAGTGGAATGCCTGGTGTATTTGAGGAACAGTTAGAAAGTTAGTATGACTAGAGAGTAGTGATTTCGGGTGACAGAGTGAGAAATTAGGTGTGAAGGAGTAATAGCGGTGTTATGTAGGCCCTTATAGGCTACTGAGAGGAATTTAACATTTCCATCTGAGATTGGAAGTTATTGGAACAGTTTAATTAAATTCGTGACATAATTTGAATGTTTTAACAAGGTCAGTGTGCCTCTTAGATTGAGAACAGATGCAGCGAGAGAGGCATGATGGAAGCAGAAAGACCAGTTAGGAGACTGTTGCAAGTATCCAGTCAAGAGATATTAGGAGCTTGCACTCACCCCACTTTTATTCAACATACTACTGGAGGTCCTAGCCATGGCAATCAGACAACACAAAGAAATAAAAGGCATCCAGATAGGCAAGGAAGAAGTCAAACTGTCCCTGTTTGCAGATGACATGATATTGTACATAGAAAACCCTAAAGACTCCACTCCCAAACTACTAGAACTAATATCTGAATTCAGCAAAGTTGCGGGATACAAAATTAATCCACAGAAATCTGTTGCATTCCTATATGCTAACGATGAACTAGCAGAAAGAGAAATCAGTAAAACAATTCCATTCACAGTTCCATCAAAAAGAATAAAATACCTAGGAATAAATCTAACCAAGGAAGTCAAAGACCTATACCCTGAAAACTACAAGACACTCTTAAGAGAAATTAAAGAGGACACTAACAAATGAAAATTCATCCCATGCTCTTGTCTAGGAAGAATTAATATTGTCAAAATGGCCATCCTGCCTAAAGCAATCTACAGATTCAGTGCAATCCCTATCAAAATACCAACAGCATTCTTCAATGAACTGGAACAAATAGTTCTAAAATTCATATGGAACCACAAAAGACCCCAAATAGCCAAAGCTATCCTGAGAAGGAAGAATAAAGCAGGGGCAATCTTGCTCCCCAACTTCAAGCTCTACTACAAAGCCACAATAATCAAGACAATTTGGTACTGGCACAAGAACAGACCCATAGACTAATGGAACAGAATAGAGAGTCCAGATATTAACCCAAGCATATATGGTCAATTAATATATGATAAAGGAGCCATGGATATACAATGGGGAAATGACAGCCTCTTCAACAGCTGGTGTTGGCAAAACTGGACAGCTACATGTAAGAGAATAAAACTGGATCACTGTCTAACTCCATACACAAAAGTAAACTCGAAGTGGATCAAAGACCTGAATGTAAGTCATGAAACCATAAAACTCTTAGAAGAAAACATAGGCAAAACTCTCTTGAATATAAACGTGAACAAATCTCCATGGGCAAAGGAAACAAAAGCAAAAATGAACAAGCAGGACTATATCAAACTAAAAAGCTTCTGTACAGCAAAGGACACTATCAGTAGAACAAAAAGGCATCCTGCAGTATGGGAGAATATCTTTGTAAATGACATATCTGATAAGGGGTTGACATCCAAAATACATGAATAGTTCACACACCTCAACAAACAAAAAGCAAATAATCCAATTAAGAAATGGGCAGAGGATCTGAATAGACACTTCTCCAAAGAAGAAATTCAGATGGCCAAAAGGCACATGAAAAGATGCTCCACATCGCTAATCATCAGAGAAATGCAGATTAAAACCACAATGAGATATCACCTCACACCAGTTAGGATGGCCAACATCCAAAACACAGCAACAAATGTTGGCAAGGATGTGGAGAAAGGGGAACCCTCCTACACTGCTGGTAGGAATTTAAATTAGTTCAACCATTGTGGAAAGCAGTATGGAGGTTCCTCAAAAAACTCAAAATAGAAATACCATTTGACCCAGGAATTCCACTCCTAGGAATTTACCCTAAGAATGCAGCAGCCCAGTTTGAAAAAGACAGATGCACCCCTATGTTTTATTGCAGCACTATTTACAATAGCGAAGAAATGGAAGCAACCTAAGTGTCCATCAGTAGATGAATGGATAAAGAAGAAGTGGTACATATACACAGTGGAATATTATTCAGCCATAAGAAGAAAACAAATCCTACCATTTGCAACAACATGGATGGAGCTAGAGGGTATCATGATCAATGAAATAAGCCAGGCGGAGAAAGACAAATATCAAGTGATTTCACTCATCTGTGGAGTATAAGAACAAAGGAAAAACTGAAGGAACAAAATAGCTGCAACCTCACAGAACACAAGAATGGACTAACAGTTACCAAAGGGAAAGAGGCTTAAGGGGTGTGGGTGGGAAGGGAGGGAGAAGGGGAATAAGGGGCATTAGGATTAGCATACATAATGTGGGGTGGGGGACCCGGGGAAGGCAGTATAGCAGAGAAGACAAGTAATGATTCTATAGCATCTTAGTATGCTGATGGACAGTGACTGTAATGGGGTATGTGGTGGGGACTTGATAATGGGGGGAATCTAGTAACCACAGTGTTGCTCATGTAATTGTATGTTAATGATACCAAAATAAAAAATAAAAAAAAGAGCGATATTAGGGGCTTGGACCAGAGTGGTAAACTGAAAGTAATGAGAAATGATAAGATATATTTTGAAGATAAAGGCAGCATGATTTACTGATAGATCAGCTTTAAATTGTGACAGAAAAGAAAAGTCAATGATGATTTCAGTTTTGGGCCAGAACAACTGAAAGAATGGAGTCGCCAATTACTGAATTAGGAAAGATTGGGAAGAGCAAGGTTTCTGTTGGGGAGAAAGAGAGGATCATGAACCCTGTGTTAGAAGTGTTCCATTTGAGATACTAATACATAACCAAATGGGGTTGTAAATTAGGCAGTTGAACATAAGTGTCTATAATTCAGGCAAGCCGGCTGAGCTGGTACAAATTTAGATGTTATCAGAATACAGATAATACTTAAAGCCATGAACCTGGCTAAGATCACTGAGGGAGTGAGTATAGAGAAAGGATCTAAAAAAAAAAAAAAAAGGATTCCTGTAGCACTCCAACATTTAAATGAAGAGATGAAAATGAATGACAAAAATGTGGCCAGAGAGGCAGGAGGAGAACCAAGTGTGGAGTCATGAAAGAGTCTTTCAGGGAGAAAGTATTGATCAGCTCTATCAAGGAAGGTGAGGAGTGCTTCACCTTAAAGGTGATGGTAGCTGTTTTGTGATTATTGCATTGTAATCCCAAGACTCTCCAGGAGACTGTGTGTGTGCAGATGATTAGGGCAACAGGGGAAGCAGGAAGAAGTCAAAATAAGTCATGCATTTTTAATATACAAAACTGGCCATCTTCAAGATTTGTTGCATGGTTGGTAACTTTAGATCTTTGCTGTCCAAAGGTGTGGTCCTTAACTGGCAGCCCAAGCATCACCTGTGAACTTGTTACAGCTCAAACCCCACTCCAGACCTGCTGAATTAGACTGTGCATTTTAACAACATTCTCAGGAAATTTGTAAGCATACAGAAGTTTGAAAAGCACACTCCGGATCAGTGATTTTCAAAGTACAGTTCTTTGACCGGTAGTATTAGTATCACCTGGAAACTTGAAACACCAAATCTCAGGCTTCCCCCTACAGACCTAATCAGAAACTGTAGGCACAGGACCCAGGAATCCATTTTAATCCCCCCCAGGTGATATTGATATATGGAATCTACATTTTTGATTCTCAACCCTGACTGCATATTAGAATCACTTGGAAAATTTAAAAACAAAGTATACATAATAAAACCAACAATGGCTGAGTCTCATCCCTAGAAATTTTGATTTAATTTGTTTAGGTCGGGTCTCAGGTATAGCTTTTTGTTGTTTGCTTCTGGTTTTAATTTTTAAGCTTCTGTCTTGCCAGTGGGTTTCAGCCCCGGGCAAGTTTGCTATGGATTCAGTGTGACCAAAGAAATTGACAGCAAAACGTTCTTTGGGGTGAAAGGGTTTATTACCCGGCATGTTCTCCAGGCAGTAGGTCGAGCACTACTGTCTCTGCCTCCACCCAGAGCACTGGGCTGAGCTTTCTATATAGCACAATAATAGCTTATTGCCTAAAGGTGTGGAAGCGGTAGCCTAGCAACAGGCCAGTTACATCATCAGGTGGTTCAAGTTCTGCAAGGATTCTGGCCATCGGAACCCCACCTTCCCCACAGCTTCCCAGATGGTTTAATATGCAGTCAGGATTGCAAACCACTTCTCTAGATATAGTAGTAATCTATGTTTAGCTGGTAGGCCGGGAAGTCTACCTGAAGAAGCTCAGGGCCTAGTTTTATTCATTTGCTATTATGCATTATATAACAAAGTGATAATTTGCCACGTATTGAAATCCCTTTATAAACTTTGGGCCTCTTGTCTAAGGTCCTTCAATGCTGTACATCCCTTTTGGAGATTACCCCAAATAGCAAACCTTAGTATGTTTTTTTCTGTTAATGGGTCTGCTCAGTATCATCAGGGGCTAAAAACACTAAAAGACAGATATCTTGCATTATCATTCCAGAAAAATGCCCACTCACTGGGGACCTGGAAATTTCACTTAATAGGCAAAATCATGTGTATCCTTGTGGATAAAGTGAAGGTTCCTATAGCCAGGGTCCTTGCCTGAACTAAACTACTTGATGATGTAACTGGCCTACTGCTAGGCTACTGCTTCCACACCCATAGGCAATAAGCTATTATTGACTGAGTCACTATATAAAGAGCTCTGCCTAGTGCTCTGGGTGGAGGAGAGACAAGGAGGATTGCAGATCTTCAGACTGTTGGATGCAGACGTAATTCCAGTGCTGGACCTGTTGTCCGGAGAACAAGCTGGGTAATAAACCCTTTCACCTCAAGAATGTTCCATTGTCTTTCCTCAGTCTCACTAAATCCATAGTGAACTTACCCGGGGCTGAAACCCATTGGCAAGACAATTGGTGATAGTTGACAGGATTCATTGTTGACAAAGGACAAAGAACAGGCTGCCCTCACGGGAGGAGTGTTTCAGCAGCCTGTGCCTATGAATGGGGAGACATTCGAGTGTCCCCCAGTGGTTGTTGGTGACTGAAATGGCATCACTACGAAGTGCTGTGGATGGAAATGGTAAAGGATATTGTGGTAGCTCGAGAGGAAACAGCACAAGAAGGAGCAGCAGCCCGAAAAGGAGCAGCACAAGAAGCAGCAGCATGAGAGTGCAGGCTGCCAGGTGCCATGGGGCAGGTGAAGGATGTAGTGGAGCCATCAGCCCCAGAAATGGAGGAGTGGAAGTTTGATGAACAGGTGGGGGTAGAGGCCCTGCCTGTGCTGGGGGCATCAGCCCCTCCCTCCTCAGTTGAAACCCCACCTGGTTGAAAGATGGTGGAAAGCCCGAAGGACTCTACTGTCATTTCTTTGATCACATTGAATCCATGGCGAACTTGTCCAGGGCTAAAACCCACTGGCAAGACAATCCTAGATGGTATCAAGTGAGGTGTCAACCTACTGCCCCAAGTGATGATTTCAGCAGACTCATGGAACAATCATAACGGGTTTGGCTGAGTGATTTGAATCATGAAAAGCCCAAGATTGTCCATTAATAAATTTCCATTTTGGAGCTAGAATCTGCAGAAAGAAATAGACCAAATATCCAATATGTTAATATGTTAATATTTGATGGGGCATAGAAATGCCCATCAAAAGGACAGGTCATCCCCACCCTGCAAAATTCTAAAGTGGATATATTTTCACAGACAGTTGAAACAGCATCCAAGGTTCGGGCTCAGTCAGGGCAAGGTAGTAACTGGGATACTATATTTTGTGGGGCTCGAGATGTAGCCATTAACCAAGCATGAAGCAGCCACTAACAGCTGACTGGCTTCTCTTTCAGCAAGTGTCCTCAATATAGATCAGTATTCTGAGACACCATAGGACTGACAAGGGGTTACTCCCAGCCACTGTAAACAAGCTGCCTTGACTACAGTGGTATCTATTCTAATTATATGGTGACACATAACATTACCATATTGGCCAAAGACAGCAAGAACTGGTATAAAATCCTTAATATCTTCTGGATTTTCTGTTTACAATGTCACTCTCTGTTGGCCAATGTAACTTAAAGGTAGATTGGATTATTAAAAGGTTAAGTGAAATATAGTGCTTGCCTTATAACACTGGCATGCGTATCCATCTGAAATAGTATGAGAGAAAAACACTAAGTTATTCCTTGACTGCTGGAATGAGGGGATAGGCATGGGAATGAAAATGGGCATTACATCCTCCCTTGTTCTAGCTATTTGGAGGTCATAGACAGGGTCAATTCACCATAAAAAACACAAAATTCTTAATTTTCTTTTCTTCTGGGATAGATAGCTTATAATGCTGGATTGGCAAACAAAAGATTGTGATTTTAAGAGATGTTAACTCAGATTTCACTCTGTGAGTTACCTTGGTCTTGACAGTCAGGGGGAGGATATCTGATTTTACTTTAATTTGGAGGTTGGGGAATATAGAGATAAAGCAAAGAGACATATTGGATATGAGGTGAGAATTCTGGATTGTATCATTGCCAAAGTGTGGATGGTGTCAACCTCTTCATGGAGCCCAAGAAAGGGAGAGGTCATAGTCATGGATACTGGACACATGTAATGTGTGGCATAACAGGGGGCACCTAATTGAAATTAAAGGTCTAGAAATAAATTGATTGCAAGAGAAGTGTACATAACCTATTCTCCAGATCAGTTAAAAGAACTGAGATGCACAGTTTCCATAGGTCTCTTTGTCTGGAAAATCCTGCTGCTCTTCCTGTTGCTGGAAATCATGTACCTACTTCACTTCCCAACCAAAGAGGACGTTCATTTTCTGCTCCAAATCTATTGGAATCGATCTCTTTTTCTTCACTATAAGAGAACTTTCTTTCTTGGTCAGGAGATACTGTACTAGATACCACTGCCTCTGGTGTGGAAGCTCACATTACATGTTCATTTAATGTCTGTGAAGCATAATGAGTAAGTGCCACAGGCAGTTACTCTTAAGAGCTTTGCAGTTTTACTCAATATGTTGTTCATGGTATTATTTAAATTAGCTAAAAGATAGCGATGTAACCAGGGCTAAACACCTCAGTGCCCATTTCTTTACAGATGGTTGATCCATGAGCAAGGCATAATACCAAATCAGCAGTGTAAAGTGGAAGGCCATTCTAACTATTGCAACAGGAGATAACTAACTACAGAGTGTACAGACTGGTCATCATTGCTTCATTGCAGTGTGACTTTTCTAATTGTTAGTTAACCTGTGGACAATGTATTTAACACATGAAACACTGTTGAAGGTGACATTGCTAACATGCAAGAAATTTTACCTGGATATTAGATTCAAATGACATATACTTGCAAAAGGCAATTTTTTGCAGCCATATGAGAGAATGTAGGAATCTGAGGTTGACATAATAGGAATTATGAGAGGCTTGGTAGGCCACCTGTTAGAGGTTGGTTATTAAAATTAGAAATTACTATAGAAAATTGAAAGGTATAGAAAAAGAAAAATATTTGCCTACAATCTTATAATCTAGAGCTACTACTATTATGTTTTAGATTACTTCCTTTTAAGCCATATGATACACATATTTTTTTTAGGGCTTCATTTTTTTAGTGCAGTTTTAGGTTTACACCAAAATTGAGAGGAAGGTACAGATTTTCTGCATATCCTTTGTCCCCATGCATGCATCACCTCCTCCATTATCAAGATCATTCACCAGAGTGGTACTTTCTTTTTCTTTTTTAACCAAAGATCACCTACTTTGACACATCATAGTTACTCAAAGTCTACAGTTAATTTTAGAGCTCAGTCTTGGTGTTGTACATTCTATAGGTTTGGACAAATGTGTAATGACATATATCCATCATTATAATTATCAGAGTATTTTCAACTGCCCTAAAAATCTGTGCTCTGCTTATTCATTTCCCAACTCTCCCTCCGACACAACCATGAATGTTTTTACTGTCTCCATGCTTTTGCCTTTTCTAGAATGTCATATAGTTGGAAATATGGTATATAGCCTTTTCAAATGGACTTTTTCACTTACTAATATGCATTTAAGGTCCTTCCATGGCTTGATAGAGTGTTTCTTTTTAGTGCTGAATAATATTCGATTGCCTAGATGTACAAGTTTGTTTATCCATTGACCTACTGAAGGACATCCTAATTGCTTCCAAACTTTGGCAATTATAAATAAAGCTGTTATAAACACCCATGTGCAGGTTTGTGTGTGAACGTAAGTTTTCAGCTCTTTTGGGTAGACCAAGGAGCACAATTGGTCTTGGGTGTATGGTTAAGAGTATGTATAGTTTTGTAAGAAACTTTCAAATTGTCTTCCAAAGTGGCTGTACTGTTTTGCATTCTGACCCGCAGTGTATGAGAGTCCCTGTTGCTCCACATCCTGTAGCATGTGGTGGTGTCATTGTTCTGGATTTTGGCCATTGTAATAGGTATATAGTAGAATCTTGTGATTTGTGTTTTCCTGGTGGCATATTATGTGGAGCACCTTTTCATTTGCTTATTTGTCATTCTTTGGTGAAGTGTCTGTTAAGGTTTTGGCCTAATTTTTAATTGGGTTGTTTGTTTCCTTACTGAGTTTTAGGAGTTCTTTGTATATTTTGGGTAATAGTCCTTTATCGGATGTGTCTTTTGCAAATGTTTTCTCCCAGTCTATGGCTTGTCTTCTAATGCTCTTGATGTTGTCTTTCATAAAGCAGATTTTTTTTTAAATATCCAATTTATCAATTTTTTCTTTTATGGATCATGTATTTGGTATTGTACCTAAAAAGGCAACACCATACCCAAAGTCATCTAAGTTTTCTCCTATGTTGTCTTCTAGGAATTTTATAGTTTTACATTTGACATTTAAGTCTACAATCCATTAATCTTTGTGAAAAGTATAAGTCTGTGTTTAGATTCACTTTTTGCATGTGAATGTCTAGTTCCAGCACCATTTGTTGAAGAGATTATCTTTAACTCATTGTATTGCCTTTACTCCTTTGTCAAACATCACATGATTATACTTACAGGGTCTATTTTGGGGCTCTATTCTGTTCCATTGATATATTTATCTATTGTTTTGATTATTATAGCTTTAAAATAAGTCTTGAATTTGGGTAGTGTCAGCCCTCTTACTTTGACATTAAAATTAATATTGATATTAATATTCAATATTGTGTTGGATATTCTGGGTCTTTTGCCTCTTCTTATTAACTTTAGAACCAGTTTGTCAGTATCCATAAAATAACTTGCTGGAATTTTGATTGAGATTGCATTGTTGGTTTGCAACCTCAGGAGTTCCTGGGTGGAGTCTGAAACTGGTCCCCATATACAGAGGGCAAGAAAATGGAAGGAAGAGGCAGATAACTCCAGACCAGATTGGTAGGTGACTGTTTTAATAAGCAAGGGAACTTATATATATATATATATGAGGCTTCTTGGGTGGCCACAGGATAAGTAGATTTCCTCACCCACCTGGCCACAAGAATCTTAAGAGTTTATGTATGGCCTTATGGGGTTGAGTCACATATGCAGTCCAAATGGTCTCAGTAACACAGTACTCTCTGCAGGCTTTGTACTTGAAGTGGCTCCTAGAATGGGAACAGTGGGCAGAATATACATTCCAAGGACAGGGAAGAGGTAAGGAGCCTCTGATTTCCAGGGTTCAGTTCACAGGTCAACTGTGATCATGTCCTCTCAGTGACCTCCTCCAACGTGCATTGAATCTATAGATCAACTCAGGAAGAACTGACATCTTGAGAGTATTGAGTTTCCTACTCATGAACATAGAATGTCTCTTCATTTATTTAGTTCTTTGATTTTGTTCATCATAGTTAAGTTCTTTTGCTCCCATATTATGTATGTATTTTATTAAATTTATACCTAAGTACTTCAGTGTTTTTGGTGCTAATGTAAATGATATTGTGTTTTTCATTTTAAATCCCATTTGTTTATTGTAAGTATATAGGAAAGCAATTGACTATGGCATATTAACCTTATCCTGCGACTTTGCTATAATCACTTATTATCTCCAGGAGTTTTTTGTTTGTTTTTGCTGACTCTTTCAGATTTTCTGCAAAGACAATCATGTCATTGGTAAACAAAAACAGTTTTATGTCTCCCTTCCCAATATGTATGTTTTCTTTTCCTTGCTGAATTGCAATAGCAAGGAGCTCCATCACAATGCTGAAAAGAGTGATGAGAGGGGACAGTCTTGACTTGTGCTTGATTATAATAGGAAAGCTTAGGGTTTGTCACCATGAGATATGATCTTAGCTGAGTTTTTTGTACATACTCTTTATCAAGTTGTATTCCTAGTTGTGTTTCCCTGTATTCCTGGTTTTCTGAGAGTTTTTATCATGAATGGGTGTTGTCGTTTTGTCAGATGCTTTTTCTGCATCTCCTGGTATGATCATGTGGTTTTTCTTTTTTACTGTTTATACATTATGGATTATATTAATTGATTTTTAAATCATTCCTGGGATAAATCCTATTTGGTCATGTGTGTAATTCTTTCATATTTCTTTGGATTCAATTTGATAATATTTTATTGAAGATTTTTGCATCTATGTTCATTAGAGATTTTGGTCTGTAGTTTTCTTTTCTTGTAATGTCTTTGTCTGGTTTGGGTATTATGGTAATGCTGGCCTCATAAGATGAGTTAGGAAGTATACTCCCTGCTTCTATCATCTGAAAGAGATTGTGGAGAATTGGTATAATTTCTTCCTTAAATGTTTGGTAGAATTTACTGGTGAATCCATCTGTGTCTGGTGCTTACTGTTTTGGAAGGTTGTTAATTATTGATTCAATTTCTTTAATAGATACAGGACTGTTTAGATAATCTATTTCTTCTTGCATGACTTTTGGCAAATTGTGTCTGATACATGTATTCTTTTTTTTTTTGCTTTATTTATTTTTTTTCATTTATATTTTTATTTTTTGCTTGTGAATAGCAATCCATATAAACAAGCATTATTTATTGTTATGATTCATATAAAAATGTATGGAAAAAGAAACTCAAGGATCAAATTGGTAATATTAGTAATACACATTCACAAGTACAAAACCATTGTTAACAGTAAATGCCATCATTATGACACATGTATTCTTAAGTAGCTGAAGTTACACTGTAATATTTTGGATTCTGTGCCTTTTATTTAACATTATAACCTAAGTTTTCCCCAGTATTATGAAAAATCCCCATACATATTTTAATGATGGCATGAGAGTGTTTCATAATTATTTAACCTTTTCTTAAATGTTGGACATTTAGGTTGGCTATATAGTTACAAATAATGATACAGGAACAAAAACTATACATGAGATTTTTTTTGTAGAGGATCATTTCATTCAGAAAACTTCTTTTAACACTAACAGCTCTTTTAGAAATGCATTTAACAATTATTGATTGAATATCTGCTGTGTGCTAGCCATTTTTCTAGATGCTTAAGGTATAATATGAACAAAAAGGAGAAGTCTCTGTCCTAATGGAATATACATTCTAGTGGAGGAGGGTAAGATAATAAATGCATAAATGGTAATTTTAGATAGTGTTAACTATTACAAATAAAATAGGATAATGGGATAGAATATGTTGGGATGACTAGGGGTAGTTAGGGTAGGTTTCTCTAAGCAAGTTACATTTGACCTGAAATGTGAGTGATGTGAATAAAGCAAGATTTTGGAGATCAGTATAGGCAAAGACTTTAAGAGCAAAAGCTTGGCCTTTTCAAGGGACAGAAAGGCCAGTGTGGCTGGAGTGTAGTGAAAAAGAGGCAATAGTAGAACTTGAGGTTTGTGAAGTAAGCAAGGGCATGTCTTGCAGAGCCTTGTAAGTGCCATATTAAATACCTTGGATTTTATTCTAATTTTAATAGGAAGCTACTTAACCAGATGAACGATGAGGTCAAATTTGTATTGTTTTGAAAGATCACTCTGGCTTTAAAGTGGAGCAATACATACTGAACCCCAAAACCCAGGAGTCATCTTGGACCCCTCCCTTTCCCTTACTCCCTACCTCCAATCAGTTCTGTTTTAATATACTCCTAACTTTTCCCTCTTTTAGTTCATCCTCGACCCTGATGACAGAAGTGATTGTTTTCCTCTCTTAAGGCAAATCTGATCATTGAAATCTACTTGTAGAAAAGTCTATCAAGGAGAAAATTATATTCATTGCCTTTGCTGGTGTACATAAACCATTACCACTATTAAGTCTTTGTCTTTTTAAAGTCTCACAAATTACTTTCTGTGAATTATGGGTGATTTTTCTGTTTCTTAAAATAGGATTTGTGCTATCATAATAAAAACAGTATGGTACTGGCTAAAAACAGACACATAGATCAGTGGAACAGAATTGAGAGCCCAGAGATAAACCCACACATATATGTGTTGGTAATTAATTTGTGACAAAAAAGCCAAGAACATACAGTGGAGAATGAACAGTCTTGCAATAAACAATGTTGGGAAAACTGGACAGCCACATGCAAAAGAATGAAAGTACACTACTGCCTTACACCATACACAAAAATTAACTCAAAATAGACTGAAGACTTGAATGTCAGACCTGAAATAATAAAATTCCTAGAAGAAAACCTTGGTAGTAAGCTTCTTCACACTGGTCTTAGTAATGTTTTTGTGGAAGGGAAAGGCAGGGAAAACAAAAGGTAAAGTAACAGATGGGACTATATAAAACAAAACTTCTGCAAAGCAAAGGAAATCATCAAAATGAAAGATATTTGCAAATCATATGTCCAACAAAGGGTTAATATCCAAAATATATAAATAACTCATGCAACTTAACAACAGTAAAAAAGATAACAAATAAAAAATGGGAAAAGGATCTGAATATACATCTTTCCAAAGAAGACATACAGATAACCAACAGGCACATGAAAAGATGTTCAACATCATTAATTATTAGGGAAATACAAATCAAACCCACAATGAAATATTGCCTTACACCAGTTATATTGTCAACAAGACAAGAAATAACAAGTGTTGTTGAGGATGTGTAGAAAAGGGAATCCTCATATCATACACTGTTGGTGGGAATGAAAGCTGGTGCAGCCTCTATGGAAAACAGTATGGAGAGTCCTCAAAAAATTAAGAATAGAACTACCATATGATCCAGCAATTCTACTTCAGAGTATTTATCCAACAAATATAAAAACACTAATTTGAAAAAGATACATGCATCCTAGTGTTCATAGGAGCATTATTTACAGTTGCCAAGATGTGGAAACAACCTAAATGTCCATTGATGAAGGAATGGACAAAGAAGATATGACATATTTACATGATGGAATACTCCTCAGCCATAAAAAAGAATGGAATCTTGCCATCTATCCTTGAGGGTATTATGTTAAGTCAGAAAGAGAAAGACCCAAATAACATGGTTTCACTCCTGTGTGGAATTTACAAACAAAACAAAACAAAAACTAACTCATAGATGCAAAGAACAGATTGGTGATTACCACAAAGGAAGGGGGTTGAGGAGTGAGTGAAATAGATGAAAAAGGTCAAGGGTACAGTGATGGATGGTAACTGGACTTTAGTGGTGATCACTGTGTAATGAATGCAGATGTCAAATTATACACCTGAAACTTGCATAACATATATCAATTTTATCTCAAAAAAATAAAGGGATTTGTAATATAAGTATTAATGTTATTATAGGAGTACTACTAAATGTTGGTTTGGACACTAAGATTTGGTCTACCTTTATCCAGTAAAAGAGTGAAATGGGAGAGAGGGCTTAAAAACAAATGAATACCTAATGAGAAAAATAGTAGGTTGGTACGGTTGCTACTAATTTGTTGCTGTGGTTCAAGTTGATCCCTTGTGAAAATATTTGAGAAGTTTACATACACTTTATCATATTACAGGGATTATGAAGTCTATCATTAACTGTTTAACATATATACTATTCAGTTAGTAACTCTTAGCATGGATTTTTATAAAAGTCATTTTAAATCCAAATTATTTGAAATGATAAATAAAGTCTAATTTTCACATTGGTATACAAAATATTATATATACCAAATGTTGTAAAGCTCAATAAGCAAGTTTTAACTCTTCTTGTTTGTTTGGCAGCCTTGCATTGCATCCTGAACGAGTATTGGTAGCAACAGGACAAGTTGGAAAAGAACCTTACATCTGTGTTTGGGATTCATACACTGTGCAGACCATATCAGTTTTAAAGGATGTTCATACACATGGTATAGCTTGCTTAGCATTCGACTTAGATGGACAGGTATGTGATAATATCTTTTTCTAAACTATGTTTTAAAAATAGGTACTATAAAATGATTATAAATACATAAATATTAAATTGGAAAGCAATTGATGAAAATAACTTGTTTGTTCAAGGTGGAGGTGAGTAGGTGGGGTGGGTGGTGTATGTAAGGAAAATACGAACACTAAGTTTTTATTTCACAAATCAAGAACTTCTCAATTGAATTAATTACTATTATGAAAGTCAAGATTCTTTTCCATGGAATATTGAACATATAATTATACATATAATTCTCTTCCAGGTAGTGTATGTTGATAGGACAGATGGAAGACATATTAGGAAAATTAAATATCTTTAAGTAGAGCCGTATATGTTTTAATTCTCAGTTAAAGTTTTCTATTAAAATTACATTTTTTTATTGAAGATAATCAAACAGTTCCTATAATGTAGGCTATTTTTATATTAATAAGTTCCAAAATTATTGTCTACCTCTAATCAATGATTTTTAAAAATTAAGCATGCCAAGAGCTTTTTTGTGGTGCTTCCATGGAACTATTATACCTAAAACATATTTAAGAAGTGGTAAGAAGTTGGATTTTGCAGGTGTAGTTAATTTATAGTTTTTAAAAAACTTTTACATTAAAATTAGACTTTAAAAATTAACATTTTAACTTTTAGAAGAATTTTACTTATCTGCTCTTTGATTCATAAAATTGATTTTGTACATCTGTATTTCACAGAAACAGATTTCACTGTGTTCTATTCCCTTGAAAATGATAGCCAGTAGATGTTTTATTTATAATTCTAAGGAATAGCTTCTTTGAGTAGCATAGATTAATGTGACTTTCTTGGAAGAGTCTGGTAAGGGATCTATAAAGACTTAACTGGAATCTCTCTTTTGGGGAAAAATGTGCTTCTAGGTTTAATATCACTGTGTAGCAGTGATTGCCAATTACAGAACCTTTATTTATGTCCAATTTTTGCTATTATATTTCAAGTCCCTTAATATTGTCACATCAGAATTTCATTATTTTTTTAAAGGAAGAGAATAATACTATTTACTTCACAGTAGATTAGATTTTAGGAAACAAACCTACAAAGTTGTTTTTAAAAATTATTTACCAAAGGTGTTATGAAATCCAAGATGTTTTAACTACAAGTGTTTATATACTTTAAATACAGATGTTTCCTTCTTAACTTTGAAATTGCCCTTTCTAAATGTAATACAGAATTTCTCTTACATATATAAGAAGAATCATGACCATAACTTTGACTAGTTGAAAGCCTTTAATTTCACTTATTTTAAGCAATTTATAAGAGAAGTCTTGGGTACATGTATTCTGTTATCACAGATCTTCATGAGAACGTGTTACTCCAAAATTTAAGCTCATAAGATGTTGTACATATACACAATGGAATATTATTCAGCCATAAGAAGAAAACAAATCCTACATTTGCAACAACATGGATGGAGCTAGAGGGTATTATGCTCAGTGAAGTAAGCCAGGTGGAGAAAGACAAGTATCAAACGATTTCACTCATCTGTGGAGTATAAGAACAAAGCAAAAACTGAAGGAACAAAACAGTAGCAGACTCACAGAACCCAAGAATGGACTAACAGTTACCAAAGAGAAAGGGACTTGGGGGGTGTGGGTGGGAAGGGAAGGAAAAGGGGAATAAGGGGCATTACGATTAGCACACATAATGTGGGGTGGGGGGCCTGGGGAAGGCAGTATAGCACAGAGAAGACAAGTAGTGATTCTATAGCATCTTACTATGCTGATGGACAGTGACTGTAATGGGGTGTGTGGTGGGGACATGATAATGGGGAAGGTCTAGTAACCATAATGTTGCTCATGTATTGTAGATTAATGATACAAAAAAAAATTTAAGCTCATAAAAGAATATGATAGCGAAAAGTTACTGAGCACATACTAAGTGCCAGGCATTGTGCTAAACCATTATCTCATTTAATCCTCACAACAACCCCATGAAATAGATACTATTATTATCTCTATTTTACAGATGAAGAAACTGAGACTTAGGTTAAATAACTTGCCCCAGTTTACACAGTTAGTAAATGGAGCCAGAACTGGAAGCCAGGTCAATCACACTCCAAAGCTCATGTTTTTAACCACAATGCTTTACTGCCTCCCAAACATTTCGAGGTGGTCATATCTCAAAGCAAATTCATCAGAGTTCCGGGAAGATGGCAGCATGAGCAGGGCGGTGGAAATCTCCTCCCAAAACCATATATATCTATGAAAATACAGCAAATACAACTATTCCTAAAAGAGAGACCAGAATATACAGGACAGTGCACAGGCTGCATTTGCACCTGAGAGGACTCAGCACCCCGCAAGGCGGGTAAGATACAGAGCCGCGACCTGGCGGGACCCAAGCACTCCCCCACCCAGCACACCAGCGGGAGGAGAGGATTCAGAGACGGGAGGGAGTGGAAGTACAGGCCCGCAAAATAACCAGCCCTGGTGATCTGCACCGGGAGTGCTGACACACATTGTGCGGTGTATCGGATATTGGAGAGGCAGAAGGTGAGCTGGGAACGTGCCCGGGTCCTTGCAGCAGGCTCCCCAGGACAAAAGAAAAGTGTGTGCTTTTTTTGGCGGCCTTAAAGAGGCAAGGGCCCAGGATCGTCCCAGCACACTCGGCCCAGCAGGCTGGGAGTCCTGAGGAACTTCGGAGCCCTTGGCTGGCGACTGGGAAAAAGTAGCTGCACTGAAACTTCACATAGAGAACAGCCTCCCATTCGTTCCCGTCCCAGCCAGCGGCTGCGGAATAGTGGAGCAACAGCGCCACTTACAGAATCCTTACAGAATCTACTCCCAGTGGGCTTTTTTTTTTCTTTTCTTTTCTTTCTCTTTTTCTCTTTTCTTTCTCTTCCTTCTTTTTTTTTAAAGTCTTAAAGAGCCCAGCTGACATACAAGGCACCTTCCGTGACCACTTCT
The DNA here is from genome assembly GCA_032199065.1 of Smutsia gigantea. Taxonomy (NCBI): domain Eukaryota; kingdom Metazoa; phylum Chordata; class Mammalia; order Pholidota; family Manidae; genus Smutsia; species Smutsia gigantea. The sequence goes on along the minus strand of JAVSCE010010699.1, from coordinate 115,089 downwards.
ATCACCATGAAAAGACAGAGGAATATGGTACAGACCAAGCTCACCCAGACCCAGACAACACAGAGAGGGTGTCTGAAGGGATGGAAATACACAATCTTCCTGAAAAAGAATTCAGAATAAAAGTCATAACCATGCTGATGGATCTACAGAGAAATATGCATGAGCTGAGGGAGGAAGTGAGGGAAGTCAGGAAAGACAAAGCAGAAATGAGACAAGCCATCGACAGGCTTAGGAGCAGACTGGATGAGACGCAAGAGGCTGTTAATGGAATAGAAATCAGAGAACAGGAATACAGAGCAGCGGAGGCAGAGAGAGATAAAAGGATCTCTAGGAATGAAAGACTATTAAGAGAACTGTGTGACCAATCCAAATGGAACAATATTCGCATTATAGGAGTACCAGAAGAAGAAGCAGAGAGAAAAAAGGATAGAAAGTGTCTTTGAAGAAATAATTGCTGAAAACGTCCCGATGCTGGGGAAGGAAATAGTCTCACAGTCCACCAAAGCACACAGATCTCCCAACATAAGGGACCCAAGGAAGACAACACCAAGACACATAATAATTAAAATGGTAAAGATCAAAGATAAGGACAGAGTATTAAAGGCAGCTAGAGAGAGAAAAAACATCACCTACAAAGGAAAACCCATCAGACTATCATCAGACGTCTCAACAGAAACCTTACAGGCCAGAAGAGAATGGCATGATATATTTAATGTAATGAAACAGGAGGGTGTTGAACCAAGAATATTGTATCCAGCACGATTATCATTTAAATATGATGGAGGGATTAAACAATTTCCAGACAAGCGAAAGTTGAGAGAATTTGCCTCTAATAAACCACCTCTACAGGACATCTTAAAGGAACTGCTCTAGAGGGAAGCACTCCTAAGGCTAAAAAGATGTCACCAGAGAAAATAAAATCATAGGAAAGAAAGCAGACCATCCAAATACTAACTAAAGGCAAAGAATAAAACACCTAGTATATAAAGAATGGAGGAGGAAGAATAAGAAGGGAGAGAAAGAAAGAAACATCAGACTGTGTTTACAATAACTTAATGAGAAAGTTAAGTTAGATTGTTAGATAGTAAAGAAGCAACCCTTGAACCTTTGGTAACCACGAATCTAAAGCCAGCAATGGCAATAAATACATATCTATCGATAATCACCCTAAATGTAAATGGACTGAATGCACCAATCAAAAGACACAGAGTAACAGAATGGATTAAAAAGCAAGACCCATCTATATGCTGCCTACAAGAAACTCCCCTCAAACCCTAAGATATACACGGACTAAAAGTGAAGGGATGGAAAAAGATGTTTCATGCAAACAACAAGGAGAAAAAAGCAGGTGTTGCAGTACTTGTATCAGACAAAATAGACTTCAAAATGAAGAAAGTACCAAGAGATAAAGAAGGATATTACATAATGATAAAGGGGTGAATCCAACAAGAGGATATAACCATTATAAATATATATGCACCCAATATGGGAGCGCCGGCATATGTGAAACAAATACTAACAGAATTAAAGGAGGAAATAGAAAGCAGTGCATTCATTTTAGGTGTCTTCAACACACCACTCACTCCAGAGCACAGATCAACCAGACAGAATATAAGTAAAGACACAGAGGCACTGAACAACACACTAGAACGGATGGACCTAACAGACATCTACCGAACTCTACACCCAAAAGCAATCAGGATACACATTCTTCTCAAGTGCACATGGAACATTTTCCAGAATAGAGCACATACTAGGCCACAAGAAGAACCTCAGTAAAGTCAAAAATATTGAAATTCTACCAACCAACTTCTCATATCACAAAGGTATAAAACTGGAAATAAATTTTAGAAAGAAATCAAAAAGGCTCACAAATACATGGAGACTTAACAACATTCTCCTATTTAATCAATGGGTTAATGACCAAATCAAAACAAATCAAAGAATATATGGAGACTAATGACAACAACAACACAAAGCCACAACTTCTGTGGGAAGCAGCAAAGGCAGTTCTAATAGGAAAGTATATTTTAATCCAGGCCTATTTAAAGAAGGAAGAACATTCCCAAATGAATAGTCTAAGGACACAATTACTGAAATTGGAAAAGGAAGAACAAATGAGGCCCAAAGTCACCAGAAGGAGGGACATAATAAAGATCAGAGAAGAAATAAATAAAATTGAGAAGAACAAAACAATAGAAAAAATCAATGAAACCAAGAGCTGGTTCTTTGAAAAAATAAACAAAATAGATAAACCCCTAGCCAGACTCATTAAAGAAAAAAGAATCTACACACATAAACAGAATCAGAAATGAGAAAGGAAAAATCACAACAGACACCACAGAAATACAAAGAATTATAAGAAAATATTATGAGAATCTATATGCTAACAAGCTGGAAAACATAGAAGAAATGGACAACTTCCTAGAAAAATACAACCTTCCAAGACTGACCCAGAAAGAAACAGAAAAACTAAACAGAACAATCACCAGCAACGAAATTGAAGCAGTAATCAAAAAACTACTCAAGAACAAAACCCCCGGACCAGATGGATTCACCTCTGAATTCTACCAGACATATAGAGAAGAAATAACACCCATTCTCCTTAAAGTTTTCCAAAAAATAGAAGAGGAGGGACTACTTCCAAACTCATTCTATGAAGCCAGCATCACTCTAATACCAAAACCTGGCAAAGACCTCACCAAAAAAGAAAATTACAGACCAATATCCGTGATGAACGTAGATGCAAGAATACTCAACAAAATATTAGCAAACGGAATTCAAAAATACATCAAGAGGATCATACACCACGATCAAGTGGGATTCATCCCAGGGTTGCAAGGATGGTACAACATTCGAAAATCCAACAATATCATCCATCATATCAACAAAGAGAAGAACAAAAACCACATGATCATCTCCATAGATGCTGAAAAAGCGTTTGACAAAATTCAGGACCCATTCATGATTAAAAGTCTCAACAAAATGGGTAAAGAGGGGAAGTACCTCAACATCATAAAGGCTATATATGACAAACCCGCAGCTAACATCATACTTAACAGCGAGAAACTGAAAGCTTTTCATCTAAGATCGGGAACAAGACAGGGATTCCCACTCTCTCCACTGTTATTCAACATAGTACTGGAGGTCCTAGCCATGGCAATCAGACAAAACAAAGAAATACAAGGCATCCAGATTGGTAAAGAAGAAGTCAAATTGTCACTATTTGCAGGTGACATGATATTGGTCATAAAATACCCTAAAGACTCCACTCCAAAACTACTAGAACTAATATCTTAATTCAGCAAAGCTGCCGGATACAAAATTAACACACAGAAATCTGTTGCTTTCCTATACACTAACGATGAACTAACAGAAAGAGAAATCAGAAAAACAATTCCATTCACAGTTGTATCAAAAAGAATAAAATACCTAGGAATAAACCTAATGAAGGAAGTGAAAGACCTATACTCTGAAAACTACAAGACACTCCTAAGTTAAAGGACAGTAACAGATGGAAATTCATCCTATGCTCTTCGCTAGGTAGAATAAATATTGTCAAAATGGCTATACTACCTAAAGCAATCTATAGATTCAATGCAATCCCTATCAAAATACGAACAGCTTTCTTCAGTGAACTGGAACAAATAATTCTAAAATTCATATGGAACCACAAAAGACCCCAAATAGCCAAAGCAATCCTGAGAAGGAGGAATAAAACAGGGGGAATTAAGCTCCCTGACTTCAAGCTCTACTACAAAGCCACAGTAATCAAGACAATATGGTATTGGCACAAAAACAGACCCACAGACCAGTGGAACAGAGTAGAAAATCCAAACATTAACCCAAACATATACAGTCAATTAATATTTGATAAAGGAGCCTTGGATATACAATGGGGAGATGACAGCCTCTTCAGCAGCTGGTGTTGGCAAACTGGACAGCTACATGTAAGAGAATGAAACTGGACTACTGTCTAACACCACACACAAAAGTCAACTCAAAATGGATCAAAGATCTGTATGTAAGTCATGAAACCATAAAACTCTTAGAAAAAAACATAGGCAAAAATTTCTTGGACATAAACATGAGCGACTTCTTTATGAACATATCTCCCCGAGCAAGGGAAACAAAAGCAAAAGTGAACAAGTGGTGCTATATCAAGCTGAAAAGCTTCTGTACAGCAGAGTACACCATCAGTAGAACAAAAAGAGATCCTACAGTATCGGAGAATATATTCATAAATGACATATCCGATAAGGGGTTGACATCCAAAATATATAAAGAACCCATGCACCTCAACAAACAAAAAGCAAATAATCCAATTAAGAAATGGGCAGAGGACATGAATAGACACTTCTCCAAAGAAGAAATTCAGATGGCCAACAGGCACATGAAAAGATGCTCCACATCACTAATCATCAGAGAAATGCAGATTAAAACCACAATGAGCTATCACCTCTCACCAGTGAGGATGGCCAACATCCAAAACACAAACAACAACAAATGTTGGCGAGGATGTGGAGAAAAGGGAACCCTCCAACTCTGCTGGTGGGAATGCAAATTAGTTAAACCACTGTGGAAAGCAGTGTGGAGGTTCCTCAAAAAACTCAAAATAGAAATACCATTTGACCCAGGAATTCCACTCCTAGGAATTTACCCTAAGAATGCAGCAGCGCAGTTTGAAAAAGGCATATGCACCCCTATGTTTATCACAGCACTATTTACAATAGCCAAGAAATGGAAGCAATCTAAGTGTCCATCAGTAGATGAATGGATAAAGAAGAAGTGGTACATATACACAATGGAATATTATTCAGCCATAAGAAGAAAACAAATCCTACCATTTACAACAGCATGGATGGAGCTAGAGGGTATTATGCTCAGTGAAGTAAGCCACGCGGAGAAAGACAAGTATCAAATGATTTCACTCATCTGTAGAGTATAAGAACAAAGAAAAAATACTGAAGGAACAAAACAGCAGCAGACTCACAGAACCCAAGAACGGACTAATAGTTACCAAAGGGTTAGGGACTGGGGAGGATGGGTGGGAAGGGTGGGACAAGGGGGAAAAAGGGGCATTACGATTAGCAGATGTAATGTTGGGGGGGCACGGGAAGGGCTGTACAACTCAGAGAAGACAAGTAGTGACTCTATGTCATCTCACTACGCTGATGGACAGTAACTGTAATGGGTTGGTGGGGGACACCTGATGAAGGGGGTAGTTTAATCACCATAATATTGCACATATAATTGTAGATTTATGATACCAAAATAAATTATAAAAAAAACAAATTCATCAATCTTAAGTATCTTAAGTACAATTAAAGCCTGTAAGGAACTGTTACCAACTGAAGATTAAGAGTATCTCTGAAATTATGTTAATGAGAAAATGCCTTAGTTAAAAAGTAGATTTGAAGACATAACTATTCACTAATATCTATGAACTGTTTATGAGATACCAACTAGGAAATACTGTATAATTTTTGCATATTCTGGTAGGTTTGAAACTAGAAATGATCAATTAAGATTTATCTAATGAATAAGTTTCCCTGTTGGTAGTAGTGCTGAAAGTTCTTTTCCCAGAGCTTTCTTCTGAATGGATTGAAAATTCATGCTAATACTGGAAGTTTGTCTTATTGGGAATAATTAGAGCCTGAAAAGGCTATGTGTATAAATCCACATCAAACAGGGACTAAAATATAGTAAATGGGAGAGGAGAATGAAGGTGGGGGGGAATCTGACTGGTACTTTATCTTGAAAATATAACCATAATTCATAAAAACACATTTCTCATTTAACGAAATGCAAATTGTAGTTACAGCTCTGTTAATTTGTAGGATGAACTAAGAACAAAGTGTTAAATTTGTTTACCTATTTTTGTCAATTATATGCTCGTACAAAATTGAGTTGGTTTACCTTTGATTTTGGGCACGTGATAATGAAGAGGGTCATTTTTGCAAAAATATTAGAGGAGTTTACTGGTTTTTGCAAAGGCCTTTTAGCAATCTCTTGATATCTAAACATATCTCAAGTGCCACTGTATTATTCTTGAATATTCTTTGCTTCTATTGCTTTGCTACACCCTAATTTCTTATGGTTTTATGGATGATTTGAGCACTATTTATTCCATTAGGCCTTGTATCTTTTGCAAAATCTCTGCTTTTACTTTGTAACATTGTAAGAATTCTCATATAATGAACATTGAGATCAAAGGACCCCTATACTAGGATCTTGTAAGTTTAATTTAATTTAATTAATTTAAGCTTTTGGCCAATTGTGGTTTGCTATGTATATGATGAGTGAGCCAGAGAGGACAGACATCAATAGAAAGGACAGTGCCTTTCTGAATATTCCTCACTTTATACTTGCTTTGTTTTAGCTAGATATTTGTGATACTCTTTATTTTTAAAATATTAAAGATTCTCGAGGGCAAATGATCTCCCCTTGTTCCCCTCTGCTGCTGGGAATTTATTGAGAGCCATAACAAACTTTATTCTGGCCTTTTTATGTGAGCTATTTGAAGGTTTAAATAGTAATTTTACTTTGCAGAAACTCTTTCTAACTGGGTACTAGATAGCATTTCTCATTCAGATAGGTAGAGGGCTTGGGTTCTGAAAGCTAAATATGGTCATGGTAAACTAATAATGATGATGATGGTAATGGCAAACAGTTATATAACATTAACCATATGCCAGGCACTCTTCTACTTCCTTATTTATGTGCGTATGTTAATTCTCATATTAACCATATGAGATACTTGTATTATCCCCACTTAATCAGTGAGGAAACTAAGATATAGAGAGACTAAATAACTGCCCAAAGTAATACGATTAATGAGAGATGGAGCTGGTATTCAAACCTAGGCAACCTGGTACAAAACCTCAGTTCTAAACCAGAATTGGTAAACTTTTTGTAACAAGTCAGCCAGTAAATACTTTAAGTTTCGTGGGCCATACAGTCTCTGTCTCACCTACTCAGCTCTGCATTGTAGTGTAAAAGTAATCTTAGACCCCTTGTAAAAGAATTGGTGTGGTTGTGGCCCAGTAAAACTTTATTTACAAAAACAGGGTACAGGCAAGATTTGGCCTGAGAATTACGGTTTTCAGACCACTGCTTCTAAACCAGTGCTTTACAAGGTATGTGTTGTGGTTTAGTCCTTGTGGTTTCCTTAACCCTTCAGTTATTTAGAAGTGTATTGTTAGTTTACAAATATTTGGAAGATTTTCTGCATAACTTTGTTATTCTAATTTATTCTATGTTTGTCAGAGAATATACTCTGTATTTTAATTTTTAAAAATTCATTTAAGCTTATTTTGTGTTTCACAATTTTGTGATCTTCATGAAACTTCATGTGTGCTTGAAAAGGATATGGAAAAATATTTATATTCTATTTCCTTTCTTTCTGTTTATTGTGCTATTGCTCATTTTACTTCTGTATATTTTGTAAACCCTATAATAACTGTTGTTATTTTTTGCTTTAAAGAGTTAGTTTTAAAAGAAAATTAAAAACAATTCTTATTTACATATTTACCATTTGGGCATGCTTCATATATGTAAATTAAGTCTCTCTTTAGTATCATCTTCCTTCTGCCTGAAGGAACTTCCATTATCATATTGTCTAGTGCAGATTTATTAAAGGTGAATTTTCCTCACCTTTTGCTTACTTGAAAAAGACTTTATTCTGACCCAAGTTTCAAAAGATATTCTTGCTAGGTTTACAATCCTGTGTTGACATTTCCCTCACCACCCCCAGCAGGTCATTCACTGTCATCTGATTTACGTAGCTTCAGATGAGATGTCTAGGATCATTTTTTAATCTTTGTTCCTCCATACCAAAATTTTCTTACTTTCTGGCTGCTTTTAAGATTTTTCTCCTTAGTACTCATTTGAGCAACTTAATTACCATGTGTGTGTTTGTGTGTGTGTGTGTGTGTGATTATTCTGCTCAGAGTTTATTGAGCATCTTAGATTTGTGGGTTTATGAGTTTCATCAAATTTAGAAAAATTTGACCATATTTCTTCAGTTTTGTTTTGTTTTTTTCTTCCATCTTTCTTTTCCTTTTGGAACCACAGCTACCTGTATGTTAGACCACTTGATATTTTTCTCAGGGTAACTGAGGCTCTGTTAATTTTTTTTTTTACTTTTCCTTCTGTGCTTTGTTTTGGATGGTTTCTGTTGACACATCTTCAAGTTCATTTATCTTCATTGCCCAAGTTGCTGTTAATCCTTTGGAGTATATTTTCATTTTAGATAATTTAACATTTATTTTTATGTTTTACATGTTCTTCTTTTATATCTTCCATGTCTCTCTTTATTCTTTGCCTGTTTGTTTTAAAATAATTTGCATCTTGAACATTTTCATTTTAACAGCTGATGTCTCCTAATTTCAATCATCTCTGTGATTCTTGAGTCTGTTTCTATTAACTAAGTTTTCTCCTGGCTGTTGGTTGCATTTTCCTTTTCACATATCCAGTAATTTTTTAAAATTGGATGCTGGACATTGAGTACGTTATATTCTGAATGCTGGATTAGTTGTATCTCTTTAAAGTGTTTTGGACATTGTTCCAATAGGTAGTTAATTTCCTTGTGGATCAGTTTGATCCTTATGAAAGTTGCTTTCAAGCTTGTTTTGGGCAGATACAGTGTAGTTTTTTCTCTAGGACTACTGATTTAACTTAACTGCTAAGGTGTGACCACCTCCCACCAAAATATTCCTACTGAATACCCAGTAGATTCAAAGAGATACATCCATTCTGGCTAATGAGCATTTGAGTGATCCTGATCCTTCATAATCTCTAGGAGTTATTTGCCTTTAGTTCCCCAGTAATTGTTCTTTTTTTAGAATTTGTTCTTTGTATGGTGTCATGGATTTCACCCTATCTATGCAAAGATTGATTTCTCATAAACAAATTTTCAGGGGCTTTTTCTCTGCTCTGCAAATTCCAGCCATCTTGGTTCCTAAACTCCAGGCTCGTGGGTCTTCTTGGATCATCAAGTGTCCTGGACGATATTTGAATTCCACCTTTCTGTGCTGTAGTCTGGAAGCTGCCCCCCCCCCCACCCCCCGAGGAAGACCAAGCAATTAATAAGACTCAGCTTGTTTCCTGTCTTTAGGATTCACAGTTCTTCACTTACTATAAATGTCTAAAAAATTTGTATATTTTGTACAGTTTTCTAGTTGTTTACATCAGTGGTGCAGGTTGAGACCCTGATATTCCTTCATGGGCAGAAGTACATCTTTCATATTTGTTAACCTCTCTCATGCATTCCCTCACTGTCTGCTCCTTTCAACTCAGTCTCTTCATCTCTCTCTAAACCCCTATTTAATTCTTCCACTGAGTTTTAAATTTCATTTATGTTACTTTTCTAGAAATTGTGTTTGCTTCTTCAAACCTGATTGGATACTCTTCATAGACCCCTATTCTTTGCTCACATGAAGATATTTTGAAGCCTTATTTTGTCTGCTCACATTAAGCTTATTTTATATCACCTGATAATTCCAATGTCCAATGTTTTATAGGACTGATCTTGCTCTTTGTTGTGACTTGCTGGTTCTCACTCATGGTCCCTATTTCCTGGGATTATGGGAGGGTTTTTTTAATTCTTAATTTTAGGTTTATTTTCATTGAATTGCTACCTGTAGGAGTTCTTTGAGGGATGTATTGAAGTTTCAGTACTCTGAATAGGATTTATGTTTGCGTATACCACATTGTTGAAGATGTTTGAAGACTGCAACCCGTAGGACAACCTGAATGAAATTTTTCATTTGAGAGATTCATGATTAATGTGGATTTAGGCCCTTCAACTGTGTGAGGGCTGCTTGTGGCTACAAATTTTCAGGGAGGTTTTTCTCCCCTTTTGTGCATTGCTGCCCCTTCTTTAAAAAGGGGTGGTTTCTTATTTTCCCTTACTCAGAGGAGTTTAGTGCTTTAGTCAGAGATCTGCAATTCAAGTGCTTTAGTCAGAGATCTGCAGTTCAAATCCCCACCTTGGGCAGACCCTAAACTTTATCTCCTATTTCTGTTCAGAATACAGAACAAAAATCAGGCTTATCAAGATTTAGTTGATACCTTTGGAGTAAAGTAATGTAGGAGCTCTCTTACCCTCCAGAATTCCCATAAGAAATCACTTTGTTTTTGTTATCAGATTTCTTAATTCCTTGACAGCCTATCAGTGCATTTAAAAAGATATTTTTAAATTTTTTCTAGTGTTTTTAGTTTTTGGAAGAGAGAGATTGAGGGTATTTCATTAATCTTACTGTTAGAAATGTGAAGAACAACACATATATACAAATATTAACAAGATGAAATACATCCAGCCTTTCTCTGTGAGGTCTGTAAAATATAAATGTTGTAAGTTTTGATATTTATAATTCTCATGAGTAGAACTTGTTTGCTATTTATAATTTGGTTCTTTTTTTATTTGCATTTTATTTCTTCCTGGACTTTGTGGACATAATTCAGCGCCTGGTTTCAGTTGGACTCGATTCAAAGAATGTAGTTTGTGTTTGGGATTGGAAAAGGGGAAAAATGTTATCTATGGCTCCTGGTCACACAGATAGAGTAAGTATTCTCCTTTGGGGTTTCTAATGGGGACTGAGTGGGTAAAGGCTAGAGGAGAGTCAGGGGATTTTATGTTTCTGTGTTTATTATTGACAAATAGTTCATATGTAATTAAAATTTTTAAGTACAGTTGTAAATACTGATAAAATTTTAGAGTGCATGTGTATTGTAGTACATAAAAGCATGACTCAATATGTATAGTATTAGCACAAAAGTTTTAATGCAGTGTTTGCTTTAGCAAAAACAATGAATTTTAAGTTATTCAAGCCTCAACTTAGAAATTGAGTGGTTCATGCCTATTGTCTATTTAGTTTAGTGTACCACTGATTGGTTATATGTATATCAGAGTTAAGGTTAAAAATGATGTTGTATATGTGAATTTAAATTATGTATTAGTGTTACATTTTTTAGAGACCTAATATTTTTTACTTTGGAAACTTGTTAAAAACATATTTCTTATTCAAAGTTGTTTAAAATTAATATAAAGAATATTTTGAAGTCAGCTTTTTAATTAGATATTATACTACTTTCATAAACATTTTATTATTAACTCTTTAAAGTGTCTGATTTTTGTGTGTGTAGTAATATCATAACCTGAATCAGCACAGGAGGTATAGCCATTGATTCTATTTGGAGGGAAATCTGTGAATCTGTAAAGTTGTATAGAAAATTTTGTGTGTATTTGCATTTTGAAAAATAAAGTTGGTTCTTAGCATATTCTCAAAGGGTCCTGTTACACAGTCACACAAGTTAGATAATTATTAAATTGTTAGGTATATTTTATTAATGTATATTGTGAGTAACTTACATCAAAGCATTGCAAACATGAGTACCTTCTATTTAGTAAATAGACATTATGAAAAATGATAATGTCATTGGAATTTTTTAAAGTATTTTTATGAGTAGTTTTAAATTGCATCAATATGCTTTTCACATAATCTGTATTATAGTTGTTAAATATTAATTTATATGATATGTTCTTTCTTCATTATCACTGATGAGTATCACTTTGTACTTTTTTTTTCACTTTGTACATTTTTAAGAGATAGTAAGCATCATAGGTTATTATGTAGGCAAGTGTCAAAGAAATACAGTGAAGACTGCCAGATAACAGAATTGTTTTTTTCTGCTGTGAAATTATTTTTCAAATATTAGTTTGTCTTTTGTTTATTATTACACATGTTCATAATGTATATTTTATTTTGTCTGGGTTTTTTCTTGTTTGCTTTTGTAACAAAAATGGTTTGTATGTATAGTTGATCCCTGAACAACACAGATTTGAACTGCATGGGTCCACTTATACATGGATTTTTTTTTTCAGTAAATATATTGGAAATATTTTTGGAGAGTTGCAACAACTTGAAAAAACATTTTCTTTTCTCTCACTTTATTATAAGAATAAAGTATATACATAACATACAAATATGTGTTAATTGACTGTTTATGTTATCAGTAGAGCTTCCAGTCAACAGTAGGCTATTAGTACTTAAGTTTTGAGGGAGTCAAAAGGGATACATGGATTTTCGAGGGGGCTGTACAAGGGCAGTGCCCCTAACCCCTTCTCTGTTCAAGAGTCAACTGTATTTAGACTTTGAAGCCTAGGGATCTCTAAAATTTAAGTATAAGTTAATTTTGTTTAACCCATAAGCAGTAAAGGAAGCTAAAAATAAAAACAGAATTTTTAGAGTGAAATAAATATTAGATCTTTTATGTAAGTAGTTCTGTATGATAGAAAGCCATAAAAATCTTCTGTGTTTCTAGCTGTATATGTGTTAAATGTATGTTCCATTCAGTATCTTCCCTCTGTATAAATTGTGCAGGTACCTGCCTTATGCCTTAGTTCTGAGTTCTGTTAAACCATTTTGTTATTTATGGACCAAATTTTAAAAAATTAAATTAAAAATAGAGTTGTTAATTTTTACTTCACTAGTTTCATTAAGTTCATAAAAACTAAGAAATAGTTTTTGTTCTTGTTTACATATTTATTTCTCATAGATTTTGAAGTATAGGAATCTATTGTTTATTGAGGAATACTGTTTTATGATAGGTAGGGTTTTGGGCTACTGGGTCTTTAGGACAGAATTCTTTGAAAATAAGTATTTTAACCATGAATCTGATTTGTTTACAGATATTTGATATTTCTTGGGATTTGTACCAGCCAAATAAACTTGTCAGCTGTGGTGTAAAACATATCAAGGTACTAGAAGGGTCTTGTTTTATAGTACTTATATTTATTTCCTGCCACTAAATACATACTATTTACAATTTAGGATAGTTTTAGGATATTGACAGTACTTATTTTTAAAATGTCAACATTTTAATGTTCTTATGTTCAATCTAACAAATATTTATTTTGTCATCACTATGTATAAGGGACTGTAAGGGATATAGGTATAAACAAAATTAATAAAAAGCACTTTCCATAAAGAAATTTATAATCTAGTGAAGTAGACTTTACAGTGTTCATCTTGTTTCTTCATGTTTCACTTACAAAGTAAAATATGAGAATAGGAAACCAAGTAAACTGAGAGGTGTTCATTCAAAAGGATAAATGGTGTGGTAGAAGCAGCATGGATAGAGCTGGCTTTGCCACATACTAGCTGTTTGACCTGGGATGAGTCATTTCATATTCATATAAATACCATATTCAGGTATTTAAAAAGTTAATCTCAAACTAAAAATATATTTTTACTGTGAGCTCTATTTCCTTTCCTTTGGTAAAGGCAATGAATAGTATGGTAGTTCTCTTTGCAGGCAATTCATGTGAGGAAACTAAGTCCCAAAGATAATCTAGAACTTCAGTGGCCAGTACAATAACAACTAGCCACATGTAGCTATTTAAATTAATTAAAATTAGATAGAACTTAATTTCATTTCTTCAATCATACTGGCAGTCCCATTTCAGATGCTCAATAGCCACATGTATCTAATGGTTATTCTGTTGGGCAATGTGTATGTATATGTGTATAAAAATAGAGAGAGAGAGGGAGGGAGAGAATATTTTCATCATCACAGAAAGTTCTGTTGGACAGCACTGATTTGGATTATAGAACAATGGTTCTTAACTCTGAGTCAGCATCAAAATCATTGGACACCTGGGCTTCACTCTCAGAGATTCTGTCTCACTTTATCTCAGGGGAGACCCAGACATACTATGCTTTATAATTTCCCCCAGGTGATTCTAATGTGTAGCCAAGGTTGAGAACCACTGATCTAGAAGAAAATAATAGATTGAAATTGGGACTTGCTGAAAGGAAGAGAACCAGCTATCCTTATGCACAGAAATCACTAAACTGTTACATTTAAAAATAATAAAATTCTATTGATTAAAGCATTCATAGTCATTTGAATGGATAAGTATTATAATTTTTAGTACTTTGTGGCTTCAGGTTTTAAAGTAAGATCTTTAGGTCTTTAAATAAGATCTTAAAGATTAGGTAAGATCTTTAAGTATATAATATTAACAAATTATTTTAAGTGGTAATTTACTCATAAAGTTGAATTTACTCTCTGGGCCTGGTTTCTTTATGAAGAAGTATTTATTGTATATATCCCTGCTCTGTTTTTTGTTTCTTTATTTTTCTGTGCACATTATTAAAATTTACCTGACTCCACATAAAACAACAAAAATCCTGGTCATGAAGATTCATTTGACTCCCTACCTTCTCCCCAAAATGAATAGATCATTCCAAATGTATATCTCTATTATTTTTAAGCTTTATAAGTACAGTAGAGGAATTGCTCAGCTTTGAAAATGTCAATAAAAGCAATATACTAATCTTTTTTTTCCCCCATCTTTTCTATCTTCATAGAGATTGACCATTAGGTTTGGTCCTTTTTCTTATTAGTGTATAGTGTCTTATCTTCATTTTTATTGCTAACCCATTCCAAATTTACTTGTCTGAGTTTCATGTAAATTTCTTTTCAGAAACCTAAGGGAAACAGCATATTTAAAAATTAATATAGTTCAATCCCTCAACCCCCTTATTCTTACAGATAAGTATTGAAACGAGTGACTTACCTGCTATAACCTAGCTATTGACAACACTAGAATGAGGATGTGAACATTGAATGGTATTGTGTCATAGGGAATTTCTTAGGTAATTCTAGTCTGCTACTATAATACAGAATCAAAGTATTGGAAATGTTTTACTTTATTTTATAATCATTCTTTTGTAATTTGGTTATACTATGTACCTTGTAGTTCTGGAGCTTATGTGGAAATGCTCTGACTCCAAAACGAGGGGTCTTTGGTAAGACTGGTGACCTTCAGACAATATTGTGCCTGGCCTGTGCAAGGGATGAATTAACATATTCTGGTGCACTCAGTGGGGATATATATGTTTGGAAAGGAATCAATCTTATCCGAACAATACAAGGAGCCCATACTGTAAGTATATTTAAATATTTTAAACACTTTTAGATGATGTTAATTACTTTTGCCTTAAAAGATTACATAATATAGTAGACTTTCTAATCAATTCAGTTACTTGAAAAACGCTATTTTCTGAATTGTCTGTTTTCAAGATTTCAATGAAGAAACATGCAATTAGACACATGGATATTTATTGAATTAGTATAATTAACGTCTTGTTCAAACCATTGCTTTAGTGTGGTGCCTTTTTCAGAGTAGTGTTGAAAAAATGCTTCTTAAAGTCAACCTACAAGTATTCTAGATTAACCATATTAGAATAAAGCTAGTGCTCTAGTGGCTACTTTACCAGTGGGAAATTTGGAGACAGTTCTAGAAAAAATATGTAACTTTAGTTTTAATGTCACTGATTCATTAAATGAGTGGCAAAGGAATGTACTTTTTGTATTTCATGAGATTTTCATATAAAGAAGGCATCAGCCAGGAAAAAATATATGTTTTTAGTGTTTTAGATTTGGGCTTTTTAGCAGTTGGGCTAGAGAGCACAGAGATGTCACATTGTTAGCAATAGAAAAACTGTTAAATACATTAATATGACCCATTATTCATTATATATTACATATCAGCTATATTAGAGAACCACTTGCAACAGGACTTGCTTTAAGCAAAATGCCTAAAGACCAGAAATAACAGATTCTTCTCCACAAAGATTGTGGCAGTTCACATTTTCACTATTAGTATATAGAAATACCAGTTTCCTCCTCATAGTTATCGGCACAGAATGTGACCTCTGTTGTAAATTTTCACTTGTCTTCTCAAAAATAATGACTTCTTGCTTTAGTTTAGTTTCCTATGTGTGCAACTTCATATATTTTTCTAGTACTTGAATTTCCTTTCCTAATTTTTGGCTATTCTCATCCTTTACTCCTTTTTTTTAAATTGTTGGATTTTCTTTCTTTATTCATTTATATATTAGAGATACTAACCTTTTGACAGCTGTACATGTTGCATATATTTCCCCAATCTGTTTTGTCTTTGCTTATGATATCTTTTCTCGTATGAAAAATTCAAAAATTGCTGTGGGCAACCTGCCATGCTAAAAAGGTCTCTCATAGCCCAAAGTTATATAAGTGCTCTAACTCCAACATATTTTTCTTTCTTGCATTTAGAATTTTGTTTGTCTATAATTCATTTTTATATATGGCATAAAGTTTAATTTTCTTTTATGCTATGCTCATAATACCTCTGTCATACATTGAGTTCCTATATACATGTAGATTTATTTATAGATTTTCATTCGTGTTTTCTGATGTATTTGTTTATTCCTGTATCATATCAAAATCTTTTAAAGTGAGCTTCTATCTTAACATAGATTTTTAAAAAAAAACATATTGTTAAATTACTTTATTTTCTCTTCTAGGCAGGAATTTTTAGCATGAATGCCTGTGAAGAAGGCTTTGCTACTGGTGGCAGAGATGGCTGTATCCGTCTTTGGGATTTAACTTTTAAACCAATTACTGTGATTGATCTCAGGGAAACAGACCAGGGATACAAAGGTAGTAACAACTGTCTCCTTCTAGGCAAATTCTAAATGTATCAAGGATTGTCTGTTTCTTTCAGCAAACTTAAGTGTATTTTTGTAAATATAAATGAGATTTACATTTGCCCCTTCATATTGTATACATTTAATATATATGTATTAGGGAAGAGGGGAAATTCTACCTGAAGATAATAGAGGTTTACTGTTAGGACAAAGGTTCTCTTATATGTCTACTACCTATTGTAATGAGACCGACAGAGAGATGTGATAGGTACTTCCTTTGGTGACCTTGGATTTTAGAATATTTTACTGTTAGAATGCCAAATGTAACTATTTAGCAAATAAGCTGTTGAAAATAAAGTGTGTTGAAGTTTAGGAGAAACTTCTGTTTAGGATGATTTAAACTCATGTAGATGTGTTTTTTCTTCATCCAAAATTGTTAGCAGTCAAGAGACATTTTTTCCTTTGGGGATTTTTTTTTTAAGTTGATATGATAAAACAGAATATTTTACCATAAAAATGAACATATTATTCACTAGTGTGATATTATAAGAGCAGGATTTGGAAGTTATACAGGTCTATGTTTAAGCCATATTTCAGTCACTTACTAGGTGTGTGACCTTGGACTACATATTTAACTTCATCTGTAAAGTGAGAATAAGAATAACTCATAGAATTAAATAACCTAATATTTAATATTAGAAGAGTGTCTGCACATAGTAATCGTCCAGTAAATGTTAACTGTTACACTATTTTTATTAGTTTTGCTGAACATTATTGTACTTTAAAATTTATAAAATAATTTGACACTTTCTCTTATTTGATCCTCAACATTGTGAGGTACACAGCACCTTTATGTTGGCCATATTACATTAAGTGAGAGAACTGAAAGAAACACTAGCTTTCCCAAGGTTACAAAAGGGATTGTGGAGTATTAAGAAAAAGTAGAAGTCACTCTTCTTAGTGATTTATGAGCCAATTGAAAAATTAAATATAGACACATGAAAGGCAGTTATCATGAGAGAAAAATAATATCATTCCAGTTCCTGAATGATTACTTTTTGGATGATACAGACTGTAAGTGTTATAAGAATTTGGCTGAGGAAGTGATCAGACTATGACTGGAATTGTCTAATAAGGAAGAAGTATGTATGTCTGAAGGAGGGATAGAAATCAGGTGTATAAAAAGAGAAATATTGCATAGAGAAAACAATATGCATAATTGAAAACGTGGATCAAAGACTTGTAGATGCCTTTCATATCTATGGTGTAAAAGTTATAAAAAATTAATATCAATATAGGCAGATCAACATTATATTATTATAGCTTTGATCTTAAATGCAGTTCACTTTTGACTAGGTTTGTCTGTGAGGAGTGTTTGTTGGCGAGGTGACCACATTCTGGTTGGAACACAGGACAGTGAAATTTTTGAAATTGTGGTTCATGAAAGAAATAAACCTTTCCTAATTATGCAAGGGCATTGTGAAGGTGAACTTTGGGCACTTGCCATCCATCCTACTAAACCTTTGGCCGTGACTGGAAGTGATGATCGCTCAGTCAGGTAAGCAAATCATAAAGTAATTGCATAGACTGGATTTTGTCCTTAGGTGAAGATAAAGAAAACTTTCAAAAGTACATAGATTTAACTTTTACCAGCTTATGGTTAACAAATGAACATAATTAATAGATACTTTAAAAAATTAACAACTATTTGTAAGATTTGTTTTTTTCTCTTAAAAACATAAATTGGAGTTCCATATCAGAATGTACAGAGCCACCCCCATCTTTATAACAGCCATATAATATTCTACTGCATGGATATATTGTAATTTATTCAACTAATCTGTTATTAATGTGAGCTTAGGCTCTTCCAGTTTTGTGATATTAAATACAGTGCTTGCAATGAATATCCTTATACCTATGCCATTTTGTACATGTGTAAATATGAATATCTCTGATAACTTCTTTGTGTTCAAAGGATATTTGCATTTCAAGTTTTGATAGTTAATGCTTTACACAGAGGCAGTAACAATTTACATACCTGTTTTTCCACACCCTTGCCAGTGCTAATTATTACCCCAAAAGGTGAAAAATGATATCTTGTTATGTTTTGAAAGCATGCATTTCTGTCCTGTTTAGGGGAGTTGAGTATGTTTTCATATGTTTAGAGGACATTCGCAGTTCCTTTCTTGTGATCTTTCTCTCCAAGCTTTTTGCCTACTTTCTGTTAGTTCATTGTTCTTTTCTAATTATTTAAAAATAGAATCTAATTCTAATATCTGTCTGCATATTAAAGAAATGGGTCCTTTGTCTATGACGGTGGTTCTCAAAGTGTGATTCTTGGACCAACAACATATGAATTACCAAGGAACTTGTAAGAAGTGCACAGTTTCATGCCTTATTAAGGACCTAATATCAGAAATTCATCTGTCTGTGGTTTAACAAGCCTTCCTAGTGGCTTTGATCTAAAGTCTGAGAATTGTTGGTCAATATGAGTTGAGATGTTTTTGAAACTTTGTCATTGTATTTTTTTCCCCCATTTAATCTGTAAATATTTCCATTTGCATCTGAAAGTAACTCTAAACACAATACTGTTATCACACAGCATTCCTTTGGTCTCAGGCTACAAATAACATCCATATATTTCACTTGTTGGTATGTTCTTCAAATTTCTTTTATTCTGTAGCCTCCTTACTCATTTTTGTTTTCTTAAATTTTTTTCACTGAAGATGTTAAGTGTTTATCTTCTAGAGTTTCCCACATTCTGGCTAACTGCATACTTGTAGTGTATTTTAATGTTTTCTCTTCCCTGTATCCTGTAAATGGATAGCTATATTTAGAGGTTTGATGAGGTACAGTTAATGAATTTTTCACCAAGAACATTTCCTAGGTGGTAATGTGTGTTCCTATTTGATGATATGTAATATATAATCTTTTTTTGTCATATTAGCAACACTGCTGGTTATTATCTAGATCAGTGTTTCTCAACCTTTTAAAAAAAATTGTTGCTTTCCCAATGAGTCTTCTTAGACATTTTTTCCCTAATCATAACCCCTACCCATGAAATTTTACCACAAAAAAGGTGAATGTTTTTGTAATGTGGGCCTTCAGAGGGCCACAAACCATTGTAATAATTAAAGTTTTCATCCCTAAGAGCTAATTTTTAGCCCAGTATGTAGTCTCCTATTGCAAATACATGACCTAGATCTGTTTTTTATTAAGTTTCAATTGGTAATATTCTAACTTTATCATTCATTATTCATTTTTTAGCTACCTTATTCCTATAACAAGAATTTTTTTTCATCAAATATTTGGTTATCCTGGATACAGTTTGTACAGGAAATGCAGAAAAGTGCTTAATTCTTACCCATTTACTAGTTTAAAAAACTATTAGTTGGTTTCCTACAATCCTTTCTATGATCTGTTCCTTTTCTTTGATACTTTTTTCTGCAGGGTGGTAGATCTTTTTCTCCTTTGTTTTTAATAGCTTTTTATATCTTGTGGATATTAACCCTGTGTGATATAAGTTGCAAATAATTTTCACCAATTTTTTACTTGTTTTTTTTATTTTGCTTAGGTGGTTTATTGCCATGGAAATATTTTTTGTTATTTTGTTTTGTGGAGCTGAATTTATCAATATTTTATGACTTCTGAGTTAAATCAAAGAGAAATCATCCCGAGTTAAAAAGTTTTCTAATATATTATTCCAGTACATAAGTTTTGTTTTATGTTTAACTACTAATCTGTGTAAAGTTTAGTGTGAGAAGTGAGGTGATTCTTACACTAAATGCTTTTTTAAAAAGAATTTAAAGACTGTAATGTGAAAAATTACAACCAAATTCTTTCCAGATAACTACTGATTTTTTTAATGTTAATCACTTAGGCCATTTATTGTCATTGTGTTACTTGGTTTTATGGGGGTGAGAGATGCCATAGCTCTCTGTCCATATAGAAAGTTGCTGTAGGGCCTCACTTTATCTATGTGCTTTACTAGAAACTGTTTTATAGTTCCTTTCATATTAGTAGAGCTGCGGTTACCAGCTGCTATATAGCTGTTGAAAAAGGGCAATTATCCTTTAAAAAGTAATTGCTTAGACTTCTGTTTCAGTTATTGGTAGGCAAGTTATTGGGAAAGAAATCTTCCATAACAAAAATGCTAGTTGAAATGTAAATCACTTTAAAAATGTCCAGTGAAGAGTCAAGATAGTAAGGAACTGTTAGCCATATTTGAAAGAAAATGTCAATCGAGGAGCACCAGTGGGCCAAAGCTACTTTTCTCCTGAGGTCATTTTTTTTCCATTGAATAAACTTGGGCTTTGTTCATGGCTTTCTCTTGGGGCACAGGGGCAATAGGCAAGACCCAGAGCCCCCTCAAAGGACAGGAGTCCAACATACCCTGCTGGAACTAGAGATGAGGCTCTGGAAAAATAACCCCTGCCAATTTCTGTGGGAATGGAGATCTTCTTGTTTCAAGTTCTGATAGCATAGGTAGTGTATAAAGCATCTTGATGTTGTTATTCAAACATCATTAATTGTTGTCCAAATAAATTTACCGTAGTGTAAGTTTCACATATAAAAGTACTGCTTTTGCCTTATAATTTTATCTTATAATTCATTAACAAACAATACCAAATCTGTAACAAAAGCTGATTTCCAAAGCTGTACAGTGTTTTTATTTAATTGAAGTATCATTGATATACAATCTTATATTGGTTTCAAATATACAATACATTGTTGTACCATGTTTAATAACAGCAGTTGAGAGCAGTTCTTGTTCAGAAAAATTTCAGTCTTGGCTCTAAGATCAGCATATAATAAAAATTTACCACTGTGAAGTCATTAAACTGCTGTGTGATACGGTAAGTCAGGATTTTTAGCTTCTGATCCTCACAGAAATTCAGAACTGACAATGGTTAAATCCACAAGCTCAAATGAAGTTCACCATTAACACTACTGTTTCAAAAATACATGATTAAATTTCTTTTTCGCAGAATACTTGCTAAAGAATAATACAGTGAATAATCATAAGCTTTAGATACCTTATATTTTTCCAGGCATTGTAAACTTGTCTAAGCCATTTTTTTCATATGTTTTTTTTTTTTACTGCCATTTGATTCTACTTTACATTTAATTGAATTAGTGTTTTCTCACTGTCTGAAAATACTCTAGCCTGTAGTTTTTCCACACAGACTATTCATAGAAGCTGTTTCTTCACTTCATACTTGGCATGAACTTCTCAAATAAACAACAACTGATTAGTATCAGTAACATCTGTTGACTCATCAAGATTTAAGAAAAAACACTCAAAATTATTTGCCTTGTTTTTTAATTAACTGTTGGTAGTGTTCCCAACACCCTCAACATTTGGAACAACTTAGGTTCTAGCCAAAAGGCTGATAGTGTTAAATTAATTTTCTTGGGCCACATTTCTTCAGCTGCTGCAATCCAAATTGATTTAGTTAATCCTTTACCAGTAAACAGCTTTCCTTGCTTGGCTAACAAATGAGCCACTAACAAACTTACTTTTGTTGAAACCTCATTTTAACTTTTAAATTTGTAAGAAATTGTGTGATGAGATGATTTAAATTTTCTATTTTTTCTGACCATTGCTTTCCTGTGAGTTGAAGACACTGTGATGAGTGCTGAGTCTGGTAATATTAACATATATTTGTGTCATAGGGCAAGTCAGTGCTTTTAGGATAACTATAGTGTTGTTGCATAATAAACACAATGCTTTACCATCTGATTCAATAACAGTATAAGCCATGCTTTACTGTGCCTTAAAAACACAACGTTTGAAGCTCATTTTTCTCTTTTTTTTACTTGTTTTGACATGAGTATGTACTGGAAGTAAAAAAATAATAAAATGTCACTGATAATGCACATAGCACTTGAAATTCTGTCAAGTTATAACCGTGTCATTGCAATTTGTAGTGTGCCAAAGGAGCAGTGCCAAGTGATCTGCATGTCACATACTGTTTACCATCTCTTTTGCAGTAACTCAGTTCTGCCTCTAGAGTATGAAAGTGGAGGTAGACAATATGTAAACAAGCAAGTGTAACTATGTACCCATAAAAATTGATTTGCAGATAGATACTGAAATTTGAATTTCATATAATTTACTCATGTCTCAAAATGTTATTCCTTTAATTTATTTTCAACCATTTAAAAATATAAAAAACATTCTTAGCTTGCAGACTGTACAGTTGGGCCCACAGGTATGGTTTGCTGACCACTGTGGTGTACAACACAGAAACTCTTCAGTAAATATCATATTTAATTTTTGAAACACTGAAAGTTTTCCTCTGAAATCAGAAGAAGACAGTGATGCCCACTTTCACCATTATATTTTTCACAATCATATTCAACTATAGACTAAAAGTCTTTGTCAGCACAAGGCCAAGTATTTCTATATATGTGATATAAGTGTATTTTATACAGATATACATATAAATATTTGGATTTAAAAGAAGAAACAACTGTCATTTGCATGTTTTATGATTGTGTATGTAGAAAATTGAAAGGAATATACAGAGAAATTATTGGAATTAAAAAGAATTTCCTGGATATAAAAACAATATACAAAATCATATTTCCTATAAAATAGCAACAAATAGGTTTTTTCTAAAGTAACTCTGGAGCTCCTGCTCCAAACCACCAAGAAAAAAAAAACATTTAAAAATCTACTTAGTTTTGCTGATCTTTCCTAACCACTTAGATGCCTGTTCACTAAATTATAGTCTTTATTTTTATATCTTCATTTAAAATTCCCCCTAAGTACTATTTCAGCTATAGCCCACAAGTTGTGATATGAAACAGTTTTGTTCTAACTTATTTCAAAATATTAACTAATTTTCATTAGGATTTTTTCTTTGTCCTTTAGGTATTTGGAAGTATAAGTCTTAATTTTCAAACAATGTGTATTTCCTACTTGTCCTTTGTTATGATTCCTAACATTAGAGTCTGGAACAGACTGTGAATTTGTAGTCTTAAGTTTTATCCTTGAATTCATCTTCTTCCTTCCATTTTCACCATTGTATTCTTACATAGGCTTCTGCCATCTCCTAATTGAATTGGTAGACTAGCATCTCAGCTATATATATAGACTATATGTAAGATATATATGTAATGTAGTAACCACATTGTTTTTTCATGTGAAACCTTCATAAGAGTGTATATCAATAATACCTTAATAAAAAAAAGATATATGTATACATCTCCCCTTTAATCAGGGTAGAAAACATCTACTTAAAATGAATAATTGGAAAAAAATTAATGATATTAACAGTGTTTTAAAAATGAAAGATTCTATCAACACTTGTCATTTTAAGCATGAACAGCATTTTTACTTTCATAGATAAGAATTCCTTGCCACAAAGTATACAGTTAAAAATCCAAATCTATCCTGCTTATTTAAAATGAGATTATTTTAACCAGAATCTTTCCACAGAGTCTGTCATTTTAAAGCATATATTAGTTAACTATTCCTTTATTTTGATTAAACGGTACAGGATGTGGAGCCTAGCAGATCACGCGCTAATAGCAAGGTGTAATATGGAAGAACCAATCCGATGTGCAGCTGTAAATGTAGATGGAACCCATCTTGCCCTGGGGATGAAGGATGGCTCATTCACTGTACTTCGAGTAAGGTACGGCATTCAGTTAGTAGAAGCACAGTTAATTTCTGGTAAGTGAGATAGAATATGTAATATTCATTGTTTTTGCCCATTTCCTTTTCCCTCTCTCTTCTTATTAATATACATTTTCAGATATTATTTTCGTTAAATATAAACAATATGTTTATAAAAATAGCTTTGTCAGGAAATCAGATTAACTCAAAAACCTTGGTTTTGAGAGTTAAGAATGCTTAGCAGATTAATGAGTAAAATTCCATAAATTTGGGTCCTGACTTCCATTCCTTAGTAGTATTGATTTTTAGTAATGATCATCTTCTAGTCAAGGTTGGGGTGGGGTTGGGGGAGTGCTGAGGCTGTTAAAAATGGGTGAATTTTTTGTTGTCGTTATTTGTACCTTTATGCTTTGAAAAAAAATGCCTGCATTTCTTCATTTGTTTGGGTAATTAGAAAAGTTTAAAGAATTTGTTAAAGTAGTTAACATTTTTTTTGTAGCTTTATTTTTTATTTATTTACTTTTAATATAATTTATTTTAGTATCATTAATCTATAATTACATGAGCAATATTATGGTTATTAAACTACCCCTTCATCAGGTCCCCCCCACCAACCCCATTACAGTCACTGTCCATCAGCGTAGTGAGATGCTATAGAGTCACTACTTGTCTTCTCTGAGTTCTACAGCCCTCCCCGTGCCCCCCCAACATTACATCTGCTAATCGTAATGCCCCTTTTTCCCTCTTATCCCTCCCTTCCCACCCATTTTCCCCAGTCCCTTTCCTTTGGTAACTATTAGTCCGTTCTTGGGTTCTGTGAGTCTGCTGCTGTTTTGTTCCTTCAGTATTTTTTCTTTGTTCTTATACTCCACATATGAGTGAAATCATTTGATACTTGTCTTTTCGGCTTGGCTTATTTCACTGAGCATAATACCCTCTAGCTCCATCCATGTTGTTGCAAATGGAAGGATTTGTTTTCTTCTTATGGCTGAATAATATTCCATTCTGTATATGTACCACATCTTCTTTATCCATTCATCTACTGATGGACACTTAGGTTGCTTCATTTCTTGGCTATTGTAAATAGTGCTGCGATAAACATAGGGGTGCATCTGTCTTTTTTCAAACTGGGCTGCTGCATTCTTAGGGTAAATTCCTAGGAGTGGAATTCCTGGGTCAAATGGTATTTCTATTTTGAGTTTTTTGAGGAACCTCCATACTGCTTTCCACAATGGTTAAACTAATTTGCAGTCCCATCAGCAGTGTAGGAGGGTTCCCTTTTCTCCACATCCTCGCCAACATTTGTTGTTGTTTGTGTTTTGGATGTTGGCCATCCTCACTGGTGTGTGGTGATATCTCATTGTGGTTTTAATCTGCATAAACTAGTTAACATTTTTGAGTTGAATTATAGGTACGGTGCATTTAGTTGAATTCTATACAGCCATTTAAAAACTTGCTATAGACCCATATGTGTTCACAAGGACACATATTTATGAAAGCTTTCTTCTCTAGCTTAGTGAATGGTAGGGCCATCCACCCAACTGCCCAATCCACACACTATTCATTCATTTCATTTTTGCCTCCCTTGTCTAGTTAATTACAGAGTTCTGGAGAATCTACTTCCTATATAGCTCTAAACTTAATCAGCTTCCTTCCATCCTCAAGATTGTAGTCATACATAGGCTCTGCCATCTCCTAACTGGATTGGTGAAGTAGCATCTCTGCTGGTCTCCTTTCCTCCTAATTTGCTTCCTTACAGAACTTTTTCACTCGTTATAGTGATGCCTTTTAAAATACATTTGTTTGTATCCCTGTTCTTTCTAAAGATTGATTAAAGCTTTGCACTGTCTGTAGGATGAAGTTCATAATCTTTAACCTACCTGTAGTGCCCATCTCTCCAGCCTATTTCTTTCTACCTCAGTCTCTTTCTTTAAACTGTATAAACGTCTTACACTTCTTCAGGTACATCACGTTCTCTTGTACTTCTGAGTTTCTGTAGATGCTGACTTCTCTTTCTGGGATGGTTATTTACAATGAGATATGCTGAGATTGTTCTTTAAATTTTTTTATTGTGATAAGATTGTTCTTTTAAATTTTTTATTGTAATAAAATGTAATATTTCCATTTTAGCCATTTTAAGTAACTTATATTATTAATCCTTCTAAATTTACTTGGTCACTGTTTCTCCTTGGCTTGCTGTATTTATTCTCCATATCATAAAGCAGGATTAATAAGTATAGCAGTACTACAGAACCTTCACAGGAATGGTTATGTTATTATTGGAGGAACATAGGATAAATTAGAATCTAACACACTGATTCATAAATTGGGATACAAGGTGATGTGCCAGGGGAAAGTCACATAACTTCCTAGAATCTCTTCCATGTAATACAAAATGTTAACTTTATGTTAAAAGAAACACTAATATCATTGAAGTATCAAATGAAAAGAGGCAAATATTTTTCAAATTGGAAGAGGTATATGTATAACTTTGACTTATCATTTGGGCTGCATTTTGTTATCAGCACTAAACTCCTCAGAGGCACTTGATCATTCTCATGAATAGTTAGGGAGACTTCAATGGAAGAGCTTGATAAGCATGGTTAATAAATTATGCTGAAGATGGAGTAAAGTTTCCTGCAGGAGAAGGGGTAGACTTTAGTTATGAGAACATTAAAATTGCCATTTTAAATTCTACCAGTGGCTAGCCATCTGTATCAGTGTCACTGCCACATTAAATGGACTTTAAAAAAGGATTAGGATAATTTTTTTCTAATTAATCACAAACTCATTAAAAATTTTTTTCAAACTATGTTTTGTCTGCCTCATTTCTTGTGAATATTAAGTTCCAAAGGTTATTTCCTGGCTTCAAAAAAAATAACTCTTTGTATATATCCATTATTTTTTCACATCAAAGGTTTTTTTGTTCCTCTCCACAACCCCAAGAACATGCTCAGAAACGTCTTACCTTAAAATTCCTGCCTTGAACCTAAGTCTTTTCTCTAGTTATATCACATTCCTGCTCTTCTTTCACAGTAAAATTCTCAAAAAAATGCCTAATTCACTGTCTCTCTTTTCTTCCAATTACCTTACCAACTCTCTACTCCAATGCCAGTAGCTTTTGCTTCATCTTTACTTTGCAAAACCCTCACTAATAGAACCCTGTCACTAGCGCCAGGGGACATTTTAAATTTCTCACCTAAATTGATTCTCAGCAGTATTTGACCCCCTTAACCAATTGCTCATTTTCAAAACATTCTCTTCCCTGGCTTTGGGTATTAATTCTTTCTCTTTTCAGCCTACAACTCTGGCTCTGTTGTCTTTATAAGCTAATTATTTCTGACTACCTAGTAAATATTAGAGTACCTCAACGCTCAGATCTAGGCTTTCTGCGCTTTATACCCTTTATTTCTCGCTAGGTAATCTCATTTTGCCTCTAGCTTCAGTTATCACCCATATTCTGATCATCCCAGATAATAGCTTTAGCCCTGATCTCTAAACTACAGCCATGTATATCTAGTTGCTTCTTAAAATCACTTGAATGCCTCAAAGGTGTCTACAGTTCAGCCTGTCCAGAACGGAACCCATGATCCTCCCTTTCAAACTGATCTTCTATGGGCCCTATTTTAGTGAGTGGCACCATTGTCCATGTTTTGTAAAAGCCAAAAATCTAGGAGTTATAGTTGATACCGCTCTCTAATTTCTAATCCATCACCACGTCTTGCTGATTTTACTCACCTGATGAATTTTTTAGGAGCAATTTTAATGTTTGTGAATAAGATTAGAATGATAGTATCTTTAGCATATATAATGTACAGGAATAGAATAAACTATAATATATCATATTGCTGTGTATTTCAGATCATTTCACTTCTTTCTGAAGTCTGAGTAACTGCCATCTGTAATAGCTTTCTAATTGGTCTTCAACCTGCCATTATACTTCTTCAATTTGTTTTTTACTGTTGAACCAGATCAGTGATCTGATTGATTCATCCTACCCTAGCTTAAACTCACAAATTAAGCAAAAAATCTTAAAAAGATAAGAGTCCTTTTATGATTTTCCCTCAGTCTCCCTCATCAGACTCCTCTCACACCAAGCGCCCTTTGCTTGTGTCAGTACAGCTACACTGGCCTTCTCAAGCTGAGCTTGAATACTTTCTCTCGCCATTAGCTCTTTCACATGCTTTATATTATCTCTGCTGGATTGTGAGCCCTTTACCTCCTAATTCCTGTCTTCTGCTGAGCTAAGTCCCATTAATTCCTCAGAGTGAAGTTTAAACTCTGCTTCCTTTGGTCTGACTCACACTGTACTTGTACTTCTGTGATGTGTATGAGTATTCCCAGGCTTTGGCCTCCCTCTGCTTCTTAAAGAAACCATAGAATTCATATATCAGTTTCCCAAAAGAATTAATTCAGAATTTTTAAAAATACATTTTCATTTAACAGCCTTCTTTGATGTAGATTTTTCAAACTTCTTCATGAGGGAAGATAATCAGAATTCGTAGTGTTGATGTAATAACACAGTACTATAAAACCAATCAGAATCTCTCCATCACTATTGGTGTCATGGGTGTGTGTGTATGTGTGTGTGTTGGTGGGCAAGGCAAGGACATGGAAATCAAGAGACAACCTGGGACATAAGTCAAACTCATTTCTCCTGTTAATTGGGAGCAGTTAAGTCTCTAGAACAAAAAAGCTGTAAAACATACCAAAATAATTCTGAAGAATTTTCCAGGATCATCTTAGTTAATGTTTGTGAATAAGATTAGAACGATAATATCTTTTTTTATTGAAGTATCATTTGTATACAATCTTATGTTGGTTTCAAATATATAACACAGTGGTTTAACAGTTATCCATATTATTAAATCCTCACCCCACTAGTGTAGTTACTATCTGTCGACATAGGAAGATGTTACAGAATCATTGACTGTGTTCTCCATGCTGTACTACTATCCCCATGACCAACTTATAGTAAGATTAAGAATTTTTGTGCCTCTTTATCCCCCTCACCACCCACATACCCACCCCAGCCTTCCCCCATGGTAACCACCAGTCACTTTTCATTGTCCATGAGTCTACTGCTGTTTTGTTCATGCTGTTTTGCTTTGTTTTTATACTCCACAGATAAGTGAAGTCATATGGTGTTTGTCTTTCTCCACCTGGCTTATTTCACTGAGCATGATACCCTCTAGTTCTGGCCATGTGGCAGGATTTCTTTCCTTTTTATGGCTGAATAATATTCCATTGTGTATATGTAGCACATCTTCTTTATCCAGTCATCTATTGATGAACACTTAGGTTGCTTTCATATCTTGGCTATTGCAAACACTGTGGTGATAAACATAGGGGTGCATGTATCTTTCCAAATCAGGGAATTTTTTTTCTTCAGGTAAATTCATAGAAGTGGAATTACTGGACCGAATGGTATTTCTATTTTTAGTGAGGAACCTCCAAACTGCCTTCCACAGTGGCTGTACCAGTTGACATTTCCAGCCACCACTTCTCCACATCCTTGCCAACACTTGTTATTTCTTGTCTTTTGGATAGTGGCCATCCTAACTGGTGTGAGGTGATATCTCATTGTGATTTTGATTTGCATTTCCCTGATGATTAGTGATGTGGAGCATCTTTTCATGTGCCTGTTGGCCATCTGTATTTCTTCTTTTGAGAAACGTCTTTTCAGTTCTCTGCCTATTTTTTAACTGGGTTATTTGTTTTTTGGTTGTGAGGCATATGAATTCTTTGTGTTTTGGATGTTAATCTCTTATCATCTGAATTGTTTAAAAATATATTCTCCTATACTGTAAGTTTTCTTTTTGTTCTGCTGATGGTGTCCTTTGCTGTACAGAAGCTTTTTTGTTTGATGTAGTCCCACTTGTTCATTTTTTTTTGTTTCCCTTGCCCGAGGAGGTGTTTCCAGGAAAAAATTGCTTCTAGTTATGTTCATGAGATTTTTGCCTATGTTTTCCTCTAAGACTTTTATGATTTCATATATTACATTCAGGTCTTTGATCTATTTCAACTTTACTTTTGTGTATGGAGTAATCTAGTTTCATTCTCTTACATGTAGCTGTCCAGTTTCCTAGCACCAGTTGTTGAAGAGGCTGTCTCTTCCCCATTGTATATTCATGGCTCCTGTATCATATATTAATTGACCATAGGTGTGTGGGTTTATATCTGGACTCTCTGTTCCATTGATAGAATGGTAATATCTTTAAATAAAGAAGAAATAAAAAGTAAAAGCATCAAATAGTTTCTAAGATGTTTTCTTGACAGTCTTGCTCTATATTGATATAGGTGGATAGATGTGGAAAAAGGGAAATAAGATATATGGATTTAATTAGAACTTGAAGGAGTCACTGGGAAAGGCAGAGGTAGCTATGGAGTCTACGCTTAGGAACAGGATCTTGCAAGTTGCAGAGTCTAAGGCAAAATTGATGTTGTCCAGGAAAGCTTTAAAAAAAGCATTTTCTTTTGCTTTGATCCATGTTTTTAAAGTTTATTTTGATATCATTAATCTACAATTAAATGAGCAGTATTATGGTGATTACACTACCCGCTTCATCAGGTCCCCACCACCAAGCCCATTACAGTCATTGTCCATCAGTGTAGTGAGATGCTATAGAGTCACTACTTGGCTTCTCTGGGTTATACAGCCCTCCCCGTGCCCCCCTAACATTACATCTGCTAATCATAATGCCCCCTTTTCCCCCTTGTCCCTCCCTTCCCACCCATCCTCCCCAGTCCCTTTCCCCTTGGTAACTATTAGTCCGTTCTTGGGGTCTATGAGTCTGCTGCTGTTTTGTTCCTTCAGTTTTTTTTTTCTGAGTTCTTATACTCCACATATGAGTGAAATCATTTGGTACTTGTCTTTTTCGGCTTGGCTTATTTCACTGAGCATAATACTCTCTAGCTCCATACATGTTGTTGCAAAAGGTAGGATTTGTTTTCTTCTTATGGCTGAATAATATTCCATTGTGTATATGTACCAATTCTTCTTTATCCATTCATCTACTGATGGACACTTAGGTTGCTTCCATTTCTTGGCTATTGTAAATAGTGCTGCGATAAACATAGGGGTGCATATGTCTTTTTCAAACTGCGCTGCTGCATTCTTAGGGTAAATTCCTAGGAGTGGAATTCCTGGGTCAAATGGTATTTCTATTTTGAGTTTTTTGAGGAACCTCCATACTGCTTTCCACAATGGTTGAACTAATTTGCAGTCCCACCAGCAGTGTAGGAGGGTTCCCTTTTCTCCACATCCTCGCCAACATTTGTTGTTGTTTGTGTTTTGGATGTTGGCCATCCTCACTGGTGTGAGGTGATATCTCATTGTGGTTTTAATCTGCATTTCTCTGATGATTAGTGATGTGGAGCATCTTTTCATGTGCCTGTTGGCCATCTGAATTTCTTCTTTGGAGAAGTGTCTATTCATGTCCTCTGCCCATTTCTTAATTGGATTATTTGCTTTTTGTTTGTTGAGGTGCATGAGTTCTTTATATATTTTGGATGTCAACCCCTTATCAGATACGTCATTTATGAATATATTCTCCCATACTGTAGGATGTCTTTTTGTTCTACTGATGGTGTCCTTTGCTGTACAGAAGCTTTTCAGCTTGATATAGTCCCACTTGTTCATTTTTGCTTTTGTTTCCCTTGCCCGGGAGATATGTTCATGAAGAAGTCGCTCATGTTTATGTGCAAGAGATTTTTGCCTATGTTTTTTTCTAAGAGTTTTATGGTTTCATGACTTACATTCAGGTCTTTGATCCACCTTGAGTTTACCTTTGTGTATGGGGTTAGACAGTAGTCCAGTTTCATTCTCTTACATGTAGCTGTCCAGTTTTTCCGACACCAGCTGCTGAAGAGACCGTCATCGCACCAGTGTATATTCAAGGAGGCTCCCTTATCAAATATTAATTGACTGTATATGTTTGGGTTTATGTTTGGATTTTCTATTCTATTCCACTGGTCTGTGGGTCTGTTTTTGTGCCAGTACCAAATTGTCTTGATTACTGTGGCTTTGTAGTAGAGCTTGAAGTCAGGGAGCGTAATTCCCCCTGTTTTATTCCTCCTTCTCAGGATTGCTTTGGCTATTCGGGGTCTTTTGTCATGCCATATGAATTTTAGAATTATTTGTTCCAGTTCATTGAAGAAAGCTGTTGGTATTTTGATAGGGATTACATTGAATCTGTATATTGCTTTAGGTAGTATAGCCATTTTGACAATATATATTCTTCCTAGCCAAGAGCATGGGATGAGTTTCCATTTGTTAGTGTCCTCTTTAATTTCTCTTAGGAGTGTCTTGTAGTTTTCAGAGTACAGGTCTTTCACTTCCTTCATTAGGTCTATTCCTAGGTATTTTGTTCTTTTTGATGCAATTGTGAATGGAATTGTTTTTCTGATTTCTCTTTCTGTTAGTTCATCGTTAGTGTATAGGAAAGCAACAGATTTCTGTGTGTTAATTTTGTATCCTGCAACTTTGCTGAATTCAGATATTAGTTCTAGTAGTTTTGGAGTGGAGTCTTTAGGGTTTTTTGTGTACAATATCATGTCATCTGCAAATAGTGACAATTTGACTTCTTCTTTACAAATCTGGATGCCTTGTATGTCTTTGTTTTGTCTGATTGCTGTGGCTAGGACCTCCAGTACTATGTTGAATAACAGTGGAGAGAGTGGGCATCCCTGTCTTGTTCCCGATCTTAGATGAAAAGCTTTCAGCGTCTCGCCGTTAAGTATGATGTTAGCTGTGGGATTGTCATATATAGCCTTTATGATGTTGAGGTACTTGCCGTCTATGCCCATTTTGTTGAGAGTTTTAATCAGGAATGGATGCTGAATTTTGTCAAATGCTTTTTCAGCATCTATGGAGATGATCATGTGGTTTTTGTTCTTCTTTTTGTTGATGTGGTGGATGATGTTGATGGATTTTCGAATGTTGTACCATCCTTGCATCCCTGGGATGAATCCCACTTGATCATGGTGTATGATCCTCTTGATGTATTTTTGAATTCGGTTTGCTAATATTTTGTTGAGTATTTTTGCATCTACGTTCATCAGGGATATTGGTCTGTAATTTTCTTTTTTGGTGAGGTCTTTGCCGGTTTTGGTATTAGAGTGATGCTGGCTTCATAGAATGAGTTTGGAAGTATTCCCTCCTCTTCTATTTTTTGGAAAACTTTAAGGAGAATCAGTGTTATTTCTTCTCTATATGTCTGGTAGAATTCAGAGGTGAATCCATCTGGTCCAGGGGTTTTGTTCTTGGGTAGTTTTTTGATTACTGATTCAATTTCGTTGCTGGTGACTGGTCTGTTTAGTTTTTCTGTTTCTTGCTTGGTCAGTTTTAGAAGGTTGTATTTTTCTAAAAAGTTGTCCATTCCTTCTAGGTTTTCCAGCTTGCTAGCATATAGATTCTCATAGTATTTTCTTATAATTCTTTGTATTTCTGTGGGATCCGTCGTGATTTTTCCTTTCTCATTTCTGATTCTGTTTATGTGTGTAGATTCTCTTTTTCTCTTAATGAGTCTGGCTAGGGGTTTATCTATTTTGTTTATTTTTTCAAAGAACCAGCTCTTGGTTTCATTGATTTTTTCTATTGTTTTGTTCTTCTTGATTTTATTTATTTCTTCTCTGATCTTTATTATGTCCCTCCTTCTGGTGACTTTGGGTCTCATTTGTTCTTTTTTTTCCAATTTCAGTCATTGTGTCTTTAGACCATTCATTTGGAATGTTTTTCTTTCTTTAGATAGGCCTGGATTGCAATATACTTTCCTCTTAGAACTGCCTTTGCTGCATCCACAGAAGCTGTGGCTTTGTGTTGTTGTTGTCATTTGTCTCCATATACTCTTTGATTTCTGTTTTGATTTGGTCATTGACCCATTGATTAATTAGGAGAATGTTGTAAAGTCTCCATGTATTTGTGAGCCTTTTTGTTTTCTTTCTAAAATTTAATTCTAGTTTAATACCTTTGTGATATGAGAAGTTGGTTGGTAGAATTTCAATATTTTTGACTTTACTGAGGTTCTTTTTGTGGCCTAGTATGTGCTCTATTCTGGAAAATGTTCCATGTGCACTTGAGAAGAATATGTATCCTGATTGCTTTTGGGTGTAGAGTTCTGTAGATGTCTGTTAAGTCCATCCGTTCTAGTGTGTTGTTCAGTGCCTCTGTGTCTTTACTTATTTTCTGTCTGGTTGATCTGTGCTCTGGAGTGAGTGGTGTGTTGAAGTCACCTAAAATGAATGCATTGCTTTCTATTTCCTCCTTTAATTCTGTTAGTATTTGTTTCACATATGCCGGCGCTCCCATATTGGGTGCATATATATTTATAATGGTTATATCCTCTTGTTGGATTGACCCCTTTATCATTATGTAATGTCCTTCTTTATCTCTTGGTACTTTCTTCGTTTTGAAGTCTATTTTGTGTGATACAAGTACTGCAACACCTGCTTTTTTCTCCTTGTTTTTTGCATTAAACATCTTTTTCCATCCCTTCACTTTTAGTCCGTCTATATCTTTGGGTTTGAGGTGAGTTTCTTGTAGGCAGCATATAGATGGGTCTTGATTTTTAATCCATTCTGTTACTCTGTGTCTTTTGATTGGTGCATTCAGTCCATTTACATTTAGGGTGATTATTGATAGATATGTACTTATTGCCATTGCTGGCTTTAGATTCGTGGTTACCAAAGGTTCAAGGGTTGCTTCTTTACTATCTAACAATCTAACTTAACTTTCTTGTTAAGTTATTGTAAACACAGTCTGATGTTTCTTTATTTCTCTCCCTTCTTATTCTTCCTCCTCCATTCTTTATATACTAGGTGTTTTATTCTTTGCCTTTAGTTAGTATTTGGATGGTCTGCTTTCTTTCCTATGATTTTATTTTCTCTGGTGACATCTTTTTAGCCTTAGGAGTGCTTCCCTCTAGAGCAGTTCCTTTAAGATGTCCTGTAGAGGTGGTTTATGGGAGGAAAATTCTCTCAGCTTTTGTTTGTCTGGAAATTGTTTAATCCCTCCGTCATATTTAAATGATAATCATGCTGGATACAGTATTCTTGGTTCAAGGCCTTTCTGTTTCATTGTGTTAAATATATCATGCCATTCTCTTCTAGCCTGTAAGGTTTCTGTTGAGAAGTCTGATGTTAGTCTGATGGGTTTTCCTTTGAAGGTGATCTTTTTTCTCTCTCTAGCTGCCTTTAATACTCTGTCCTTATCTTTGATCTTTGCCATTTTAATTATTATGTGTCTTGGTGTTGTCTTCCTTGGGTCCCTTATGTTGGAAGATCTGTGCGCTTTGGTGGACTGTGAGACTATTTCCTTCCCCAGCATGGGGAAGTTTTTCAGCAATTATTTCTTCAAAGACACTTTCTATCCCTTTTTCTCTCTCTTCTTCCTCTGGTACTCCTATAATGCGAATATTGTTCTGTTTGGATTGGTCACACAGTTCTCTTAATATTCTTTCATTCCTAGAGATCCTTTTATCTCTCTCTGCCTCAGCTGCTCTGTATTCCTGTTCTCTGATTTCTATTGCATTAACAGTCTCTTGCATCTCGTCCAGTCTGCTGCTGAGCCCGTCAATGGCTTGTCTCATTTCTGCATTATCTTTCCTGACTTCCCTCACTTCCTCCCTTAGCTCTTGCATATTTCTCTGTAGATCCATCAGCATGGTTATGACTTTTATTCTGAATTCTTTTTCAGGAAGATTCTGCATTTCCATCCCTTCAGGTTCCTTCTCAGGGGTTGTCTGAGTCTGGGTGATTTTTGTCTGTATCATATTCCTCTGTCTTTTCATGTTGATAGGAGTGGTCGTTGGTAGGTGCCACGTATCTCAGCTGGGCTCTTTATGACTTAAAAAAAAACCAGAAAAAAAAACAAACAAGCAAAAAAAGAAGGAAGAGAAAGAAAAGAGAGAAAGACGAAAGAAAAAGGAAAGGGAAAAAAACAACAAGAAAGACAAACAAGCAAAAAAGAAGGAGTAGAAAGAAAAGAGAGAAAGAAGAAAGAAAGAAAAGAAAGATAAAGGAAAGGGAAAAAGAAAAAAAAACGCCCACCTGGAGTGGATTCTGTAAGGGTGCTGTAGGTGTCGCTGTTGCTCCACTAATCCACAGCCGCGGCCGGGCCACTCTGTAACTCTGGTTTGGGCAGGAACGAATGGGAGGCTGTTGTTCTCTGTATAAAGTTAGTGTGGCTGCTCCCTTTTCTTAATCACCAGCCAAGGGATCCGAAGTTCCCCAGGACTTCCAGCCTCCAAGTCTGAGCCTGCCGGGGTGATGGTGTTCCCTTGCTGGGCCCTCTACCTCTCCGAGACCGCTACAAACCGCGCGTGCTTTTCTCTTGTCCCGGGGTGCTGGCTGCACGGACCCGGCACGTTCCCGGCTCAAAACCTGCACCTTCTGCCTCTCCAGTGTCCGATGCACCGCGCGATGTGTGTCAGCACTCCCGGCGCAGACCACCGGGGCTGGTTATTTCGCAGACCTGCTCTTCCACTCCCTCCCACCTCTGAATCCTCTCCTCCCGCCGGCGCACTGGGCTGGGTGAGTGCTCGGGGGCTGCCGGGTCGCCGCTCCATATCTTACCCACCTCGCAGGGTGCCGAGTCCTCTCAGGTGTAGCTTCACGCTGTGCACTTTCCTGTGTGTTCTTGTCTCTCTTTTAGGAATAGTTGTATTTGCTGTATTTTCGTAGATTTATATAGTTTTGGGAGGAGATTTCTGCCGCCCTGCTCATGCTGCCATCTTCCCGGAAGTTCCTGCTTTGATCCTTTTTTATAGTTGAGGGACTTATTTCATCTCTTTCTTTATATGATTAACACCAGTGTAAATTTCAAACTCCTTGGCAGCATGTCATAATGTACTGTCTTTATTATTTATCTCTTTAACCCCATGAGTCACTACTTTTCCCACACATGCCTGTACCCATATTATATTGTCTATTCTTCAAATGTGCCAGATACTTGCATACTTCTATATGTTTGCTCATGCTCTGTCTTCTTCCTGGAAAATCTTTTCCTCCTCTTCTATACTTAGCCAACTGCTCGCATTTTATGGTCAAAATAAGTAACACTCTTCTTTGGTCCCTTCCTGCCTTTAGTCTGGTCTTAACCTTTTTTCAGTATTTCTTAATAGAACTTCACACATACCTTTTCAGCACTCACCACATTTTACCAGTTATAAAGCATAATTTATGTATCCATCTCTCACAGAAGTAGAGTTCAAAAGATGAGTTATTTGTATCCCATGTGCCTCAAAGTTAAGCACTTAGTGTTACTGAAAGAAATTTGAGTTTGATTCCTTTAAATTGTCCATTTAGAAATTTAAAAAATTGGAAAATATCCATTTAAACTTCTGTTTTTGAAATTATCTACTTGGAGCATTTCAGATAGGAAATACAAATTTATATGGAAATAAGTCCCTGGTACTAATTAGAAATAGGAATTCTTACATCCTTCTGCTCGTTCTGCCTCACTGCCTGCCTCCCTTTCCTCCGCATCCTCACCAGATCCACAACTTTGGAAGCTCAGTGATGTTAAACTAAGTGGTTATCCATTTTTATGACTTGCCAATATCTGTATTATTTTGGAAACTCGGTTATAAGGCATCATTGAAAAATTAACGTCACTGGTTGACATGGTCCCTAATTAGGAAGAATTTGTCTTTTATTTAAAAAGGTCAAAGAGGTTGAAATAAAAATAACTAGTGGTAGCTTTATAAAGATAGATATTCAAATGTATTACTGAAATAGTACAGATCAATTCCTACATTCTTTATTTCTTGAATGTAATTTTGCATATTTGGCTCATTATAAAAATTTATTTGAAAATTGTGGTGGGTATAATTAAGGATTTTTTATAAACTCAGTATTTTCAAGAGCTTCATAGAAATCTGTGACTTCATTTCCCTTACTGATGACTTCAAAACTTTCGTGTGAATCTCTAAACTACTTTAAATAATTTAGGAACTTAAATTCAGCTTTTTTCTCTACTTTCAGCAATTGTTGTTCTTACATATTTCTGTTCAACAAAATGATTGTTCCTGAATTAATACTACTTATCTCATTTACTTTTTTTTAATGGTTTATAAATACTTGATACAACCTCACAGTCATTTTAGACACATTTGAAAACAACTAATTCTTTAGTGACTTTTTTCATATGGTCTCATTTTTTTTTCTTTACAGAGATATGATGGAAGTTGTACGTATTAAAGATAAGAAGGAGGCAGTTCATGAGTTAAAATATTCACCAGATGGAACTTATCTTGCTGTTGGATGCAATGACAGCTCAGTTGATATATATGGAGTTGCTCAGCGTTATAAAAAATTGGGGGAATGTGTTGGATCACTTAGTTTCATTACTCATCTGGACTGGTCCTCAGACAGTAGATATTTACAGACGAATGATGGAAATGGTAAAAGACATTTTTACAGGATGCCAGGTAAAAATTTCTAATAGATTACATATAACTTATATATTTTTAGTGCCTATAAAATATTTCAGGATTTCACTAGAAGCAGAGTATAAGTTACATTTGACTATAGAAAATCAGAGAAGATCTGAGCTAATATTTTGGGCATTATGCTCTTTTCTATAAGACTGCACTATTATATTGAAATAATTTTGGTTCTTAGTTAAAACTTTTTTGCTTGGAGGACCTAAGACAGATTTACTTTATGTTGAATTCCTGGGACTAGTATATGGTAAAGTCTTAGTGTATATTAGAAAGTCAGAATGGCATTTTTATGGGTAGAACTAATTAAATATAATTGCTACAAATGTCTGACCATAAATTGAGATTTTGGTTACCTCAAATAACCTTTACAAATATTAATAATATACCTAATAAACTAAACTTGAAAAAGTTTCTGTTAAAGATTTAAAAAAGAGTGAATCAATCATCAAAATATTACTCTCAGTACTTTATTTAATGTTTAATGAATTAGTTACTATTTTCCAATAATTTAATAAAATTAACTACATAATTAAATTTATTCATTACCCAAAAGCTTTTCATTAATAATCTATATGTAACAAAGATTGACCAAATCCTAAAGTCCTCTTACTAATAAAAATATATTTCTCCCCATTCATCCTTCTCGCTTGGTCTGTCAGTTGTCTCTTTTTCTCATCCATGTATCATTCTAACGTTTCTTAAAACCTGATTTGTCACTTTCTTATAGATTTTACTTGTTCTTCTACTCATACAACTTACCCTGTTTTGACTAATCTGTAGCATGATATTAATAGGGTTCAGTTTTATTCTCCACATGGGTGAACCTGCTAAGCTACATCAAAATCAAATCTGTGTGTCTTTGAATAGATACAATTTTGGTAATGGCTTTTTTCTTTAAAAAAGGTTTTTCTTTCTTAAAAAAGTTCCTTGAATTTAATTTTCTCCTATTTTTATGTTCACCTAACTGGAGTGGGAAGATATTTAAATTTTAGAGTTTACTTGTTATCAGTAAAATTTGTTGCATTAAAATCAGATGAAATAACTTCTTAAATTATTTATTTTTAGGAGGAAAAGAAGTGACAAATAAAGAAGAAATAAAAGGTGTTCATTGGGCTTCATGGACATGTGTTTCAGGCCTTGAAGTAAATGGAATTTGTCCCAAGTATTCAGATATCAATGATATAAACTCAGTAGATGGAAATTATATTGCCCAAGTTTTAGTTACAGCTGATGACTATGGAATTGTAAAATTATTCCGATATCCCTGTTTAAGAAAAGGTATCTTTTCTTTCAAAATATTATTAAGTAACCTCTCTCTTATAAAACTTTTAAGTTCTTGCAGAAAATTAGTCGAGATAAAGAGCTCATGTTTTTTAAGATATGTGTACTGATTATTTGCTGAAGGGTTTCATGAAAATGAACAGAATTAGCTATTTTTTATTTTTCTAATTGAGAAATTATTTTATACTTACTTTTGGACATGAAATTTTTATTGGAAAATTATTTTTGAATTCATATGTTGTGGATGGACTAATATTTTATCTCTTTCTTTTTAAAGAATCATTTTTCTCCGCACTTCAGAATTGCTTCAGATAGATTATACAATGATAGTTATCCTTTTCTTATGACTTATTATCTTTAATCATTTAGCTTGTTGAACATGTGTCTTTTAAGAGACATTTTTCTTTTGCCTTTTTCTCAAGAATTCTGAAGTAGACAGTTGTACAAGTTCAGGTCACAACTTGGAACTTGTTTATTGGTTTGTTTTCACGTGTGTGTGTAAATGCTTAACATATGTTGTTTTGACATTTTTTTACTTAACAGTGGGGTGTTAAGAGAAATAAGAGATCTTATCATTGGTTATTTTCTACACGTTTTATGTATCCCCTCTTTCTTGGTTCTCTTCTAAAGTGATTATATTAATTATTCTGTTCATAGACCTGGGGATAATTAAATGAAATGCTGTATTAGTCACTTATTTATTCCATGCCTTGTTCCACAAAGTATTGGAGTCAGTTTACAACAAGGTTATAAGTACTAAATTTTATGAATAGAGAATTAGTACCAGAGGAAATAGAAATACAGCATTAAAATCAGATAAATAAACTGACAGTAGTCAAACATCAAAATTGAATCTGAGCTTCCTGGAAACCAAAAATAAAGCATGTCACAAAATAATTTTCATTGTAGCTATTATTTTAAAAAAGCATATTTACTACTCTGGGAAAACAAAGTTTTCCTGAGATTTTATTTTCAAAGAACTTTCTTCTGCAGTATTGGGCTTTATAATAGGTGTGGTGAGTGTATCCCTGGAGCATCACCATCCGTAGCAGATGCAGTAATGATATTCACCTAGTTGTTATAAAAGCTGTAGGGCCAATGTTAAAATGCAGTTTACTAAAAGATGATTATGGGAACAGCTGAAATAGTTTTATTCAAGTAGGCAGTCCATTGAAGTCAAACTTAAGGGTCCAGTTTTCCCAGAAGCCTAGGCTGGTATTTCTGTTGTGCCTCTACAATAAATTAGTGAGTTGTAGATCCTGCAAGCTATGCCATGCTGTCCTTTCCTGCCTATGAGGTGCCACCGTCCTAGGTGTATGTGAAAATGCATCCATAAGTAATGCTAAGTGTGTTAATAAGGCTGCCTAAATCTCTAGAAATCAAAGTACACTGTTTCTAAATCCCACCACATAGCTAGAACATGAGAGTCACTGAAGGCATGACAAATTATTGTGACTCAAAATGATAACTTTCCTAGTTAGGAGGTGTGAGATTCAGTAAGACTAATCATGATGATCTTAATCAGAGATTGCTTCTTCCCACTGTCCTCTGTGTAAAAACAAAAATACTTTAATTTTCTAAGTTTTCTTAGTTAAGAGAATGGGATTTATTGATGATTTTTATATTTTGCAACAGGGAAGACAGTATTTTTAAGAAAAATTAATCTTTTTCGGTCACTGCTGTAAGAATATAAATCTGAATTGTTTTTCTTTTTTTCTTTTTATTAGAAATTTATAGTAAGAGTTTTTATTTCTAGACACTTGTGAGTCAATTTGAGATTATGGATGGGTATTTGGGAGAGCAGAAGATAAGATGTAACTACTGCATATTTAAAGGATTGGTTGAAGTATTTTAAGATTCTGTGTTTATTCGATTCACATTGTACAAAGTATTATTAGAAAAGTTCTCTTAGGGATAAAGTTGTACACTATTTCATACATTAAGTTGTACTGTTGATCTAACAAGTTTGGGAAAAGATTGTATCAGATGTATTAATGTATTTTAGATATCCACTTAGGTAATACCCATTATACTCTAAGAAGTGTAGCTTTTACAAAATACGGAAATAAGTTAAATAATAGAAGTAGTTTATGTTATAGAATCATTTTAAGTAAAACACAAAATGTAAGAGCTTAGAAAGAATGATCCTCTTCCATATTAAGCCTCCTTGAATCCCAGCCCAAAGCATTACTCCTCTTTTTTTCCCCCCGCTATTATCCTCTTTCTAGATTCTCCTGCTCTTGATCATAATCTTTCTCAAATAATCACAGCCTTCCCAGGCAGAAGCACAGGGGCTATGGCAGAGGGTGAGGAGGTAGAGTGGGGAGGATGGAGAGGTGAGGGCAGTGTTACTTTTAATACTTTCATTGCTGTTAATGTATTTATTAACTCACTATACTTATTAACAAATAAAAATTTACACTTGGTAAAAATATTTCTTTAGATTCTAGAAGAAAATTCATTGGAAAAACAAAACAAATATCAAACAATAAAACAAATTTATAATAGGGACTTACTCAGCACTTTTTTTCTAAGATTCATCCATACTGTTGCATCTACCTCTAGTGTATTTGTTTTTCACTAATGTAAAATACTCTATTGTGATAAGTTATAATTCATGCATTTAGTCTCCTAACAATGGTCACTTGGGTCAGTTCCAGTCTATTGCTATTATATGCAAGTTTCTCAAATATGTATACACAGGAGTGAAATTGCTGGGTTATAGGGAATTTATAAGAAAATGACAAATTGTTTTCCAAAGTGGTTATACCATAACATCCCCTATATCAAAAACACATCATCTGGGGAGATTCTCAAGATGGCAGCATGAGTAGGG
Organism: Smutsia gigantea; assembly: GCA_032199065.1. Classification (NCBI taxonomy): domain Eukaryota; kingdom Metazoa; phylum Chordata; class Mammalia; order Pholidota; family Manidae; genus Smutsia; species Smutsia gigantea. Next base: position 72,420 of record JAVSCE010010699.1, on the reverse strand, counting down.
TGGCAGAAATCTCCTCCCAAAACCATATATATTTTGAAAATACAGCAAATACAACTATTCCCAAAAGAGACCAGAAGATACAGTACAACAGCCAGGCTACATCTACATCTGTGAGAACTCAGCATCTCACAAAAAGGGTAAAATACAAAGCCATGACTCGCGGGACCCGAGCACACCCCCCTCACCCCAGCTCACCAGCGGGAGGAAAAGAATCAGAGTGGGGAGGGAGTGGAAGCACAGGACTGCTAAATAACCAGCCCTAGTAATCTGCACTGGGAGCACAAACACACATTGCATGGTGTACTGGATATTAGAGAAACAGAAAAGCAAAATCCAAGACTAAGACTTGAACAGGTCCCCACAGCTGGCTGCCCTGGGACAAAAGAAAAGTAGATGCTTTAAAAATCGTAAAGGGACAAGGGTTTAACAGGTGGACAAAATCGTCCTGGCACACTCAGCCCAGCAGGCTGGGAACTTTAAGGAACTTCAGGTGCCCTAAATCCATGGGTGGCAATGCAGCTCCGAAGCCCCTCACGGCGATAAGCAGCCTGTCGTTCATCTCCCTCTGCCGGCACTTCAAGTGAACCGGCTGAGCTGCCATTGCTGCGGAGCAGCTGGACAGCAACCCTGCCCACAGCAAACACAGAGTCTTCTCCCAGCGCATAGCTAACTGGGCCAGACCCAGAAGAAGCTGCCCCCTGTGTGCAGCTGCCTGGCCACAGATAGTGGAGACCAGTGCAGAGTCCAAAAGGTGCAAAGGGCTTTATACCCACAGCAAACATGTGCTGCTCACCTGCAACCCCTGCCAGTGCCCTAGGCCATCCCGAGAGCCGCCCCACCCATGGCAGCTCAGGGGATCAACCCAGAGGCTGCCTCCTGCACCTGGTTGACTGGCACAGGCAGAGGAAGCCAGCACAGAGTCCAGAAGGCACGTTAGGGGCTCTGTTCTCACGGTGAACATGCACTGATCACCTGCAGCCACCACCAGTGCCCTAGGCAATCCCGAGGGCCACCACACCTATGGCAGCTTGGGATTAACCCAGAGGCTGCCCCCTGAGCCCAGTTGACTGCACAGGGAGAGGAAGCCGGCACAGTCTGGAAGGTATGTAGGGGCTCTGTTCTCGCAGCAAGCATGCGCTGCTCACCTGCAACTACCGCCAGTGCCCTAGGCCATCCCGAGGGCCACCCCACCCACAGCAGCTAAGGGGATTAATCCAGAGACTGCTCCCTGTGTAAGGTTGACTGGCAGAGGCAGTGGAGATGGGCAAGGCGACCAGCAAGCAGGAAGGGACTTTGTTCTCCCAGCTGACACACTCACCACTCACTGGCGATCACTTCTATCACCATGAAAAGGCAGAAGAACCTGGTTCAGGCCAAAATCACCCAAACACCAGAGAGAGGGCCTGGTGAGACCAAAATAACCAAACTTCCTGAAAAAGAATTCAAAATAAAAGTCATAACCATGCTGATGGATCTGCAGAGAAATATGCAAGAGCTAAGGGATGAATTCCAGAGGGAGATAACAGAAATGAAACAAAAAATGGAAGGATTTAAGAGCAGACTGGAGAAGTGGAAGAGACTATGCATGGAATAGAAATCAGAGAACAGGAATACAGAGAAGCTGAGGCAGAGAGAGATAAGACGTTCTTTAGGAATGAAAGAATATTAAGAGAACTGTGAGACCAATCCAAATGGAGCAATATTCGCATTATAGGGGTACCAGAAGAAGAAGAGAGAGAAAAAGGGATAGAAAGTGTCTTTGAAGAAATAATTGCTGAACACTTCTCCAAGCTGGGGAAGGAAATAGTCCCTCAGGCCATGGAGTTGCACAGATCTCCCAATACAAGGGTCCCAAGGAGGACAACACCAAGACATATAATAATTAAAATGGCAAAGATCAAAGACAAGGGCTGGGTATTAAAGGCAGCCAGAGAGAGAAGAAAGATCACCTACAAAGGAAAACCCATCAGGCTATCATGAGACTTCTCAACAGAAACCTTACAGGCCAGAAAAGAATGGCATGATATATTTAATGCAATCAAACAGAAGGCCCTTGAACCAAGAATACTGTATCCAGCAAGATTATCATTAAATTTGAAGGAGGGATTAAACAATTGCCAGATAAGCAAAAGTTGAAGGAATTTACCTCCCACAAACCACCTCTACAGTGTATTTTAAAGTGACTTCACTAGATAGAAGTACTCCTAAGGCAAAATAGATGTGACCAGAGAAAATAAAATTACAGCAAAGAAAGTAGACCAACCAAAGACTAACTAAAGACAAAATAAAATCAGCTATCCACAAAATCAGTCAAGGGAAACACAGAAGAGTACAGAATAAAACACCTAACATATAAAGAGTGGAAGAGGAAGAAAAAGAAGGGAGAGTGTTTATAAGAGTGTAATAAGTGAGTTAAAGTTAGATGGTTAGATAGTAAAGAAGCTGCCCTTGAAACTTTGGTAACCATGAATCCAAAGCCTGCAATGGCAATAAGTACATATCTATCGATAATCACCCTAAATGTAAATGGACTGAATGCACCAGTCAAAAGACACAGAGTAATAGAATGGATAAAATGCAAGACCCATCAATATGCTGCTTACAAGAGACTCACCTCAAACCCAAAGACATACACACACTAAAAGTGAATGGATGGAAAAAGATATTTCATGCAAACAATAGGGAGAAAAAAGCAGGCAGGTGTTGCAGTACTTGTATCAGACAAAACAGACTTCAAAACAAATAAAGTAACAAGAGATAAAGAACGACATTACATAACGATAAAGGGGTCAATCCAACAAGATATAACCATTATAAATATTGATGCATCCAACACAAGACCACCTACATATGTGAAACAAATACTAACAAAATTAAAGGAGGAAATAGAATACAATTTATTTTAGAAGACATCAACACACCACTCACTCCAAAGGACAGATCAGCCAGACACAAAATATGTAAGGACACAGAAGCACTGAACAACACACTAGAACAGATGGACCTAACAGACATCTACAGAACTCTACACCCAAAAGCAGCAGAATACACATTCTTCTCAAGTGCACATGGAACATTTTTCAGAAATAAACCACATATTAGGCCACAAAAAGAGCCTCAGTTAATTCAAAAAGATTTAAATTGTACCAACCAACTTCTCAGATCATAAGGGTATAAAACTAGAAATAAATTGTACAAAGAAAACAAAAAGGCTTACAAACACATGGAGGCTTAAAAACACACTACTAAATAATCAATGGATCAATGACCAAATTAAAACAGAGATAAAGCAATATATGGAGACAAATGACAACAACAGCACAATGCCCCAACTTCTGTGGGACGCAGCAAAGGCAGTTCTAAGAGGAAAGTATATAGCAATCCAGGCCTTTTTAAAGAAGGAAGAACAATCCCAAATGAGTAGTCTAAAGTCATAATTACTGAAACTGGAAAAAGAAGAACAAATGAGGCCCAAAGTCAGCAGAAGGAGGGACGTAATAAAGATCAGAGAAGAAATAAATAAAACAGAGAAGAATAAAACAATAGAAAAAATTAATGAAACCAAGAGCTGGTTCTTTGAGAAAATAAACAAAATAGATAAACCCATAGCCAGACTTATTAAGAGAAAAAGAGAATCTACACACATAAACAGAATCAGAAATGAGAAAGGAAAAATCACAACAGACACCACAGAAATACAAAGAATTATTAGAGAATACTATGAAAATCTCTATGCTAACAAACTGGATAACCTAGAAGAAATGAACAACTTTCTAGAAAAATACAACCTTCCAAGACTGACCCAGAAAGAAACAAAAAATCTAAACAGACCAATTACCAGCAACAAAATCGAATCGGTAATCAAAAAACTACCCAAGAAGAAAACCCCTGGGACAGATGGATTCACCACTGAATTTTATCAGACATTTAGAGAAGACATAATACCCATCCTCCTTAAAGTTTTCCAAAGAGTAGAAGAAGAGGGAATACTTCCAAACTCATTCTATGAAGCCAGCATCACTCTAATACCAAAACCAGGCAAAGACACCACAAAAAAAGAAAATTACAGACCAATATCCCTGATGAACATAGATGCAAAAATACTCAACAAAATATTAGCAAACCAAATTCAAAAATGCATCAAGAGGATCATACACCATGATCAAGTGGGATTCATCTCAGGGATGTAAGGATGATACAACATTAAAAAATTCATCAACATCATCCACCACATCAACAAAAAGAAGGACAACAACCACATGATCATCTCCATAGATGCTGAAAAAGCATTCGACAAAAGTCAACATCCATTCATGATAAAAACTCTCAACAAAATGGGTATAGAGGGCAAGTAACTCAACTCAACATATATGACAAGTCCTCAGCCACATCACACTTAACAGCGAGAAGCTGAAAGCTTTTCCCCTAGGATCGGGAACAAGACAAGGATACCACTCTCCTTGCTTTTATTCAGCATAGTACTGGAGGTCCTAGCCACGGCAATAAGACAAAACAAAAATAAAAGGCATCCAGACTGGTAAGGAAGAAGTCAAACCGTCCCTGTTTGCAGATGACATGATATTGTACATAAAAATCCCTAAAGAATCCACTCCAAAATTACTAGAAGCAGTATCTGAATTCAGCAAAGTCACAGGATACAAAATTAATACACAGAAATCTGTTGCATTCCTATACACTAACGAACTAGCAGAAAGAGAAATCAGGAAAACAATTCCATTCACAATTGCATGAAAAAAAATAAAATACCTAGGAATAAACCTAACCAAGGAAGTGAAAAACTTATACCCTGAAAACTACAAGACACTCTTAAGAGAAATTAAAGAGGACTCCAATAAATGGAAATTCATCCCATGCTCTTGGGTAGGAAGAATTAATATTGTCAAAATGGCCATCCTGCCTAAAGCAATCTACAGATTCAATGCAATCCCTATCAAAATACCAACAGCATTCTTCAACGAACTGGAACAAGTAGTTCTAAAATTCATTTGGAACCACAAAAGACCCCAAATAGCCAAAGCAATCCTGAGGAGGAAGAATAAAGCAGGGGGGATTGTGCTCCCTAACTTCAAGCTCTAGTACAAAGCCACAGTAATCAAGACAATTTGGTACTGGCACAAGAACAGACCCATAGACTAATGGAACAGAATAGAGGGTCCAAAGATTAACCAAGCATATATGGTAAATTAATATACGATAAAGGAGCCATAGATATACAATGGGGAAATGACAGCCTCTTCAACAGCTGGTGTTGGCAAAACTGGACAGCTACATGTAAGAGAATGAAACTGAATTACTGTCTAACCCCATATACAAAAGTAAACTTGAAATGGATCAAAGACCTGAAAGTCATGAAACCATAAAATTCAGAAAAAAACTTAGGCAAAAATCTCTTGGACATAAACATGAACAACTTCTTCATGAACATACCTTCATGGGCAAGGGAAACAAAAACAAAAATGAACAAGTGGAACTATATCAAGCTGAAAAGCTTCTGTACAGCAAAGGACACCATCAATAGAACAAAAAGGCATCCTACAGTATGGGAGAATATATACAGAAATGACATATCCAATAAGGGGTTGACATCCAAAAAATATAAATAGCTCACATACCTCAACAAACAAAAAGCAAATAATCCATTTAATAAATTGGCAGAGGATCTGAACAGACACTTCTCCAAATAAGAAATTCAGATGGCCCACAGGCACATGAAAAGATGGTCCACATCGCTAATCATCAGAGAAATGCAGATTAAAACCACAATGAGATATCACTTCATACCAGTTAGGATGGCCACTATCCAAAAGACAAACAGCAACAAATGTTGGCAAGGATGTGGAGAAAGGGGAACCCTCCTACAGTGCTGGTGGGAATGTAAATTTGTTCAACCATTGTGGAAAGCAGTGTGGAGGTTCCTCAAAAAACTCAAAATAGAAATACCATTTGGCCCAGGAATTCCACTCCTAGGAATTTACTCTAAGAATGCAGGAACCGAGTTTGAAAAAGACATATGCACCCCTATGTTTATCACAGCACTATTTATAATAGCCAAGAAATGGAAGCAACCTAAGTGTCCATCAGTAAATGAATGGATAAAGAAGATGTGATACATATCCATAGTGGAATATTATTCAGCCATAAGAAGAAAACAAATCCTACCATTTACAACAACATGGAGAGAGCTAGAGGGTATTATGCTCGGTGAAATAAGCCAGGTGGAGAAAGACAAGTACCATATGATTTCATTCATCTATGTAGTATATAAGAACAAATCAAAAACTGAAGGAACAAAACAGCAGCAACCTCCCAGAATCCAAGAATGGATTAACAGTTGCCAAAGGGAAAGGGACTGAGGAGAATGGGTGGGAAGGGAGGGATAAGGGGAATAAGGGGCATTACAATTAGCACACATAATGTAGTGCAGGCAGGGGGGGCATGGGGAAGGCAGTCCAACACAGAGAAGACAAGTAGTGATTCTATAGCATCTTACCACGGTGATGGACAGTGAATGTAATGGGGTATGTGGTGGGGACTTGATAATGGGGGGAGTCTAGTAACCATAATGTTGCTCATGTAATTGTACATTAATGATACCAAAATAAAAAATAAACACATCATCTGAGTCTTACCATGAGAAGAAACACCAGACACACCCACATTGAAGGACATTATTATAAAATATATAGATTTTAAAAATCATTATAAAGTACAGTTGTTGGGACAACTGGCATATTTTATTTTGAATAAAGTGCATTACATTGATTTTTGTATGTTGAGCCAGCCTTGCATTCCTGGCATAAATCCCATTTGGGCATGTTATGTGATTCTTTTTATATATTTATGTATTATGTTTGGTAGTATTTCATTGATGACTTATGTTTTAAAAGGATCCTCTGGGTCAGAATAGTAGGGATAATGTAAACTGGTTGAATTTCAGTTAAGACCAAAGGCCCCAAGCCAAAACATTCAAATATCTTAATATTAAAACAGTTTATCTCCTTGTGGCTGCACGTTTTTCTCAAAGCAGTACGATAATGCCTCACAGCCCTTATGGTTCCTATCAAATTATATTGTGAATCAGTAGAGCAAAGATTTGAACCCCTTGATGTAGACTTTTTCATTTGTTCATTCAACAAATTTTTGAGTTGACATTTTTCCTTTCTGATCATAATTAAGTTAATGGAAAGAGGATACATTGATTCAGCTATAGAAATTGTTGTTTGAAGTCGTATTTTTGTGTATTTTCATTTGTCAATTTAAAGGTGTGTTTTTGTTATAGGGGCCAAGTTTAAAAAATATATTGGCCATTCGGCTCATGTAACTAATGTCAGATGGTCTCATGATTATCAGTGGGTTATTTCTATTGGTGGAGCCGATCACTCTGTCTTTCAGTGGAAATTTATTCCTGAAAGAAAACTAAAAGATGCTCTTCACATAGCACCGCAAGGTAAGTAGTATATATTAAACAATTTCTCTGTTAAACAACTGTTCAGTAACCCCAAAATAACAATTTTACTATTGAAGTGTAATCTAGCCTCATAAGTTAACAGTGTAGTTCAGTAAAGGGGAAATTTTTAATTAAAATAATTAGGTCTATGTATTTAACATCAGATGTCATAGAGCATGGCATACAAAGTACTTTTGCATTTTAATCTATCAAATAATGAGTGAAGAAGCAGTTACATTAGCAAAACAAACATTTAACATATTCTTTGCTTGATGGGTATCTATAAGGTTTTATATATAATTTTTTGATAAAGAAAAATTATGTCAGTGACTGCATTGGGGTATGGGTGGGGACTTGATAATATGGGTAAATGTAGTAACCACATTGTTTTTTCATGTGAAATCTTCATAAGAGTGTATATCAATAATACGTTAATAAAAAAAGAAAAATTATGTCAATTCATCTGTTAGATATTTTCTAGCTGTTCTGCATGTTAATTGTAGGTTATATTCACTTATATTTGCACAGACATTTAAATTTGATGTAGCTGTCATTGGGGAACCAGTGAAGGGATTTAAAGGAGCTGTTGAGTTTGCAGTGAGTGGAGAGGAAGATAATCTGTAGTTCAGTTTACTGACATCTGTGTCACTTGAATAGGTAATTTCATTTGATTGTTTTATGGCTTGTCTCCATGTCAGTTGGCATAGTCAGCTCTTAATCATTAATTTTACAGTGCTATTTTGAAAATAAATCTTTTTTAAACAAGTAGTGTTTCATTTTTTAAAATTACAGAAAGTCTGGGTGACTCTAATAGTGATGAATCAGATTCAGATCTATCTGATGTTCCAGAACTAGATTCTGAAATTGAGCAAGAGACACAACTCACCTACCGTCGGCAGGTAATTTTTATTATCACTTGCTTTTTCCCTGAAAAAAATCTAGTTTCTTCTTTATCTTGCTCCCTATTGTTGGCTCATGCATTGTTATCTATTGTGGTTTTTAATTTCAAAGGAATGTGTAGGTGTTTCAATTTTCCTCCTTTAAGAGTTAAAGTACACTTATGTGAATGTCCTTTTATAGTAAGTGCTTGTATACTAAGTGTGCCTATATTATATTTGTCTATAGTTTTTTGTCTCAGTACACTACCATTTATTCCCTTTTAAATATTCTCTTAGGAAGTATAAAATTTTCATGAAGCGTAAGTATGTATTTGTTGGTGTGATACAAGAAAATGTAAATTAGTTTGTTCTTTTCAAGGAAGTAAATTTCATAAAGTACCTTCCCATTTAAGACAATTGTTAAAATTTTAGTGATCAATACTAACCACAATATCTGAAGGTTACATTAGGAATCTACGGACACCTTTATTGATATATATTCTAAGAGTATTTCTACTTATGTACATTATTTAAAGGTTTACAAGGAAGATCTACCTCAGCTTAAAGAACAGTACAAAGACAAACAAAAATGTGGTACTTCTAAAAGAAGAGAGCGGGCTCCAGGAAATAGTATTCGATTACACTTTGTTCACGGGTATAAAACCACTATTTTTCATTTATGTGTTTGAATTTTGGTTCACATTTACTAGCTGTGTGGCTTTGGGCAAGTCACTTAACCTCTCTGTTCCTCTATTTCCCCACCTGTAAAATGGAGATAACAGTACCTCCATTACAGGTTCTGATGAGGAGTAAATGAGTCAGTACTTGTGGTGGCTTAAAATGTTGTGTGGCACATAATAAGCATTATGTAAGTGTTTATTAAGTTAATTGTCTTTGAAAGTTTAGTATTTATAGAAATGGATCTTTTGTCTTTGAACAAATGAAAATAAGTAAAATGAAAGAGATTATCATCTCCTCTAAGTATGTCTAATTTGGAATGATACTGTGGCTTCTCTTGGCCTGAGCATTTTGGCCTTCATATTTTAATTTCAATAAAATACAGTTTCTGGATTTTCCTAGAACATCTAGCAATACAGGTCTCATATTTCATCCTGGAACAACAGATTGTCCAACCTAACTCTTCCCTTCTCCTCATCCAGTAAACATTTTCTTACCTGGTGTTTTCAGGAATTTGAAAAAGGATTTATATAATAAAAGTATTTTTCCTCTAGTGTTAAAATTGGCAGTATTTCTATGTGGTTATGCTTTATGAACTGGGCTTCTTTGAAGCACACAGAAAGGTTGCTGTCAGTGGAATTATATTGACCACTTAAGATTTGCCTACTATATTTCTGGTTGTGTATAATATTTTTTAATTGTTAAATTTATTTTTGGAATATATATTCTCATGGTTCAACAATGTATATGAAAGGGTACACTTTGAAATCTTTCCACCTCTGCTTTCCCAGCCATCATTTCTCTCCTTCAAGGAAATCATTGTTACCCTTGTTTCTGAAATATTTATGCATATACAAACAAATACAAATACATATTCTTTTCTATACTTTTTCACTTGTAAAACAAACATTTTTGTTTTATAGTATGCAAATGTGTTATCCTTATGCAAACACCAGCGTGTTATATACAGTTTTTCTGCACTTTGCTTTTTTTGACTCAGTGTTATAGCCTGGAGTTAGCGATTTGTAATCAGAGCAGTTCATAAGAGTTTATGAGATCTGAGATACTTGTATTTTGTTTTAATTGTTCACTATCGTGTAATACTAGAACTGAATGAACTAAAAGGTACCTACTTCTCTGTATAGTCCATAGTTATCAGATAAAAGACTGAGGTTAATTTATGTGATATGGTTTCTATATTTAGTTACAGAGGTTATGACTGTCGAAGTAATCTGTTTTATACTCAAATTGGTGAAATTGTGTATCATGTGGCAGCAGTGGGTGTCATTTATAATCGACAGCAGAACACACAGCGCTTCTACCTGGGTCACGATGATGATATTCTCTGCCTTGCTATTCATCCTGTGAGGGACTATGTGGCAACAGGCCAGGTAGGTCCTTTAAAAAACTATGTGCCAACAGGCCAGATAAGTTAGACCTGTGTTTGGGTTTTAAGTTAGGTTAGTCTACTTTTTCTTAATCTATCTTTTGTATTCTAGGAAATAAGGAATAAAGAATTCTTTAGAATGGGATTTTATTTTCATGTTACAAATAAAATTTAATCCAACTTTCTTCTTAGTTTTCCTTAGAGTTTTGTTGTTTTAATTATTATTTGAATTTGAATTTGGAACTAAGAGCTCTGGCTTGTCTTCTTTCTGTCTGAGTAATACTGTTTTTTTTTTAAGTATCTGGGTATACATTATAGAAAACAAAGACTAGTAATCTGGTTTCTTTAAGTAGAGTTATCTAAAATTATGTAAACTCATCTAACCAATATTCTTTGACAAAAAGGATGACTACGTTTTTATTTTACAACCATAATACCAAAAGGTTTCCCAAAGTGCAGTGTAGGAATACTGAAATAGAAAACACTGAGAAAGTCATAACTGATACCTCTCTATTTGGATATTCTTAGGAAGAAAAGAGTGATATTTATACATTCTTCTTACTGTAGCCAATCACTTTACTAGTTTCTTGTATATTTATTTTCTAACCTCACCTCTATGAGAGTGAAAACATCTATCCCATATTGAAATGAGGAAGTTTTTGTTTAAATAAATAATTTTCTCAAATATCTTGTAGCTAATACATGGCAAAGCCTAAAACCCTTCATCTGTCTGGCTTTAAACACTGTGTAAATATACCTGCTAGGATATGTGGAGTGTGGGGGGTGGACAATTTGCATCATCCTGTATAGCTTCCCTGAAAGGAAAGAAAATTCTTCACTTTTTCTTTCTCCCTTCCTCTGCCCTCCATTAGTGCCACCCCTTCCTCGCTCTTTCTCTCTTTTACTCCTTCCCTTCCCTTTCCTTCCCTCCCACCTCCTTCTGCCTCTCTTATTTTGTTCAAAAGCATTCATAGAGCAGGTGCTATATGTACCAGGAAATGTACTGTGAATATAATGATAAATAAGACATCTTCTTAGCCATGGTAAACACTCATATTCTGAGGAGGAAGATAGACATGTAAGAATAGTGGTGTTACAAGGTCGTAAGTGTAGATCAAGACTTCTTAACCTTGGCGCCATTGACATTTTGGGCCAGAGAACTCTTGGTTGTGAGGATGAGTGCATTGCTGCATTTATTGAAGGCATGTGCATTGTAGGTTGCTCAGCAGCATCCCTGGCATCTACCAACTAAAGGCCAGTAACACCACCCGCAAGCTGTCAACCAAAAATGTCTCCAGTGTCAAATGTTGCCTGGGAAGCAAAAATTACTGCCTTATGAGAACCACTAGTGTAGAGAGATGTACCAAGTCCTTTGCAGTACAATGAAGGAACTGATTGGTTGTGCCTAATAGAATCAGGCAAACCCTCTTAGAGATGGTGACATTTGAGTTGAGTAGTTTAACTGATAGTGGGGAGGTTAGGGAAAGTGTCCTAAGTGTGTTAGACCATGTGTAAAAATGAGGCAAGCTGTGCCCCTTCCTGGCCCCACTCGCCCTCTGCTCTCATGGTTGTTGGCAGCCTCTGCAGGCTCAGAGCAGGGCTACATCAAGGAGTCCAAAGCTACCCACCTGGAAGACCTTCCACCTCCGCCTGAGTATGAATTGGCTCCGTCCAAGTTAGGAGAGGAAATGGATGATGTTTATCTCATTCGAGCTCAAGGATTCCCATGGTCATACACTCTAGAAGATGTGCTCAACTTTTTCTTAGACTGCAGAATCAACAATGGTGAGAATGGAATATACTTCCTCTTAGAGATGAGAAGCAAAGGGGTGATGCCTTATTGAAATGGAATCAGAGCAGGATGTGCAAAAAGCCTTAGAAAGGCACGGCATGTACACAGGGCAGTGGTATGTGGAAGTATATGAGATAATGAAGAAGTGGATGCATTACTGAAGAGCCTGCAGGGCAAGTCTTCACCTGTGGTAAATGATGGTGTGATTCATTTGAGAGGACTTCCTTATAGCTGCAATGAGAAAGACATCATAGACTTCTTTGCAGGACTGAATATAGTAGACATTACTTTTGTCATGGACTACGGAGGGAGAACAACATGAGAAGTCTGTATGCAGTTTGAAGAGCCAGAAATGGTCAACCAACCCTTCAGAAGCACAGGAAAGAAATTGGTAACCAACATATAGAGATATTTACAACCAGAAGGAATGAAGTTCAAACACAGATGAGCATTCATAAGGGAAAGAGAACGTCTTCTCCTACTACTAAGTATGTAACTGGGCCAGAAATGGTCTTTGAAGAACATGAAGTAAATGAGGCTATTTGACCCATGACAGCTTTTGAAAGTGAGAAAGAAATAGAATTGCCTAAGGAGATGTCAGAAAAGCTTCCAGAGGCTGTTGATTTTGGAAATACATCTTCACTACATTTCATCCACATGAGAGGATTGCCCTTCCAAGCCAATGCCCAAGACATTATAAACTTTTTTGCTCCACTGAAGCCTTTTAGAATCACCATGAAATACATTCCAGTGGGAGGGCCACAGGAGAAGCTGGTGTGCGCTTCAGTGCCCAAGAAGATGCTGTTGTGGCTATTATCAAGGATCAGTTCCATGTTCACCATAGGTATATTGAATTGTTCCAGAATTCATGTCCAAAAGGAAAGTAAATGACCAGGGACCCTTCAGATAATAAGGATGAATCAAGAAGCATTTCATTTGCACATCTTCCTTGGACATGAGATACAAAGTTCAGTGTTTTGGCAGCAACTGCTACTAGAGAAAGGATTTGGGGGATGAGCTTATTGCTTATAAGAAAAAATGAATTTCATAGTAGACTATTTGTTTAGAAAGAAAAAGGAAAAATTCAGTTTGGAATTATTTGGAAATAAACCACAAATTTAAAATTTAAAAAATTTAGTGTGCATGATGGACATTAGCGAAGAACTAATCAAAAGGGTTGATGGGGGCCTGTGGGCCACCTTGACCTTAACCTTAGTATATGGTTCCTTTAAAACACAGTTATGTACCCATTGTGCTAGCAAGGATTTGGGGTTTTATTCTGGTACTGCTGATGGTATAAAACCTTGTTGTTTACTACCATGATTCTGGTATTTTAGGGAATTCAGGCCAGATTAAATTAGAAGTCATTATGCCCATAGGACATCCCTGGAAACCTAGGGGAGATGAGACTTTACCTAAGTCCATTCTAGGTTTTCAGCTGAAACTAAAAGACAAATGAACAAGAAAAAAACAGTGTATTAACTGGTGGAGTGCACATCACATGAGAGAAACCTAAACCAAAAGTAACTTAGAACAGCGACTTAGAATTCTAGTTTATATGGAAAACAGTAAATTTGTAGAGAAAGGATATGGAAAACAATTTTAGGCTTCCCAGGGCAACAAACTGTAGTAAGGTAAATATATAGGAGATAAGGAGTGAAGTTTCTTTGCAGATTCCTATGGTGCCATCTCTTGGCTAAGAGTCTGTCACCAGTAAAACGAGAATTCACTAATCAACAGATTGTATACCTTAGACGAATGTAATATGTCAATTATATCTCAAAGTTAAAAATTTTTATTTTTATAGATATTTACACACACATATGTAAATATATCTATCCTGCCTTTATGCTGATAGGAGGAACTTCTTCTGGGTTTGCTGCTGCTTTATGCCTTCAGCTCAAAATAATTTTTAGGTCAAAGAGGTGTATTTTAGAGTGACGTATTTTGGTTTCCTTCACTGCCAAGCCGTAGCTCCTTTGTTTCTTGCTTTGCTTAATCAGTAGCATTTCTGCTTTAGACACTGCAAAGCCAAAGCCTTTCTCCAAGGCACAGGCTGCCTCCTCTACTTCTTCCAGTATTTTCCATTTATTTCCTGTGTTTATTACATTCAACCAGTCCCATTTCTATACTTATAGACTTCTGAAATAAATGTTTTTTAAAATTGTTCAAAGTGGAAAAAAATTATTTGTTAAAAATTAGAATATTCCTCATAAGAAAGAAACAAATCCTACCATTTGCAACAACATGAATGGAGCTGGAAAATATTATGCCCAGTGAAATAAGCCAGGCAGAGGACACGTACCAAATGATTTTCCTCATTTGTGGAGTATAACAACGAAGCAAAACTGAAGGAATAAAACAACAACACTCACAGACTCCAAGAAGGGACTAGTGGTTAGCAAAGGGGAGGGGTGGGGGAGGATGGGTGGGGAGGCTGGGAGAAGGGGATTGAGGGGTATTATGATTGGCACACATGGTGTGGGGGGTATCATGGGGAAGACTGAAGCACAGAGAAGGTAAATAGTGACTCTGTGGCATCTTACTACGCTGATGGACAGTGATTGCAATGGGGTATGGGGGGGACTCGATAATATGGGTGAATGTAGTAAACACGTTGTTTTTCATGTGAAACCTTCATAAGAGTGTATATCAATAATACCTTAATAAAAAAAATTAGAGTATTCCTGAAGTATTTTATCTGAGTGTTTTGAAATATAGATAACAAATCTAAATGATACTTTGTTTTGTTTGTTGGAGAATAGAGTACAAATAATGCTCCTTTGTCAGGAACTATGATCATAATTAGAAGTGAAAGAAGCTGAAATAAACTTACTTGGCAACTTATTTATATATTTCAGCTTGAATATCTTGACTGATTGTACCATAATTTGGAAATTTTAATTCAGCAAATATTTGTTGAGTGTTTCCTATCTGAAGTATTAAGTGCTGTGGGGAAATACAAAGATAACTCAGATGGTATTTCTATGTTTAGTTTTTTGAGGAACCTCCATACTGCTTTCTACAGCAGACACGTAGGAGAGTTCCTATTTCCCCACACCCTTTTTAGCATTTGTTGTTTCTTTTCTTTTGGATAGTGGCTGTAATCCATTTCAACAGGTGTGAGGTGATATCTCATTGTGGTTTTAATTTTCATTTCCCTGATGATTAATGATGTGGAGCATCTTTTCATGTGCCTGTTGGCCATTTATATTTCTTCTTTGGAGAAGTGTCTGTTCAGGTCCTCCACCCATTTTTTGAATGGGTTTTTTTTTTTTTGGTTGTTGAAGCATATGAATTCTTTGTTATTTTGTATGTTAACCCCTTATCAGATAAGTCATTTACGAATATATTCTCCCATACTGTAGGTTCCATGTAGTCTTACTTGTTCATTTTTTAAAATACCATTTGACCCAGTAATTCCACTTCTAGGAATTTACCTGAAGAAAATAAAATCCCTGATTCAAAAAGATATATGCACCCCTGTGTTTATCACCATACTGTTTGCAATAAACAAGATATGGAAGCAACCTAAGTGTCCATCAGTAGATGAATGGAAAAAGATGTGGTATATATACACAATGGAATATTATTGAGCCATTAAAAGAAAAGAAATCCTGCCATTTGCAACAACATGGATGGATCTAGAAGGTATCATGCTCAGTGAAATAAGCCAAGCAGAGAAAGACAAATGCCATATTATTTCACTTATTTGTGGAACATAAAAACAAAGCAAAACAGAAGGAACAAAACAGTGTTAGACTCATAGATACTGAGAAGTGACTAGCGGTTACAGAGGGGGAGGGAGAGGGAGGCAGTTGAACCACTGTGATGTACATTTGATGAAAATAAAAAAAAAAAGAACTCAGACTGGCTACCACTATCAAGAGCTCATAGTCTAGTATAAGAGTTTGTTGCTGGGCAACCAAGTCCCTTGAGATGTCTCCTGTGCCTTAGGCGAAACCTCAACCCAGACTGCAGAGGGCTCTTGACTCTTTGACTAGAAAAGAATTCTTGATCAGGTTGAACAAGTGCCAGCAAGAAAGGAAATCATTAAAACAAGAGTGAAAGCAAATGTCAGCAGCTGTGCAGGCAGTAGAACGCAAGGAAGAGCAGAGGGGGAAAGGGAAGTTCAATCAACTCCTGCTAGGCATAAGGCAAATCCCTTTCCAACTCCTAAAACCAGGGTTACCTGGCATCCAGTGTCTGCTTGATCTGTATTACATGGGAATTATATTCCTACCACCCCAGTATTTGGGGGAGCTGCAGAGTACTTGATGGAGTGAGATTGTGTTTTAGAACTTCTACTTCCTTACTGAAATAAAACAGGGAGAGAGAAAAGGATTGTGTTAAGACTAGAACGCTGAATGAAATAGCGAAGTGACAGACACTTACCACTGGAGGTGGAGTTTGGTGAGTTCTTTATTGTGAGAAAGAATTCAGAGACAGGTGCAATAGGCTTATGCAGAAAGAAAGTTTATTTGGTAAGACAGTACACACTCAGATGGGAGTATGGGCAGCCACAGAGAAGAGGTACCTTAAGAGTTCAGGGTTGGGGTTTTATAGGACCTTTTGGGTAGGGCTCTGCATAAGACATGATGTATACAGGTGTTTAATAATTCCTTTGAAGCTTTGTCTTAAGAATAGGGTTATTTAGGTGACTGTTGATACAGCGTTCTTTACCCAGGTAGGTTCATTTATACTGCAGAGGTCTGTCTCGCCTTCTGGTCACAAAGGTACTTAATTGATTAAGGAACTGGAAGAAGAGGAAGAACAGCATATATATTAAGTTAAAAAGTAAGCTGAGTCATTTTCTCAGGCCAAGTAGATTTTACGGTGGCATGACCCTCGTTCCATTTCCCTGTTTTACCTTAAGTTGGATGAATTACTGGATACATACAATTCACTAAAAATATAATCATTTAGATGTCTAAAATGGGAAGAAATAGGATTAAGCTTCCAATATGTTACCAGAGTTGGGTCCTTGGTCTTCTTGCAAGAAAGTATTCAAGAATAGATCAGAAAAGCTGTTGACCATTGAAGAGTTAATTTGGAGATTTGGAGTTGAAAAGAAGGACCCAGTGAGTTGGGGCTTGAGCAGACCCAGAGGGGATCACTCAGAAGGAACAATAAGGAGCCTTTGATACATACTCACTAAGTGGGATTAGGTTTCAAAGGGAACAGGGGGAGTTTTTGTGGAGTTTGGGCTTGCTCCATCCTCACGTTGGGTGGAGGGACTTTTGACTATATTTGATCCATATCGGTGTTGTTGTGGTACAGGGAGGTGTGATTTCTCCTCCATGTTGGAACTAGTTATTTATATTCTCATTCCATGTCCCATGAGAACAGCTTATACGAAATCTGTAGAATATAAGTAAGCATATAGCTGAATGTAAACACCAGCCAAAGGCCCCCTGTCCCCTTCCCCTTCCCTGCTCATGTCTGGCTATCTATGTACTATAACTCCTAATCCTCATGTGTTTCCTACTTAGAACATTGCACTGTATCAACATGGTTGTCTAAACCTGAGAATCAAGCCTTATTTTCCTTCGCTTTTTATAGCCAGTCGGTTTCAGAGTTACATACATTCTTTGCCCTGAATATAGCTTGATTCTCTATGCTGAATATATCTCTGCATTGCTGTTTTTTTTTAAATCTTACTTTATCTCTACTGGCAATTCAGTACTTCATAATTTCTAATCTTTTGGTATAACCAACCAGCTGGTCTCCTGCCTTCAGTTTTTTCCTGATCCACTAGTAGTCTTTCTTTTCTTCAGTGTTCATTAATAGCTTTTAGGCTAATGTCTAAGCTTATTAGCATGCAATTCAAGACATTTAACCTAGCCTGACTCCAAATTCCTCTTTTATCTTTTACCATTTACCTTATAAACTATGCTCCTACCTTCTGAACTATTTAGAATTTGTTCAACATGTATAATGCTGTTTCATATCTTTTGCTTAGTTCCCTCTTCTTGGAAAATTTTTCCTCTCCACTTCTATTCAACCCTCCAACTTCCTCTTAATTCCTACTCCTCCTTGTAAGACATAGGTTGCATAACATATCTGAGAACTTGCCCCACCTCTCCCTTCTCTCCTCATCCCTGACTGACATGACCCAAGGGTGCTCTAATAACACTGTTATTACTTCAGCCAGCCCTAAATGTGGTATTTACACCCAAACTCCTCCACTTATTAGCTGTGGGAAGATTACCTGATCTCTCTATGCCTCAGTTTCCACAACTTTTAAACCAAGGATACTATCAGTGCCTATCTCACAGAGTTGTGATTGTTGAATGAGTTAGTTCTTGTAAAGTGTTTAGAACAGTTTCTGGCATATAGGGGAGTTCTCAGTAAATGTTAGTCTTCATCATCATCATAATTTCCATGAGATGTCTAGTAGGCAGTTGAAAATATAAGTCTTCAGTATAGAAGAAAAGTTTAACTGTTAGAGAGTAGAACTTGGGAGTCATTTGTTAATTTAACCATTGAAACTGGAGTAAGATACCTCAGGGCAAGAATGAAAAGACCAGAGTATTAAAGACAGAATCTTGGGGATGTTTGAGTTTATGGAACAAGTGATGAAATTGTCAAGGAGACCCGAGAAAGAGAGTGGTACTGTGAAGTTACCAAAAGTATCAAACTCTGCTGAAGTTAAATAGAACAAAAAAATTTGATGGTCACGTAACACTTGGCTTAATAACTTAGTGAAATACTAGCTGATTGCAGTGTTGTTTTCGTTATGTCTTTGTATAAAAACAATCTTAAAATTAACTATAATTGGCAGCTTATTATTTGAGGAGTTGTCTTTATAGGCAAGGTTACTATATGGCTTTATCCTTATAGTTAATGAAAGTGATTACTTGACTCTAAGGGAATAGTCAATAATGATAGTTTATCTGTGCATTAGTGAACATCATAAACCAAGTTAAAAAATAAGCAATAGAGCCCTGAAGTAAAATGTCTATTCAGAATCTTGCTTGGTGCTTTAACTCCTCTGTATCTTTGTTAATACCATTATCCTAGCCTAGAATATGTTTGCTTGCTTCTCTTTTTATCCAAGGCCTGTACTTTCTGAAGGCCCAGGTCAAGTATCATCTCTTCTATGAAGATTTTCTCTACGACCTTTTCATTTTCATTAAGCATATATTACCAGATGTTCTTATTTAACTGTAAATATCTTGTTTTCCCAATGAGTGTGCAAAATTGACCTGAATATGTTAGTGCTCTTTCTATCTAACATAAGAACTCTACCAATAATAGGTACTCAGTAAGCATTATTTTTATTAAGTATAGGATAAGATTTAGGAGTCATAATAAGCCAGGCAGAGAAAGACAAGTACCAAATGATTTCACTCATTTGTGAAGTATAACAACAACAAAGCAAAACTGAAGGAACAAAGCAGCAGCAGACTCACAGACTCCAAGAAGGGACTAGCAGTTACCAAAGGGGAGGGAGTGGGAAGGGTGGGTGGGGTGGCAAGGAGAAGGGGATTAAAGGGCATTATGATTAACACACATAATGTAGGGGGTTCACGGGGAAGGCAGTACAGCACAGAGAAGACAGGTAGTGACTTTGTAGCATCTTACTACGCTGGTGGACAGTGGCTGCAGTGGGATGTGGTAGGGATTTGATAACGTGGGTGAACGTAGTAACCACAATGTTGCTCATGTGAAACTTTCATAAGATTGTATATCAATGATACCTTAATTAAAAAAAAAAGATATAGGAGTCACATAGATCTAGAACATTCCTAGAAACAGCCTAACTTCATTAGCTTTTCAACAAATGTAAGAAAAAAATTCACAATATACAGTATGCTTCGTATTTTTTATTTGACAAAGGTTTATAGCAAATAAGACAAAGGCTGTAAAACTCCTGTTTTCCTTTAATAACTATGAAAATAAATTATTTAATCATATAAAATGATTTTTATAATTCTGTGTTTTTTTAGGTAGGTAGGGATCCTTCAATTCACATATGGGATACAGAGACCATTAAACCATTGTCGATATTAAAGGGCTACCACCAATATGGTGTCTGTGCTGTTGATTTTTCAGGTAAGGCTGTTTTATGGCCTAGTAAGAATGATCAAAATGCAGAGGCAATACATAGCATTTCAGTCTAAATCAGTGTGGCCTAAATTTGTCATTTAGCTATGACATTCATAATCTTTATCAAATGTGTAGACTGTTGTCCTAACAAATAAGAGCTATGAAAAATGTGGGTTTTCTTGCTGGTTTATAATTATAATTTAATGGGTATAATTTTTAATACTAATATAAATATGTTTACAATTTGAAATGTCTACATAACATCTAAAATCATCTGAATTACCACTAGTGGTATATTATCTCCCGCGTGGGAAAACCTTGATCTCAATGTTTTACAGTCACAGAGTAAACTTTGAAAATGTTTATGGTGAAAGCTAAGAAAGAAGGAGGTGAGAACTGAAGTTAATTTGTTTTATAACAGTTCTATTAAGTGAAAATTCCAAGCTCTCTTACCAAAATAATTTCAGATCATGTTAGCTCTTTGATGTATATTTAAAAGTTTAATAACTGCACAAAGATTTACAATCAAACCTAGGCTGTGGATCAGGAAGAGGAGGGAAATACCATTAACAGAGAATTTTATATGAAGAAACGATAGTAAATTTATGTTTCTGCTCTGACTGAAGTAATAGTGAATTATTCATAGTAGAGTTTTTGGGGAAAATAAATATATACACATTTAGGGATTTGCTAAAAGTCAAAAAACAAGAAAAGGAATAGCAAACTAAGGGAGATGACAAGAAAAATACCACTAGTAATAATAACAGACTATTTGAGGTTTGCAAAAGCATGGCAGTGACAAGGGTTCTGCTGTAGTTTGAGCCTTTATAACCTAAATATGCACACACCTGTCAGCATGACTGCCTTAATGATTTGTCTAATACATTCATTACCTGTTGCTTGATAATATAACTAAAACAATTGACCACTAAAAAAATCATATTAGTGGAAATACGTAGCTGTAACCTACATCTTTTCATTTGATTAACTTGTCATAATCACTATGAGTTCTACATCATAATAGAGTTCTTATAAATTTAATTGAAGTAAAGCTTTTCTTCCTTCTTCTTTTTTATATTTTCTTACCTTCTTTCTTTCCCCTATCCCAATCTGGTGGATAGATATGGAAAATGAGGTCAGAACAAATGTCAGCAGATATGGTTAGATATGTTGAGAAACTGTTTTCTCCCCAACCCCTTATAAATTCTACTTCTTTTTATAGCTGTATGAATGCCTTACATTTAACATTATTTTATAAAATCTTAAATATGGTGCTGTGGTTTTAGAATATGTACTGAATATGTTTCATCTTCTGAACGTTAATGGTCAGTATAATTTCTCTAATTAATTTCATAGTGGATGGGAAACGGTTGGCTTCAGCTGGAATAGATGATAGCCACTCCATTGTGCTGTGGGACTGGAAGAAAGGAGAGAAACTTTCTATAGCAAGGTAAGGAAAAAACTTGATACCTCATTGGCAAAACACTGAAATTACTTAGGTCTTTAAATTTTTGAAATTAAAATAGTTTTGAGATCAAACAAACATGTAACTTTTTTATTGCTGCCATGCTTATTAACATTAAATAAGTAGTATAATCATGGTTAAGACAAATGATTTCTGGACTTATCTGAGATTTATCCCCTGTGAACCCACTTTTTATTATTGCTGTAATATGACATTGGAAATAGCTATTATTTAAAACCTCCATTTATGAGTAGAGTGGATTCTGCTATATAGCTGTTATATAGCCATTGGAAAGTGTGGTAAAATGCTCACATTATATATTTGAGTGAAAGAAGACAAATACACAGCACATATATCACAAAGAAACAATAGGCTATTTTTATTTCAATGTATTTTTCATTCTTTAAATTTTTTGTAATGAGCGTGTATTATTTTTATAATAAATATTGACAATTGCATTAAAGAGAAAATAGTCAACAGTGTCAGAAACTATTTTTTAACTTCTTATTCCTTAAAGTGAGACATTAATGCACTTTAGAAAGATAAATGCTTTTTTCAGAGTATATGGACAATGCCCAAATAAAATGCACTTTGAGAGGAACTTTGTATTTGAAAAGGCTATATTAAGCTATAACAAAGGATTAAAATACTTTTTCTTTAACTCAGTCATACCACAAATAACATTCCCTGTGCACAGCACTATAGTAGTTACTGTCTAAAAGAAGGTCAGTTCTCATTGCTTCTATCTTCCAAGACTCTGTTGAGAAGAGTTAATAAATTCAAATAGTGATGAAATAGCAAATTCACAAATGCATGATTACATAGTCCAAACTTGAGAGACAAGTGTGCCAACACTCATTCATGGAGTAATCAGGATTGTGTATGGATTAGGCAAAAGATTATTACAGAAGAGATTTACCTTCAGAGTTAAAACATTTTGGTATTTATTTCAGAGGAAGTAAAGATAAGATTTTTGTTGTAAAGATGAACCCCTACATGCCTGATAAATTAATTACAGCCGGAATTAAACACATGAAATTTTGGCATAGAGCAGGTAAGGAAATGCTTCTTTTTACTCCTATAACTTTAATTATTTCTTTTAAAGTGATTTAACTAAAATTATGTCCTTTAAAAGTGATTTTTAACTAAGTGCAGTGTGATGTTTTACACTGGATCCTAGAATAAAAAAACACAACAGATAAAATCTGAATGAAGTCAGGAGTTCAGTTAATAGTAATGTATCAAACATGTTGGTTTTTAGTTTTGACAAATAGTCTATAGTAACATAAGATGTTAACATTGGGGAAACTGGGAGAGGAGTATATAAGAACACTTTGTTATTTTTGCATCTTTTTCTTCCATTTTCTTTTTTTCATTGAATTAACATACATATTTTATCAGTTTCATGTGTACAACATAGTTGACATTTGTGCACACTGAAAACTGAACACCATGATAAATCTAGTTACAATCTGTCACCATACAGTTACTAAATGTTTTTTACTTTTTTTTTTTACTTTTTCATTAAGGTATTATTGATATACACTCTTATGAAGGTTTCACATGAAAAAACAATGTGGTTACTACATTTACCCATATTATCAAGTCCCCACCCATACCCCAATGCAGTCACTGTCCATCAGTGTAGTAAGATGCCACAGATTCACTGTTTGCCTTATCTCTGCTACACTGTTTTCCCATGACCCCATACACACCATGTGTACTAAACATAATACCCCTCAATTCCCAATTCTCTCCCTCCTGACACCACTCCCCTTTGGTAACCATTACTCCCATCATGGAGTCTGTGAGTCTGCTGCAATTTTGTTCCTTCAGTTTTGCTTTGTTGGTATACTACACAAATAAGGGAAATCATTTGGCACTTGTCTTTCTCCACCTGGCTAATTTCACTGAGCATAATATCCTCCAGCTCCATCCATGTTGTTCCAAATGGCAGGATTTGTTTACTTCTTATGGCTGAATAGTACTCCATTCTGTATATGTACATCTTCTTTACCATTCATCTACTGATGGACACTTAGGTTGCTTCCATATCTTGGCTATTGTAAAAAGTGCTGCAATAAACATAGGGGTGCATATGTCTTTTTGAATCTGAGAAGTTGTATTCTTTGGGTAAATTCCAAGGAGTGGGATTCCTAGGTCAAATGGTATTTGTATTTTTAGTTTTTCGAGGAACCTCCATATTGCTTTCCACAATGGTTGAACTAGCTTACATTCCCACCAGCAGTGTAGGAGGGTTCCCCTTTCTCCGCATCCTCACCGGTATTTGTTGTTCTTAGTCTTTTGGATGGTGGCCATCCTTACTGGTGTGAGGTGATATCTCATTGTGGTTTTAATTTTTATTTCCCTGATGATTCGTGATGTGGAGCATCTTTTCATGTGTCTCTTGGCCATCTGAATTTCCTCTTTGGAGAACTGTCTCTTCATATCCTCTGCCCACTTTTTATTGGGTTATTTGCTTTTTGGGTGTTGAAGCATGTAAGTTCTTTGTAAATTTTGGATGTTAACACCTTGTCGGATATGTCATTTACAAATATATTCTCCCATACTGTAGGATGCCTTTTTGTTCTGTTGATGGTGTCCTTTGCTGTACAGAAACTTTTTAGTTTGATGTAAGTCCCATGAGTTCATTTTTGCTTTTGTTTGCTTTGCTCAAGGAGATGCGTTCAGGAAGAAGTCGCTCATGCTTATATTCAGGAGATTTTTGCCTATGTTGTCTTCTAAGAGTTTTATGGTTTCATGACTTACATTCAGGTCCTTGATCCATTTCAAGTTTACTTTTGTGTATGGGGTTAAACAATAATCCAGTTTCATGCTCTTCCATGTAACTGTCCAGTTTTGCCAACACCAGCTGTTGAAGAGGTTGTCATTTCCCCATTGTATGTCCATGGCTCGTTTATCATATATTAATTGACCATATATGGTTGGGTTTATATCAGGGTTCTCTAGTCTGTTCCATTGGTCTCTGGGTCTGTTCTTGTGCCAGTACCAAATTGTCTTGATTACTGTGCTTTTGTAGTAGAGCTTGAAGATGGGGAGCATAATCCCCCCAGCTTTATTCTTCCTTCTCAGGATTGCTTTGTCTATTCAGGGTCTTTTGTGGTTCCGTATGAATTTTAGAATGATTTTCTCTAATTCGTTGAAGAATGCTGTTGGTATTTTGATAGGAATTGGCATTGAATCTGTAGATTGCTTTAGGCAGGATAGCCATTTTGACAGTATTAATTCTTCCTATCCAAGAGCACGGGATGTGTTTCCATTTATTGATATCTCCTTTGATTTCTCTCATGAGTATTTTGTAGTTTTCAGAGTATAGGTCTTTCACTTCCTTGGGTTAGGTTTATGCCTAGGTATTTTATTCTTTTTGATGCAACTGTGAATGGACTTGTTTTCCTGATTTCTCCATCTGCTAGTTCGTTGTTAGTGTATAGGAATGCAACAGATTTCTGTGTATTAATTTTGTATCCTACAACTTTGCTGAATTCAGATATTAGATCTAGTAGTTTTGGAGTGGATTCTTTAGAGTTTTTTATGTACAATTTCATGTGATCTGCAAATAGGGACAGGTTAACTTCTTCCTTGCCAATCTGGATGCCTTTATTTTTTGTGTTGTCTGATTGCCATGGCTAGGACCTCCAGTACTATGTTGAATAACAGTGGGGAGAGTGGGCATACTTGTCTTGTTCCCGATCTTAAAGGAAAAGCTTTCAACTTCTCGCTGTTAAGTATGATGTTGGCTGTGGGTTTGTTATATATGGCCTTTATTATGTTGAGGTACTTGCCCTCTATACCCATTTTGTTGAGAGTTTTTATCATGAATGGATGTTGAATTTTGTCGAATGCTTTTTCAGCATCTATGGAGATGATCATGTGGTTTTTGTCCTTTGTTTTGTTAATGTGGTGCATGATGTTGATGGATTTTCCAATGTTGTACTATCCTTGCATCCCTTGAATAAATCCTACTTGATCATGATGGATGATCTTTTTGATGTATTTTTGAATTCGGTTTGCTAATATTTTGTTGAGTATTTTTGCATCTATGTTCATCAGGGATATTGGTCTGTAATTTTCTTTTTTTGTGGTGTCTGCCTGGTTTTGGTATTAGAGTGATGCTGGCTTCATAGAATGAGTTTGGAAGTATTTCTTCTTCTTCTACTCTTTGGAAAACTTTAAGGAGGATAGGTATTAGGTCTTCACTAAATGTTTGATAAAATTCAGCGATGAAACTGTCTGGTTCAGGAATTTTGTTCTTAGGTAGTTTTTTGATTACCAATTCAATTTCGTTGCTGGTAATTGGTCTGTTCAGATTTTCTGTTTCTTCTTGGGTCAGCCTTGGAAGGTTTTATTTTTCTAGAAAGTTGTCCATTTCTTCTAGGTTATCCAGTTTGTTAGCATATAATTTTTCATAGTATTTTCTAATAATTCTTTGTATTTCTATGGTGTCTGTAGTGATTTTTCCTTTTACATTTCTGATACTGTTTATGCGTGTAGACTCTTTTTTTCTTGATAAGTCTGGCTAGGGGGTTATTTTGTTTATTTTCTTGAAGACTAGCTCTTGCCTTCATTGATTCTTTTTATTGTTTTATTCTTCTCGATTTTATTTATTTATGCTCCAATCTTTATTATGTCTCACCTACTTCTGACTTTGGGCCTCATTTGTTCTTGTTTGTCTAGTTTCGTTAATTGTGAGTTTAGATTGCTCATATGGGATTGTCCTCCTTTCCTGAGGTAGGCCTGTATTGCAATATACTTTCCTTTTAGCACAGCCTTCGCCGTGTCCCACAGATTTTGCGGTGTTGAATTGTTGTTGTCATTTGTCTCCATATATTGCTTGATCTGTTTTTATTTGGTCATCGATCCATTGGTTATTTAGGAGCATGTTGTGAAGCCTCCATTTGTTTGTGGGATTTTTATTTTCTTTGCATAATTTATTTCTAGTTTCATATCTTTGTCGTCTGAGAAACTGGTTACCACAATTTCAGTCTTTCTGAATTTACGTAGGCTCTTTTTGTGGCCTAGTATATGATCTATTCTTGAAAATGTTCCATGTGCAGACAGCCTCTTCAGCAGCTGGTGTTGGAAAAACTGGACAGCTACATGTAAGAAAATGAAACTGGACTACTATCTAACCCCATACACAAAGGTAAACTCAAGGTGGATCAAAGACCTGAATGTAAGTCATGAAACCATAAAACTCTTAGAAAAAAATATGGGCAAAAAGCTATTGGACATAAACATGAGCGACTTCTTCATGAACATATCTCCCCGAGCAAGGGAAACAAAAGCAAAAATGAACAAGTGGGACTATATCAAACTGAAAAGCTTCTGTACAGCAAAGGACACCATCAGTAGAACAAAAAGACATCCTACAGTATGGGAGAATATATTCATAAATGACGTATCTGATAAGGGGTTGACATCCAAAATATATAAAGAACTCACGCACCTTAACAAACAAAAAGCAAATAATCCAATTAATAAATGGGCAGAGGACATGAATAGACACTTCTCTAAAGAAGAAATTCAGATGGCCAACAGGCACATGAAAAGATGCTCCACATCACTAATCATCAGAGAAATGCAGATTAAAACCACAATGAGATATCACCTCACACCAGTGAGGATGGCCAACATCCAAAACACAAACAACCACAAATGTTGGCGAGGATGTGGAGAAAAGGGAACCCTCCTACACTGCTGGTGGGAATGCAAATTAGTTCAACCATTGTGGAAAGCAGTATGGAGGTTCCTCAAAAAACTCAAAATAGAAATACCATTTGACCCAGGAATTCCACTCCTAGGAATTTACCCTAAGAATGCAGCAGCCCAGTTTGAAAAAGACAGATGCACCCCTATGTTTTATTGCAGCACTATTTACAATAGCCAAGAAATGGAAGCAACCTAAGTGTCCATCAGTAGATGAATGGATAAAGAAGAATTGGTACATATACACAATGGAATATTATTCAGCCATAAGAAGAAAACAAATCCTATCATTTGCAACAACATGGATGGAGCTAGAGGGTATTATTCTCACTGAAATAAGCCAAACCTAAAAAGACAAGTACCAAATGATTTCACTCATATGTGGAGTATAAGAACTAAGAAAAAAAACTGAAGGAACAAAACAGCAGCAGACTCACAGAACCCAAGAACGGACTAATAGTTACCAAGGGGAAAGGGACTGGGGAGGATGGGTGGGAAGGGAGGGACAAGGGGGAAAAAGGGGCATTACAATTAGCAGATGTAATGTTAGGGGGGCACGGGGAGGGCTGTACAACCCAGAGAAGACAAGCAGTGACTCTATAGCATCTCACTATGCTGATGGACAGGGACTGTAATGGGGTTGGTGGGGGGGACCTGATGAAGGAGGTAGTGTAATCACCGTAATATTGCTCATTTAATTGTAGATTAATGATATTAAAATAAACTTAAAAAAAAAGAAAATGTTCCATGTGCATTTAAGAAGAATGTATATTCTGCTGCTTTTGGGTGTGGAGTTCTGTAGATGTAGATGTCTGTTAGGTCCATCTGTTCTAATGTGTTGTTCAGTTCCTCTGTCTCCTTACTTATTTTCTCTGTGGTTGATCTGTCCTTTGTGGAGTGTTGAAGTCTCCTAGAATGAATGCATTGCATTCCATTTCTCCTTTTAATACTGTTAGTATTTGTTTTACATATGTGGGTTCTCCTGTGTTGGGGCATAGATATTTGTAATGCTTATATCTTCTTGAGGGTTTGACCCTTTTATCATTATGTAATGTCTTTCTTTGTCTCTTGTGACTTTCTTTGTTTTGAAGTCTATTTTGTCTGATACAAGTACTGCCGTTCCTACTTTTTTCTCACTATTAGTTGCATGAAATATCTTTTTCCATCCCTTTACTTTCAGTCTGTATATGTCTTTGGGTTTGAAGTGAGTCTCTTGTAGGCAGCATATAGTTGGGACTTGTCTTTTTTAAAATTTATTTTGGTATCTTTAATCTACAGTTACATGTACAATATTATGGTAATTAAACTACCCCTTTCATATGGTGCCCCCCACTGTCCGTCAGCGTAGTGAGATGCTATAGAAACACTACTTGTCTTCTCTGAGTTGTACAGCCCTCCCCGCACCCCCCAACATTACATCTGAATGCGCCTTTTTCCCCCTTGTCCCTCCCTTCCCACCCATCCT
Source organism: Smutsia gigantea (assembly GCA_032199065.1). Classification (NCBI taxonomy): domain Eukaryota; kingdom Metazoa; phylum Chordata; class Mammalia; order Pholidota; family Manidae; genus Smutsia; species Smutsia gigantea. The sequence goes on along the minus strand of JAVSCE010010699.1, from coordinate 43,508 downwards.
CCTCAGTTCCTTTCCCTTTGGTAACTATTAGTCCGTTCTTGGGTTCTGTGAGTCTGCTGCTGTTTTGTTCTTTCAGTTTTTTTCTTTGTTCTTACACTCCACATTTGAGTGAAATCATTTGATACTTGTCTTTTTCTGCTTGGCTTATTTCACTGAGCATAATACCCTCTAGCTCCATCCATGTTGTTGCAAATGGTAGGATTTCTTTTCTTCTTATGGCTGAATAATATTCCATTGTGTGTATGTACCACCTCTTCTTTATCCATTCATCTACTGATGGACACTTAGGTTGCTTCCATTTCTTGGCTATTGTAAATAGTGCTGCGATAAACATAGGGGTGCATCTGTCTTTTCAAACTGGGCTGCTGCATTCTTAGGGTAAATTCCTAGGAGTGGAATTCCTGGGTCAAATGGTATTTCTATTTTGAGTTTTTTGAGGAACCTCCATACTGCTTTCCACAATGGTTGAACTAGTTTGCATTCCCACCAGCAGTGTAGGAGGGTTCCCTTTTCTCCACATCCTCGCCAACATTTGTTGTTGTTTGTGTTTTGGATGTTGGCCATCCTCACTGCTGTGAGGTGATATCTCATTGTGGTTTTAATTTGCATTTCTCTGATGATTAGCGATGTGGAGCATCTTTTCATGTGCCTGTTGGCCATCTGAATTTCTTCTTTGAGAAGTGTCTATTCATGTCCTTTGCCCATTTCTTAATTGGATTATTTGCTTTTTGTTTGTTAAGGTGCATGAGTTCTTTATATATTTTGGATGTCAACCCTTATCGGATATGTCATTTATGAATATATTCTCCCATACTGTAGGATGTCTTTTTGTTCTACTGATGGTGTCCTTTGCTGTACAGAAGCTTTTCAGCTTGATATAGTCCCACTTGTTCATATTTGCTTTTGTTTCCCTTGCCCGGGGAGATATGTTCATGAAGAAGTTGCTCATGTTTATGTCCAAGAGATTTTTGCCTATGTTTTTTTCTAAGAGTTTTATGGTTTCATGACTTACATTCAGGTCTTTGATCCATTTTGAATTTACTTTTGTGTAAGGGGTTAGACAGTAGTCCAGTTTCATTTTCTTACATGTAGCTGTCCAGTTTTGCCAACACCAGCTGCTGAAGAGGCTGTCATCTCCCCATTGTATATCCAAGGCTCCGTTATCATATATTAATTGACTGTATATGTTTGGGTTAATGTTTGGATTTTCTATTCTGTTACACTGGTCTGTGGGTCTGTTTTTGTGCCCATACCAAATTGTCTTGATTACTGTGGCTTTGTAGTAGAGCTTGAAGTCCAGGAGCATAATTCCCCCTCTTTGATTCCTGGGTCTTGTTTTTTTATCCATTCAGTAACTCTGTGTCTTTTGATTGGTGCATTCAGACCGTTTACATTTAGGGTGATTATCGATAGGTACATACTTATTGCAATTGCAGGCTTTAGAATCGTGGTCACCAAAGGTTCAAGGGCAATTCCCTTACTATCTAACAGTCTAATTTAACTTACTTAGTATACTATTACAAACACAGCATAAAGGTTTCTCTTTTTTTCCTCTCCCTTTTTCTTCCTCCTCCATTTTTTGTATGTTATGAATCATATTCTGTACTTTTTATCTTCCCTTGGGTGACATCTTTTTAGCCTTAGGAATACTTCCATCTATAGAAGTCCCTCCAAAATGCACTGTAGAGGTGGTTTGTGGGAAGTAAATTCTCTCAGCTTTTGCTTCTCTGAAAATTGTTTAATCCCTCCTTCAAATTTAAATGATAACCTTGCCAGGTAAAGTATTCTTGATTCAAGGCCTTTCTGCTTCATTGTATTAAATATATCATGCCACTCCCTTCTTGCCTGTAAGGTTTCTGTTGAGAAGTCTGAAGATAGCCTGATGGGTTTTCCTTTGTATGTGGTGTTTTTTCCTCTCACTAGCTGCTTTTAAAAGTCTGTCTTTATCCTTTATCTTTGTCATTTTAATTATTATATGGCTTGATGTTGTCTTCCTTGGGTCCCTTGTGTTGAAGATCTGTGCACCTCCATGGCTTGAGAGACTATCTCCTTCCCCAGATTGGTGAGGTTTTCTGCTATTACATCCTCAATGACACTTTCTATCCCTTTTTCTCTCTCTTCTTCTTCTGGTACCCCTATAATGCGAATATTGTTGCGTTTGGATTTGTCACACAGTTGTCTCAATATTCTTTCTTTCTTAGAGATCCTTTTTTCTTTCTGTGCCTCAGCTTCTTTGTATTCCTCTTCTCTAATTTCTATTCCATTTACCGTCTCTTCTACTACATCCAATCTGCTTTTAGATCCCTCCATTTTATGTTTCATTTCAGATATGGAATTTCTTAATGACTGAATCTCTAACTTAAATTCATTCCTGAGTTCTTGAATATTTTTCTGTACCTCCATAAGCATGTTTATTATTTTTTATTTTGAACTATGTTTCAGGAAGATTGGTGAGTTCGGTTTCATTTGGCCCTCTTTCTGGGGTTCGTGAGATTTTGGTCTGAATCATGTTCTTTTGTCATTTCATATTTCTGTGTGGTGCCCACTAGTGTGCAGAAACTCCAGTCTCTGGAGCTGCTCAGCCCCTAGAGTGAGGTTGGGGGTCGTAGAGGAGTGGTGCCAGTGCTTGCGGGGAGGAAAGATCTGTTTCCTAATTCCCCTCTGCGGTGCCTGTCTCCAGTGTCAAAGCCAGAGGGCCAAGCACACACATGTAAACCTCTGTGCTTTGCCTTTCTAGCTGTTGTAGGCGGGGCCTCCCTCTAGCTGGCCTGATGCCTATGCTGTGACTGCGCATTTGCAAGCAGTACCTGCAGGCCAGGAAGAAGGCTCGGCAGGCTGCGTTTCACAGTGAGGGGCCTTGGAACTGAGTAGGCATCCAGCAGGATAGAGCACCTGAAGCTCCCCAAAGTTCCCAATGCGCTGGGCAGAGCGCTCCCAGACAACCTTGTTCAGCTCTCGCTTCTCCCTCACAGCAAGCTCCGTGCCAACACTGCCCCTTCAACAGCCCTCTAGCTGCTAGAAAGCCTCTCAGACCACCTGCCTTTCCTCTGAGACAGAGCAGCTGGGTGTGGATCCCCTCCTCCACAAATGTCAATTTCTCAAGCACTCCCCATGTCTGAGCTCCCCAACGTCCAGAGCACCACACACTATAGGATTCTGCTCACAAAGCAGATCTCCAGGGCTAGGTGTTCAGCAGTCCCAGTCTCCCACCCCTTCTCTGCTCCATTTCTCTTCCTCCCGCCAGTGAGCTGGGGTGGGGGAAAGGCTTGGGTCCCACCAGATTAAGGCTTTCCTATGTTACCCTGTTTCGTAAGGTCTGCTCTGTTCATGCAGTCTGTTTTCAGTCTGGTTCAGCCTTCTTTCTTGTTGCTGTTTTAAGGTTAGTTGTATTAATTAACTATATTTTTCTACAATTTGTGGTTTTGGGAGGAGCTCTCCGTCTCTCCTCTCATGCCACCATCTTGCAAGTCCTTTCTCTCTGGCTGCTTTTAATAGTCTGTCCTTATCCTTGATCTTTGCCATTTTAATTACTGTGTGTCTTGGTGTTGTCTTCCTTGGGTCCCTTGTGTTGGGAGACCTGTGCACCTCCGTGGCCTGAGAGACTATCTCCTCTACCAGATTGGGGAAGTTTTCAGCAATTACCTCCTCGAAGACACTTTCTATCCCTTTTTCTCTCTCTTTTTCTGGTACCCCTATAATGCAAATATTGTTCCATTTGGACTGGTCACACAGTTCTTTCAGTATTCTTTCATTCTTTGAGATCCTTTTTTCTCTCTGCCTCAGCTTCTTTGTATTCCTCTTCTCGAATTTCTATTTCATTTATCCTCTCCTCCATTGTATCTAATCTGCTTTTAATACCCTCCATTGTGCTCTTCAACGATTGGATCTCCAACCAGAATTCATTCCTGAGTCCTTGAATATTTTTCTGTACCTCCATGAGCATGTTAATGATTTTTATTTTGAAATCCCTTTCAGGAAGATTCATGAGGTCGATTTCATTTAATCTTTCTCAGGTGTATTCATAATTTTACTTGAACTGGGTTTCTTTGGCGTTTCATATTTGTATATGGCACCCTCTAGTGCCCAGAAGCTCTATTCTGTGGAGCTGCTCAGCCCCTGAAGCAATTCGGGGGTTGCAGGGGAGCAGTATTGGTGCCTGGGGGGGTGTAAGGAGCTGTTTCCTGCTTCCCAGCTGCTATGCCTGCCTTCCCTGCCAGAACTAGTGGGCCAAATACTCAGGTATAAGCCTTTATGCTTTGCGTTTGTAGATGGTGTAGACAGATTTTCCCTCTGGCTGGCCTAACACCAGGGTAGGGTTTGCTGGTTTGTGAGCCACGTGGGGCTGGTCGGGAGAAAAGAAGAGCAGACTGTGTATCACAGAGGGGATACTTCGAGCTGTGTCACCAGCCAAGGAGCTGGAGTGCCTAAAGATCAAGAAAGTTCCCAACCTGCTGGGCAGAGTGCACCTGGACAATTTTGTTTACCTGTTCTTTCTCCTGAGCAGTAAGCTCTGTGCAATCCTTGCCCCTTTAGCAGCCCTCTTGCTAAAGGCTTCCTTGTTAGGAAGTCTCTCAGACTGCCTGCCTTTCTTTTGTCTTAGAGCAGCCGGATATGGATCCCTGCTTTCCACAAGTGGCTGGAATCTCAGTCTCTCCAGGAATTCTGCCTGTCTTAGCTTTCCAACCTCCTAATCACAAGAGTACCATGAGAGCACCATGAAATGTAGATTTGTGCTCCCAGATCAGATATCCAGAGTTAGGTATTCAGCAGTCCCAGGCCTCCACTGCCTCCCTGCTCCATTTCTCATCCTCCCACCGGTGAGCTGGGGTTGGGGAAGGGCTTGGGTCCTGCCGGGCCACAGTTTTGGTACGTTACCCTGTTCTATGTTGTTTATTCTTTTCTCCAGGTGTATGCACTTTGGTGCATCCTTCTTTCCTGTTGCTTTTTCAGGATTAGTCATATTTATTATATTTTCATATTATATGTGGTTTTAGGAGGAAGCCTCTGGCTCACCTCTCATGTGGCAATCTTTAATCCCATGTCCTATTTTTGCATCTTTTATGAAAATCTAGAAGTATCAAAAATTTAAAGTTTATGTTTTTTAAGTGATTCACAATTGGTATATTTTAAACAAATGTAAGATTTATTTTATCATCATTTATTGGCTGCACTGGTGTAGTATTCATAATTGCAAAAGGATTTTACTTATGGGATTAATCAAGTGATGTCTAGACTCCTTTCTTCTGTTAAAGACATTTTTTTTAGTGTAAACTGGAAATTAAAAATTTTATAAAAATTCTTTGTATGGTATAAAATGATATAAAAATGGAATGTTATATTCCTTTAGTCACTTGTAACTGTAAATTAGTAACTGGGAGAAATTCACAAAATAAGAAATTTCTCTTTGCTAAATAGAATAGTAGTATACTTATAACCTCCAAGAATTTTTTTTTGCATTTCACAATAATTTATATGATTATTATTGCTATTATTATTTTTTTTAGTTTATTTTGATATCATTAATCTACAATTAAATGAGTAATGTTATGGTGATTATACTACCCCCTTCATCAGGTTCCCCCCCCCCCGCAACCCCCTTGCAGTCACTGTCCATCGGCGTAGTGAGATGCCATAGAGTCACTACTTGTCCTCTCTGGGTTGTACAGCCCTCTCCGTGCCCCCCGAACATTACATCTGCTAATTGTAATGTCCCTTCTTCCCCCTTGCCCCTCCCTTCCCACCCATCCTCCCCAGTCCCTTTCCCTTTGGTAACTATTAGTCCGTTCTTGGGTTCTGTGAGTCTCCTGCTGTTTTGTTCCTTCAGTTTTTTTTGTTTTTTTTTTTTGTCTGATACAAGTACTGCAACACCTGCTTTTTTCTTCTTGTTATTTGCATGAAATATCTTTTTCCATCCCTTCACTTTTAATCTGGGGATATCTTTGCATTTGAGGTGAGTTTCTTGTAGGCAGCATATAGATGGGTCTTGCTTTTTTATCCATTCTGTTACTCTGTGTCTTTTGATTGGTGCTTCAGTCCATTTACGTTTAGGGTGATTATTGAAAGATATGTACTTATTGCCATTGCTGGCTTTAGATTCGTGCTTACCAAAGGTTCAAGGGTTGCTTCTTTACTATCTAACAATCTAACTTAACTTTCTTGTTAAGTTATTGTAAACAGTCTGATGTTTCTTTATTTCTCTCCCTTCTTATTCTTCCTCCTCCATTCTTTATATACTAGGTGTTTTATTCTTTGCCTTTAGTTAGTTTTGGATGGTCTGCTTTCTTTGCTATGATTTTATTTTCTCTGGTGACAGCTTTTTAGCCTTAGGAGTGCTTCCCTCTAGAGCGGTTCCTTTAAGATGTCCTGTAGAGGTGGTTTATGGGAGGAAAATTCTCTCAGCTTTTGCTTGTCTGAAAATTGTTTAATCCCACCGTCATATTTAAATGATAATTGTGCTGGATACAGTATTCTTGGTTCGAGGCCCTTCTGTTTCATTGCATTAAATATATCATGCCATTCTCTTCTAGCCTATAAGGTTTCTGTTGAGAAGTCTGATGTTAGTCTGATGGGTTTTCCTTTGAAGGTGATCTTTTTTCTTTCTCTAGCTGCCTTTAATACTCTGTCCTTATCTTTGATCTTTGCCATTTTAATTATTATGTGTCTTGGTGTTGTCTTCCTGGGGTCCCTTGTGTTAGGAGATCTGTGGGCTTCCATGGACTGCGAGATTATTTCCTTCCCCAGCATGGGGAAGTTTTCAGCAATTATTTCTTCAAAGACACTTTCTATCCCTTTTTCTCTCTCTTCTTCCTCTGGTACTCCTATAATGCGAATATTGTTCCGTTTGGATTGGTCACACAGTTCTCTTAATATTCTTTCATTCCTAGAGATCCTTTTATCTCTCTCTGCCTCAGCTGCTCTGTATTCCTGTTCTCTGATTTCTATTGCATTAACAGTGTCTTGCATCTCATCCAGTCTGCTGCTGAGCCCGTCGATGGCTTGTCTCATTTCTGCATTATCTTTCCTGACTTCCCTCACTTCCTCCCTTAGCTCTTGCATATTTCTCTGTAGATCCATCAGCATGGTTATGACTTTTATTCTGAATTCTTTTTCAGGAAGATGCTGCATTTCCATCTCTTCAGATTCCTTCTCAGAGGGGCTCTGAATCTTGAGCTTTGTCTCAAGTGAGCTTTGTCTGTATCATTTTCTTCTGTCTTGTCATGTTGGCAGGAGTGGTCACTGGCAGGTGCCACGTATGTCAGCTGGGCTCTGGAGTGGATTCTCTACGCGTGCTGTAGGTGTTGCTGTTGCTCCACTAATTCGCAGCTACCGCCACGCCGCTTTTTTTGTAGGTAGGAATGAATGGGACGCTATTGTTTTCTGTATAAAGTTCCAGCGTGGTTGCTCCCTTCTTTCTGTCACTTGCGAAGGGGACCAAAGTTCCCCAGGACTTCCAGCCTGCAGGGCTGAGCCTGCTGGGGCACTGGTGTTCCCTCGCTGGGCCTCCCGCCTCTCCGAGACCGCTACAAATGGCGCGCGCTTTTCTCTTGTCCCTGGGTGCTGGCTGCACTAGCGAAGGGGACCGAAGTTCCCCAGGACTTCCAGCCTGCAGGGCTGAGCCCGCCGGGGCGATGGTGTTCCCTCGCTGGCGCCCCCGCCTCTCCGAGACCGCTACAAATGGCGCGCGCTTTTCTCTTGTCCCTGGGCGCTGGCTGCACGGTCCCGGCACCTTCCCGGCTCAAAACCTGCACCTTCTGCCTCTCCAATGTCTGATGCACCGCGCGATGTGTGTCAGCGCTCCCGGTGCTCCGGCGCAGACGACCGGGGCTGGTTATTTCACGGACCTGCTCTTCCACTCCCTCCCAGCTCCGAATCCTCTCCTCCCGCCGGCACGCTGGGCTGGGTGAGTGTTCGGGTGCCGCCGGGTCGCGGCTCTGTATGTTACCTGCCTCACGGGGTGCTGAGTCCTCCCAGGTGTGGCTGCACGCTGTGCACTTTCCTGTGTGCTCCAATTTCTCTTTTAGGAATAGTTGTATTTGCTGTGTTTTCATAGATTTATATAGTTTTAGGAGGAGATTTCTGCCGCCCTGCTCACACTGCCATCTTCCCAGAAGTCTAACCTCCAAAATTTTGATATCCAAGTCTCAGTTAAACCTTTTGGGTAAAACTGTTAAGTGTAGGAAGAAGTGAAACTTCCTAGAAAAGAATAGGCTTAGTGAAAACATTTACCAAGTTCAAGTAACTTTCTTTTTTAAAAAAGTGTTCCAATATTTTTTATTGAAATATATTTGACATATAACATTATACAGCTTTAAAGTATACATATTAATTTGATATATTTTAATATCTATAATGATTAACATTGTGATAATTACTACATCTATCATATTACACAATGAACCTTTTTAGTGGCTGGAATCAATAAATTTTAGTCTCAGCAAGTTTGATGATGGAAATACAGTATTTTTGTATAATTTCATATATTAAGCAACTTTCAAATTGTAAGTTACGTATAACATGGATCAGTTTTCAGATTTAGATTTAATACTTTTTCACAAACTCATCAGATCATAGTGTGCATATGCTTAAAACAGCATTTCTTTTTTTATATATTTTTTATTGAAATCTAGTTGATATATGATATTACATTGGTTTCAAGTATGCAACATAATGATTCAACAGTTGTATACATTATTAATGCTCACCCCCAACTAGTGTAGTTACTGTCTGTCAACATATTGACTATATTCTCTATGCTGTACTTCAGTCTGTGACTAATTCATATTATGATTGAGATTTTGTGTTTCTTTATCCCCTTCGTCTATTTCACCTACCCGTAACACTCCCTCCCCCAATGGTAACCATCAGTCACTTCTCAGTGATTGTGAGTCTATTGCTGTTTTGTTCACTTTGTTTTGTTTAAAAGCAGCATTGTTTTCAATAGCAAAAACTTGGAAGCAACTTAAGTGAGGTATGTATAGAACTCCATACAAATCTTTGGTGAAAAAGCAAATTGTAAAAAAATACATAAAGGTGGTATTTATAAAAAAAATTTCTTTAAACATAAAAAAGTAATATAGCATTGCCTAAGCATTCATAAAAAATAGCAAAATATGTATAAAGGAATACATGAGAATCAACATCACATTCAGAATAGTAGGGGGTGAAGAGGAGATGAGGTCGGTATCACATTTCAGTTTTTTTAATAACTTTAAGGTGATAGTGGATTTATTATAGGTGTTCATTATATTGTATTTTATACCTTTTTCTTAAATATTTCTTAATAAAAATTTGAAAAACAAACAAACGTGTGGAGGACTGATTAAAACTAACATAGTATATGTTTATGTTTTTCCAAAAAGCTATGGGCTAAAAGAAGCTGTGATACAGCTGTCTCACTCAGCCAGGCAAAGTGTTGCCCAAGATACTGATTGGAAGATGCAAATTCTTCCTTAACTGTCCTTACTGTTTCATGTCTATTTAAACAACAACAGCAGAAAAAAATTGTATTGGTTTATAACTTTATACATTTTGAAAGTGGCATTTGTGCAATATTTTTTATGAACCAGGGGGAGGATTGATTGGAAGAAAAGGCTACATAGGCACACTGGGGAAAAATGACACAATGATGTGTGCAGTATATGGATGGACTGAAGAAATGGCTTTTTCTGGAACATCCACAGGAGATGTGTGTATCTGGAGAGACATCTTTCTTGTAAAAACAGTTAAAATACATGATGGGCCAGTGTTCAGTATGCATGCATTGGAAAAAGTAAGTAACCTGAAGATATTTTAAGTTAAATACAACTTGATCATGGAGTGTAGAGCATTTTCACATGCAGAGTAACCATGTCTTTCTACTTATCTGAGCCACCCAGTAATAGTCTGTAGGTTAGAGTCTTCCTGACCTTGTTTTATTCCTCCTTTCAAACTCCTGAACCCAGAGTGAAATCAATTTGCTATTTTTTAAAAGTTTAATATTTATTTATCACTTACTATTTGTCAAAAATAGTTTCAGTGCTTTATATATTATCACCATATCCTGTGAGGTAGCTACTGTTACTATCCTCTCTTTGATGGAATTAGGAAGCTTTCAAGAGAATATGTGTACATTGGTGAAAGTGGTGGAGCTACTTATGATTCCAAATTACAAACTGTGTTAAGGTCTGTCCCTTAAGTAGAATGTTTAGTGTCACTGTATTTCTGCAAATTTCATGTTGATGTTTAAAAAAAATCACAGATTCTTGTGCTAATTTCTGTACTTTATAGGATGCAACTTTTGGCTATAAATATTCTTTTTTCTAGAGTTTTTCAATGCAAAGATTATTTTTAAAATACTTAGATCTTTATTAACTTGACCTTTTACTCTCATAGGGATTTATAACTGGAGGAAAAGATGGTGTAGTAGCTCTTTGGGACGACTCCTTTGAAAGATGTCTCAAGACCTATGCTATAAAAAGAGCTGCTTTGGCCCCAGGATCTAAAGGTGAATTGAGATTTAATTTAGTTTGTAGTATGAAAGATTAATTGCTCATTAACATGCATGTCACTGAACTGGAGCACATGGAATATATTTTTTCTTTTTTATTAGACATCAGAGTTGAATGGGAGAAGCCATCATCATTGCCATCTGTTCAAAAATCTATGTTCTGTGGTACACATGTTAAAATATTAACCAAGTACATGATTACTATTAATTTTTAACGTTTTTAATTTTTCAAGAAAATTGCCATGTGAGTGTCACATTTCAAACCTCAGGAATTTGTTCTCATACTTGGCATTTTGTTTCACCTTGGTGTTTTATTGACCCAGCCTAGCCTTGCAGACCCTTCTTCCTTTTACCCTTTCTCTCATTGCTTTAAGGCACAGCATTACACTCTCTCTGACTCTCTAGGTCTTTCTATGTACTTTTACTATGCCTTCAATTTGTCCTTTTTCCTCCTTCTGCTCTCTCCAATGACTTGACCTTATATACATTTTTCAAATCTCATGTTATTTCTCCTAGGATAATTTCTTCTACTCTCATCCCTGTCCCCCATAAAAGGTTAGATTCCCTTTATACTTCTTTTTCAATATGCTACTCACAGAAAGTCTATTTTCCTCATTGTATGCTTTGTGAAGGCAGGAGCTGGCTCTGTCATGTTTACCAATATATCTCTGAAGCCTGCCTACGACAGTAGGGACAAATGAATTAATCTTAAAATGAATTGAGTTAAAATTAATAACTAGAATATTGTACATGTTCTAAGAGGGCCAGGAAGTAGATGAGGGGAGCAAGTATAAGAGAAAAAGAAACAATTGTCAGAATGGTAGAGGGGGATCTGGGATAATGTAGAATGATAGAATTGTGGTATATAGGTGGTACTTTCTTTTGATATTAGTAAATTGAATGAGGAAAATGCAATGCATTTATTAGAATACTTAAAATATAGGAAAAAGCAATTTTGTAAGGTGATCCACATTGTCAAAATAGCATTATTGGCAATATATATATATCTGTGTGTTATAGTAACTTCATACCTAGAGAACATCTCCATTTAACATTCCAGGTCTTCTCTTGGAAGATAATCCATCTATACGTGCCATATCATTAGGACATGGTCATATTTTAGTTGGCACAAAAAATGGTGAAATACTGGAAGTGGATAAAAGTGGCCCGATAACACTTCTGGTCCAGGTAATTTTAAATATTAATATACCTTTTTTTCCTTTGTGTACAGTGGATTCAATACTTAGGTCCAAAGTTTCCAGTGGTGAAAAATGTTAAATTAATTAGGGAAATATTTGTTAATATTAGTATGTACCAAAATTGTTTAATTTAATTACAGCTAAATGAGTAGATATCAGTAAATAAATATACATGTTATCTTGTGGAATACCTTGGAATATTAAAAAATAGTCTAGAAGTTTTTGAGAAACTCGATGCTAGAAATAAAGATAATATAAAACTATAATAATTAGTGTGGGAATATATGTACACAACAGAAGTGCATATATATACACACACCCACAAAACATGTACAACAATGTTTGTAGGAGCAGTACTCTATGGATTAGTTTGGGAATTAGTGCCTCTAGTATTAAATCTTGTGATCCATGAACATGAGATCTCTCCATTTATTTAGATCTTTAACTTCTTTCAACAGTGTTATAGTTCTCAGTGTACAAGTTTTGTACTAATTTTGTTAAAATAACTGACCTCACTTATTAGTTCTAATAGTTTTTTAGTGGATTTTATAGGATTTTCTATATATAATATCGTGTCATCTGCTAGTAGAGATAGTTTCATTTATCCTTTTCCAATCTGGATGCCGGTTAGTTCTCTTTTTCTTGCCTAATTATCTGGGCTGGAACATCCAGTGCAATGTTGAATAGAAGTAGTAAGAGCAGACATCCTTGTCTTGTTTCTAATTTTAGGGAAGAAGTGTGCAATCTTTCAATTAAGTATAATGTTAACTGTGGAGTTTTCATAGATGACCTTTATCAGGTTGAAGAACTTTTATTCCTAACATGTTCTGTGTTTTTATCATGAAAGATTGTGTCATTTATCAGAAGCATCTGTATCTATTGGGATGGTTGTGTGGTTTTTTTTTATTCTACAGATATGGTGTGTTGCATTAATTAGTTTTGAATTTTAAACCAACCTCGCATTCCTGGCATAAATCCCACTTGCTTGTGGTATTTAATTATTTTACATGTTGGAATCAGTTTGCTAGTATTTTCTTGAGTATTTTAGCATACATATTTATAAGGGATATTGGTCTGTAGTTTTCTTATTGCGACTGTCTGGTTTTGCTGTAAGGATAATGACTCCATAAAATATTTGGGAAGTGTTCTCTCCTCTTTGATGGTCTCTTTGTCTGACCACACCTAGCTGTGAAACTCTGTTAATTGCTGGCTGATTACTCTATTGTTTTAACATTTCCTGGGAGCATAAATTGCTCCACAGACTAAGCCAATTCCAATTTAGGCTCCTTAAAAGAGACAGTTCCCTAGATTAGTGTTTGAGATTTGTTCTGACTTTAGGCCACCTCCTCAGCTGTCTCTGAGATTTCCCTGGTTCTCTTGGAGAAGCTAGCTGGCTTTCAGTTTAGCCTAAATGCCTAATAAGTCTACCAGTCATCTCCCAATTACCTTTCATCACAGTCTCCATTATTTTTCTTTTTTTGAGAGCACCTCAAGGCTTGAACTGTTGCACACTGCATAGTAAATGAAGTCAGTTGCTTTGAGAAGAGATTAGGAGCTGTTGTATGGCTTGCTTCTCACTCCAGGAAAAATCTCTTATCCAAGGCTCTGGAGTTGAGGGTGAGGGCAATATAGAGTGCTCATTTCTGACTTTGCTGCTTAGAAGCTGAATGCTGGGGGAGAAGAGGGAGGAGGAGGGCCTTCTTGGGTTGACACTGAGGCCCCAGTATTCTTAGTGGCACCTCACCCAGTGTAGAGCCTCCATGTTATAACAGGATGGGCAGAAGGGAGCTCCCACCTCTCAGTAGCACTCACTAAGAATTTAGCCTCAATAGCAGGTAGCTGGGGCATGATTTAAAAATTCTGACACCTTGACACCTGCCTCTTCTAAGATAGCCCTCCAGCTAATGGCTGGAGAGAGAGCCCTGTGTTTTTGGTTACATCATTCTTGTGTGGACTTGCCACGCTATGAGCTGGAAAAGGGCAGAAAAGGGATGGATTGCAGTTCAGTTACTGCCAAGTCTCACTTTTCTTACCAAATTTTAGCAGATTTTGTTGAGTAAGTATTTCTTCATTTGTCATATCTCTTGGAACCGTTTCCAGAGACTTTAAATGTTTTCTTAAAAAATTATTTTTTACCAGTTTCACTGGTGAACAGGCCTGCAGCACTCTTTATTCTGTCATGCAGGAAGTGTACCCTGTATAATAATTACTAACATTCCAGGGCAGCCAATTCCTAGTCTCTCCACCCAGTGAATATTTAGGATTTTAAGCTAATTTTAATAGTGTTAACTTTAAAATTAAAACAGTCCATTATTTTACCAGCAGAAATGGGTTTATTCGGGAATAGCAGAGAATTGCAATCTGGGACATGCAAGCTACAGCAGAACCATAGGCATGACCAGAGAACAAAAGAGAGGAAAACTTTTATAGAGGAAGGTGCTGAGTTAGGAGGGCTGTTTCTATGCAAAAAGTCCATTGGCGTAAACTGGGAGTCCCATGTATCATGGCTTCTCATTGGCCGAATTGTGACAGTCTCTCATTGGCTGGGCTGTAGCTGGGAGGCAGAAGGTGGAAGCTGCCTTCCTTCTACTGGGTAGTAAAGCAGCTAGGACAGAATGGCATCCCTCTCTTCTGATGGGATCTTAGATTTACAAGGAATGATGAGCATGAGAGCTTCTGCAGGCCTCCTGATGCTATACAGTGAGGTTTCCCTTAATCACTTTTCACAATAGTAACTTGATTATATTATAATTGTGGTGATAAATTTGTTACAAAGGTTATTGTAAGCGTATTCCAAAGATAAAGACCAAAGTTTTATTAGATTTATCCATTATCATTATCACATGGCTTTCGTATTCTTCTAAATACATGTATTTTTAGGTTAAATTGAACTTAACTGTTTTCTCTGTAGGGACACATGGAAGGAGAGGTGTGGGGTTTGGCTGTGCATCCTTATCTGCCCATCTGTGCTACTGTAAGTGATGATAAAACCTTAAGAATATGGGATCTCTCTCCTAGTCATTGTATGTTGGCTGTCCGGAAACTAAAAAAGGGTAAGAGGCTCTAAGATTTGAACATAGACTAAGTTGTCTCAGTTTTCTAACTTGTGTAAATATAAGAAAACAATAGTATTTATATAAAAAAAGACTTTATTTTATGTTCTTGATGCTGTATAAAGAAAATTATTCCCAGTCTTTGCTTTATGGGGCCTCCAGTGATTATGCCTATCTTAAGCCAATTTTCAACATCATGTTGGAAGAAGGAATATAGGGGAAAAAATAGGAGCTAAATGGTCTACCCTTTGTGACTATGGATTATATGTAATCCAGAGTCAGAAACTAAGAAAAGGGGCTTTAACTTAAAAAAGCATAGCAGAGTTGAGGGGAGGATATTTTGGGATGAAACAGAACTACACACATTTTTAGGAGGAAAATGCAGCTGGTCTGTCAGTGTAGAGAGACAATATTTCAATCATTGGAGCAAGGCTGTTACTGTTAACCCAAGGCAGATGAGGATATACAGATAGCTTCAAATTTCTTAGTAAAGTGGGTAAAGAATGTTATTTTATAGCATGGGGACATTTATAGGAGGAGCTCTGGTGGTAAGAGTTTGGGGATTATCACTGTAAGAAATGTGACAGAATCAGCAGGTGAAGAAAAGGATTGTCTAGCCATAATAAAGGCCAAGTTGAAGTTAAGTAACATGAATTTGTAATTCAATCAGTTAATTTATTTTTACTTTCTTCTATTGACTTAAGTTATAGAGTCTATTTTCTTCTTCTAGGGTTACTGTTAAATATTTAACATGTGAACTTAACTAAATATCTGAAGTTAACCACAATCTCTAGAACACTGAACTCCTGTCACTGTCTTTCCTTCCCCTGTTTTTTTAGTAAGGATGTCCTGCATTTTCATTCTCTGGTGCTTTTGTGGGATTTCCCCCCCCAAAATAGAAAGAATTATCTCTTTCAGACATTTCAGTAATTCTGTACTTGCACTTTCAACTTGCAGGGTCACAGTAAGATTACAGAACCACAGTCATACCTTTGTGTACACAGAAAACCATAGTGCCAAATATTCTTTTCTTCACAAGGCCATAGGAGGTCATAACCAGTCAAATATGCAACTTAGCATAATGCCTTCAAGATTTGTTTGTGTTGTTGCAAATGGCAAGATTTCATTCTTTTTATAGTAATATTATATTGTAATATTATTCTATTACAATAATGTTGAATAATATTGTATATTATACATGTATATATATGTGTATGTATATATATATGTGTGTGTGTGTGTGTGTGTGTGTGTGTGTGTGTGTGTGTGTGTGTGTGTATGTGCTTTTCATTACCCATTCATTTCTTTACTCATTCATCAATCAGTGGACGATTTAGGTTGTTTCCATATCCTGGCTATTGTAAATAAATGCTTTAATGAATATGGGGTTGCATATATCTTTTGAGTTAGTGTTTTCACTTTCTTCATATAAGTGCCCCAGAGTGGAATTGCTGGATTATATGGTAGTTTTAATTTTTTGAGGATTTCTTTTTTTTAAACACACCCCATAAATTGGACATTATTATTGCTTTATGCAGTGTTTACTTAGTTTATCTATGCTTACGCTTTTCTTCACCTTTACTTCTTGTATCTCGAACTTTTTTCTTTTATTATCTTTCTTTTAAAATACAATTTTAGAGTTTCTTTAATAAAGATTTGCTGGAAATTCCCTCAGCTTCCTTTGTCTGAAGCAGTTGCATACCAAAAATAAGATGGTGGGAATGGTTTATCCCAGCAGCAGAAGTGTTTTATCACTGACATTGCAATTCTGAAAAAGTAAACTAATTTTTACTCAGTTTTTTTATTATTGTATTAAAATTCTTGATAAGCAGTGTATGGCCATCTGACGTGAACTTTTACTACCATCTGCCCACAGCACATATCTAGTCAGAACATGTTTTCATTTTTTACTCATTCTTGAATGCTAATTTAACTGCCTCTGAAGTTCTTATTAAGAGTTTTTATTCCTCTGGTTTCCATTGTTCTCTTTTACATTGTTCTACAATTCTATAGTTTAATAACATCATGTATGTATGTGGTTTAATTTTACTTTTTCTATTGAGGATTTGTTGTGCTTCCTGAATCTGAATTTATGCCTTGTATAAGGCCTGAAAAAGTGTCTACCAATAACTGGCTCTTTCTGGGAATAGATCTCTGTGTTGGGTTGTAAAGAAAAGTCATGGTTCTGTATTTTTGTTTTTAAATATTCTTCTATAATCACTTTTATTCTTACTTTTGTTAATGATTCAAGAGGAAAACAGGTAGATTTTCATAACTTCAAAGGGATATGTATGGTTTTATACTGGTTAACTATAGAAAAATTACTGAAGTCATAATGGTTTATTATAAAACACAGTTATCTCTTTCAGACATTCAGTAAGCAAATACTATTTTCTTCAACAAATCAGTATACGAATATTGTGGTCCTGATGTTAACTTTATATAAAAATAAGTCCTTCCAGTCAACGTAGACTGTCCTATGAGAATCTGCCAAACAATTCAATTTTTTGGTAATCGCCTGTGGTAGAATAACCCGAAGCATAAATATGCAACATGAATTAGTATCTATTCTTAACATCTGTAAAGCAAATATTTTCTAAATATTTGCCATCTTTTTGCATGTTTCTATATACTGATATATTAGAAAGTTCCCATTAAATATTTGTATCCCCCCTTTCTCTGTGGTTCAGGATGACATACATACCTCACTGTCCCTGTTTTTGGAACCCATGACTTTGGCTTCCCTGGATGTCCATAATTAAATTTTGGGTTTTTTTTCTCCTGTTAATCTGTCTCATGTAAATCTGATTCTTACACTGGCTAGAAGAACCTCAAGGGGTAGAGGAAATTTCTTCTTCCCCAACAGAAGTTTCTTCAAAACATGAATATTCTTCACGTTTAGAAGAACCATCAGCTAAAATTCAGGTTCCTGAATTAAATGACAAGGTGAGAAATTTAAACTATCTTGAGGACTTCCGGGAATATGGCGGCATGAGCAGGGCAGCGGAAATCTCCTCCCAAAACCATATGCATTTATGAAAATACAACAAGTACAACTATTCCTAAAAAAGAGACCAGAAGATACAGGACAGCACATAGCCTGCAGCTACACCCGAGAGGACTCAGCACCCCGCGAGGCGGATAAGATACGGAGCCGCGACCCAGTGGACACCGAGCACTCCCCCACCCCAGCGCACCGGCGGGAGGAGAGGATTCAGAGCCGGGAGGGAGTGGAAGTACACCCCGCGAAATAACCAGCCCCGGTGATCTCTGCCAGGAGCACTGACACACATCGTGTGGTGTAGTGGAGATTGGAGAGACAGAGGGTGCAGGATCTGAGAGGGGATCACACCCGGGTCCTTGCAGCCGGCTCCATGGAAGGAAAAAAAAAAAGAAAAGCGGGCACGTTTTTCAGCGGTCTTAAAGAGACAGGATCTCAGTGGAGAGGCCGGATCACCCTGGCACACTCAGCCCAGCAAGGTGGGAGTCCTGGGGAGTTTGAGACCCCTTAGCTGATGACTAGGAAAGGGTGGCCATACTTAGACTTCCCACAGGGATCAACAGACTCCCATTTGTTCCCACTCCGGCCAGAGCTATAAAGGGCCCTGCGGAGCCGCGCGGCCACAGCTGCGAATTAGTGGGGCAACAGTGCCACCTACAGCATCCCCACAGAATCTACTCCTGGTGGGCATTTTTCTTTTTTTGTTATTGTTGTGTTGTCTTGTTTTTTGTTTTTTCTTCTCTTTCTTTTTTTCTTTCTTTCTTTTCTTTTTTTTTTCTTTTAAAGTCTTAAAGAGCCCAGCTGACACACGTGGCAACTACCACTAGAGCCATGAAAAGACAGAGGAATATGGTCCAGATGAAGATCAACCAGACAACCCCAGAGAGGGAGCCTGAAGGGATGGAAATACACAATCTTCCTGAAAAAGAATTCAGAATAAAAGTCAAAACCATACTGATGGATCTACAGAGAAATGTGCAAGAGCTGAGGGATGAAGGGAGGGAAGTGAGGAAAGACAATGCAGAAATCAGACAAGCGATCGACGGGCTTAACAGCAGACTGGATGAGATGCAAGAGACTGTTAATGGAATAGAAATCAGAGAACAGGAATACAGAGAAGCTGAGGCAGAAAGAGATAAAAGGATTTCTAGGAATGACAGAATATTAAGAGAACTGTGTGACCAATCCAAACAGAACAATATTCGCATTATAGGAGTACGAGAGGAAGAAGAGAGAGAAAAAGGGATAGAAAGTGTCTTTGAAGAAATAATTGCTGAAAACTTTCCCATGCTGGGGAAGGAAATAGTCTCACAGTCCATGGAAGCCCACAGATCTCCCAACACAAGGGACTCAAGGAAGACAACACCAAGACACATAATGATTAAAATGGCAAAGATCAAAGATAGGGAAAGAGTATTAAAGGCAGCTAGGGAGAGAGAAAAGATCACCTACAAAGGAAAACCCATCAGACTATCATCAGACTTCTCAACAGAAACCTTACAGGCCAGAAGAGAATGGCATGATATATTTAACGTTATGAAACAGAAGGGCCTCGAACCAAAAATATTGTATCCAGCACGATTATCATTTAAATATGATGGAGGGATTAAACAATTTCCAGACAAACGAAAGTTGAGAGAGTTTGCCTCTCATAAACCACCACTACAGGATATCTTAAAAGGATTGCTCTAGAGGGAAGCAACCCTAAGGCTAAAAAGATGTCAACAGAGAAAATAAAATCATAGCAAAGAAAGGAGACTGTCCAAATACTAACTAAAGGCAAAGAATAAAACACCTAGTATATAAAGAATGGAGGAGGAAGGCTAAGAAAGGAGAGAAATAAAGAAACATCAGACTGTGTTTACAATAACTTAACAAGAAAGTTAAGTTAGATTGTTAGATAGTAAAGAAGCAACCGTTGAACCTTTGGTAAGCACGAATCAAAAGCTAGCAATGGCAATAAGTACATATCTATCAATATTCACCCTAAATTTAAATGGACTGAATGCACCAATCAAAAGATACAGAGTAACAGAATGGATAAAAAAGCAAGACCCATCTATATGCTGCTTACAAGAGACTCACCTCAAACCCAAAGATATACACAGACTAAAAGTGAAGGGATGGAAAAAGATATTTCATGCAAACGATAAGGAGAAAAAAGCAGGTGTTGCAGTACTTGTATCAGACAAAATAGACTTCAAAACCAAGAAAGTAGCAAGAGATAAAGAAGGACATTACATAATGATAAAGGGGACAGTCCAACAAGAAGATATAACCATTATAAATATATATGCATCCAACACAGGAGTGCCAGCATATGTGAAACAAATACTAACAGAATTAAAGGAGGAAATAGACAGCAATGCATTCATTTTACGAGACTTCAGTACACCACTCACTCTGAAGGACAGATCAGCCAGACACAAAATAAGTAAAGACACAAAGGCACTGAACAACATACTAGAACAGATGGACCTAACAGACATCTACAGAACTCTGCACCCAAAAGCAGCAGGACACACATACTTCTCAAGTGCACATGGAACATTTTCCAGAATAGACCACATACTAGGCGACAAAAAGAACCTCAGTAAATTCAAAAATATTGAAATCCTACCAACCAACTTCTCAGATCACAAAGGTATAAAACTAGAAATAAGTTTTAGAAAGAAATCAAAAAGGCTCACAAATACATGGAGACTTAACAACATTCTCCTAATTAATCAATGGGTTAACGACCAAATCAAAACAGAAATCAAAGAATATATGGAGACTAATGACAACAACAACACAAAGCCACAACTTCTGTGGGACGCAGCAAAGGCAGTTCTAAGAGGAAAGTATATTGCAATCCAGGCCTATTTAAAGAAGGAAGAACATCCCCAAATGAATAGTCTAAAGACACAGTTACTGAAATTGGAAAAAGAAGAACAAATGAGACCCAAAGTCACCAGAAGGAGGGACATACTAAATATCAGAGAAGAAATAAATAAAATTGAGAAGAATAAAACAATAGAAAAAAATCAATAAAACTAAGAGCTGGTTCTTTGAAAAAATAAACAAAATAGATATACCCCTAGCCATACTTACTAAGAAAAAAAGAGAATCTACACATATAAACAGAATCAGAAATGAGAAAGTAAAAATAAGGACGGACCCCACAGAAATACAAAGAATTATAAGAGAATTTTATGAGAATCTATATGCTAACAAGCTGGAAAACCTAGAAGAAATGGAAAACTCCTTAGAAAAGACATACAAGGCATGCAGATTGCTAAAGAAGAAGTCAAATCGTCACTTTTTGCAGATGACATCATACTGTACATAAAAAACCCTAAAGACTCCACTCCAAAACTACTAGAACTAATATCTGAATTCAGCAAAGTTCCAGGATACAAAATTAACACACAGAAATCTGTTGCTTTCCTATACACTAACGATGAACTAACAGAAAGAGAAATCAGGAAAAGAATTCCATTCACAATTGCATCAAAAAGAATAAAATACCTACAAATAAACCTAACGAAGGAAGTGAAAGACCTGTACTTGGAAAACTACAAGACACTCCTAAGAGAAATTAAAGAGGACACTAACAAATGGAAATGCATCCCATGCTCTTGGCTAGGAAGAATAAATATTGTCAAAATGTCTATACTAACTAAAGCAATCTACAGATTCAATGCAATCCCAATCAAAATACCAACAACTTTCTTCAATGAACTGGAACAAATAATTCTAAAATTCATATGGAACCACAAAAGACCCCGAATAGCCAAAGCAATCCTGATAAGGAGGAATAAAACAGGGGGAATTACGCTCCCTGACTTCAAGCTCTACTACAAAGCCACAGTAATCAAGACAATTTGGTATTGGCACAAAAACAGACCCACAGACCAGTCGAACAGAATAGAAAATCCAAACATTAACCCAAACATATACAGTCATTAATATTTGATAATGGAGCCTTGGATATACAATGGGGAGATGACAGCCTCTTCAGCAGCTGGTGTTGGAAAAACTGGACAGCTACATGTAAGAGAATGAAACTGGACTACTGTCTTGCCCCATACACAAAGGTGAACTCAAGGTGGATCAAAGACCTGAATGTAAGTCAGGAAACCATAAAACTCTTAGAAAAAAACATAGGCAAAAATCTCTTGGACATAAACATGAGTGACTTCTTCATGAACATATCTCCCCAGGCAAGGAAAACAAAAGCAAAAATGAACAAGTGGGACTATATCAAGCTGAAAAGCTTCTGTACAGCAAAGGACACCATCAGTAGAACAACAAGACATCCTACGGTATGGGAGAATATTTTCATTAATGACGTATCCAATAAGGGATTGACACCCAAAATATATAAAGAACTCACACACCGTAACAAACAAAAAGCAAATAATCCAATTAAGAAATGGGCAGAGGACATGAATAGACACTTCTCCAAAGAAGAAATTCAGATGGCCAACAGGCACATGAAAAGATGCTCCACATCGCTAATCATCAGAGAAATGCAGATTAAAACCACAATGAGATATCACCTCACACCAGTGAGGATGGCCAACATCCAAAACACAAACAACAGCAAATGTTGGCGAGGATGTGGAGAAAAGGGAACCCTCCTACACTGCTGGTGGGACTGCAAATTAGTTCAACCATTGTGGAAAGCAGTATGGAGGTTCCTCAAAAAACTCAAAATAGAAATACCATTTGACCCAGGAATTCCACTCCTAGGAATTTACCCTAAGAATGCAGCAGCCCCGTTTGAAACAGACATATGCACCCCTATGTTTATCGCAGCACTATTTACAATAGCCAAGAAATGGAAGCAACCTAAGTGTCCATCCGCAGATGAATGGATAAAGAAGAGGTGGTACATATACACAATGGAATATTATTCAGCCATAAGAAGAAAACAAATCCTACCATTTGCAACAACATGGATGGAGCTAGAGGGTATTATGCTCAGTGAAATAAACCAAGCCGAAAAAGACAAGTATCAAATGATTTCACTCATATGTGGAGTATAAGAACTAAGAAAAAAACTGAAGGAACAAAACAACAGCAGACTCACAGAACCCAAGAAAGGACTAATAGTTACCAAAGGGAAAGGGACTGGGGAAGAAGGGTGGGAAGGGAGCGATAAGGGGGGAAAAGGGGCATTACGATTAACAGATGTAATGTTGGGGGGGCATGGGAGGGCTGTACATCTAACAGAAGACAAGTAGTGATTCTATAGCATCTCAGTACGCTGAAGGACAGTGACTGTAATGGGGTTGGTGGGGGGGATCTGATGAAGGGGGTAGTTTAATAACCATAATATTGCACATGTAATTAATGATACCAAAATAAATTATTTAAAAGAATAATAAAATAAATAAATATTTGTATCCCTGGCTTTGGCTTTTAATTATTTTCTCCCATCCTTCACTCCCCACCTCTTGTACCACTCATCTATTTCTCCATGTCTTCAGCTTTTTTTTTCTTTTTTAAGATTCCACATGTAAGATAGCTCATATGGTATTTGCCTTTCTGTGACTTATTTCACTTCATATAATGCCTCAAGGTCCATCCTTGTTGTCACAAATGGTAAGGTTTCATTCTTTTTAATGACTGAATAGTATTCCATTCTATATATATGCCACGATTTCTTTATCCCTCCATCTATCAATGGACACTTAGGTTGTTTCCCTATCTTGGCTATTGTAAATAATTTTGCAATGAACGTAAGGATGCCTATATCTTTTCAAATTAGTGTTTTCAGTTTCTTCGGAAAAATGTCCAAACATGGAATTGCTGGATCATATGGTAGTTCTATTTTTAATATTGGGGGAATCTCCATACTGTTTTCCACAGTGGCTGCACCATTTTACATTCCTACCAACGGTGTATATCCTTTATCTCCACATCCTCACCAACACTTGTTATTTCTTATCTTTTTTATTCTAGCCATTTTAACAGATGTGAGGTGACATTTCATTGTAGTTTTGATTTTCATTTTCCTGATGATTAATTATTTTGACCATCCTTTCATGTATCTGTATGTCTTCTTTGGAAAAATGTCTATTTACGTCTGCCTACTTTCGAATTAGATTGTTTTTGTTTTGTTTTTTGGTGTTGAGTTGTATGAGTTCTTTATATGTTTTGTATATTAACCCCTTAACAGACATATACTTTGCAGTTATTTTCACTCATTCAGTAGGTTGCATTTTCATTTTGTTGATGGTTTCCTTTGCTGCGTAGAAGCTTTTTTGTTTGATGTAGTCCCACTTGTTTATTTTTGCTTTTGGTGTCAAATTTCAAAAATCATCACCAAGTCCAGTGTCAAGGAGCTTACCACCTATGTTTTCTTCTAGGAGTTTTATGGTTTCAGATCTTACATTCAAATCTTTAATCCATTTTGAGTAAATTTTTGTGTATGGTATAATATAGTAGTCAAGTTTCATTTTTTTTGCATGTGGCTGTGTAATTTTCCCAACACCACTTATTGAAAAGACTGTCCATTCCCCATTGTGTATTCTTGGCTCCTTTGTCATATATTAATTGACCCATTTATGTGTGGGTTTATTTCTGAGCTCTTTATTCATTCCACTGATCTGTGTGTCTGTATGTCAATACCATACTGTTTTAATTACTATAGCTTTGTAATGTAGTTTCAAATCAGGGAGCACGAAATCTCCAGCTTTGTTCTACCTCAAGATTGCTTTGGATATTTGGGTCTTTTGTGGTTCCATGCAAATTTTAGGATTGTTTGTTCTGTTCTGTTAAAAATACCATTAGAATTTTGTTAAGGATTGTGTTGAATCTGTAGATTGTTTTGCATACTATGTACATTTTAACATTATTTCTTCCAATCCATGAACATGGAATATCTTTTCACTTATTTTTCTCATCTTCAATTATTTTATTAATACCTTATCCTTTTCAAAATACAGATCTTTCCCCTCCTTGGTTAAATTTATTCCTAGGTATTATATTATTTTTGATGCTTGTAAATGGGATTGCTTTCTTTTTTACTCTTTCTGATAGTTCATTATTAGTGTATGGAAACACAACAAATTTTTGTGTATTGGTTTTGTATCCTGCAGTTGATTTCATTCTAATGGTTTTTTATGGAATTTTTAGGGTTTTCTGTATGTAATATGATGTCACCTGCAAATAGTGACAGTTTTACTTTCCAATTTAGATGCCTTGTGTATCTTTTTTTTTTTTTGGTATCATTAATCTACAGTTACATGTGCAACATTATGGTTACTAAACTCCCCACTTCATCAGGTCCACCCACCTTCCCATTATAGTCACTGTCCATCAGCATAGTGAGATGCTATTGAATCACTACTTGTTTTCTCTGAGTTGTACAGCCCTCCCCGTGCCCCCCCAACATTATGTCTGCTAATCATAATGCCCTTTTTACCCCTTATCCCTCCCTTCGCACCCATCGTCCCCAGTCCCTTTCCCTTTGGTAACTATTAGTCCATTCTTGGGTTCTGAGTCTGCTGCTGTTTTGTTCTTTCCGTTTTTTTCTTTGCTCTTATACTCCACATATGAGTGAAATCATTTGATACTTGTCTTTTTCGGCTTGGCTTATTTCACTGAGCATAATACCCTCTAGCTCCATCCATGTTGTTGCAAATGGTAGGATTTGTTTTCTTCTTATGGCTGAATAATATTCCATTGTGTATATGTACCACCTCTTCTTTATCCATTCATCTACTGATGGACACTTAGGTTGCTTCCATTTCTTGCCTATTGTAAATAGTGCTGCGATAAACATAGGGGTGCATATGTCTTTTTCAAACTGGGCTGCTGCATTCTTAGGGTAAATTCCTAGGAGTGGGATTCCTGGGTCAAATGGTATTTCTATTTTGAGTTTTTTGAGGAACCTCCATACTGCTTTCCACAATGGTTGAACTAATTTACATTCCCACCAGCAGTGTAGGAGGGTTCCCCTTTCTCCACATCCTCAACAACATTTGTTGTTGTTTGTATTTTGGATGTTGGCCATCCTCACTGGTGTGAGGTGATATCTCATTGTGGTTTTAATCTGCATTTCTCTGATGATTAGCGATGTGGAGCATCTTTACATGTGCCTGTTGGCCATCTGAATTTCTTCTTTGAAGAAGTGTCTATTCATATCCTCTGCCCATTTCTTAATTGGATTATTTGCTTTTTGATTGTTAAGGTGCGTGAGTTCTTTATATATTTTGAATGTCAACCCCTTATCGAATATGTCATTTATGAATATATTCTCCCATACTGTAGGATGTCTTTTTGTTCTACTGATGATGTCCTTTGCTATACAGAAGCTTTTTAGTTTGATATAGTCCTGTTCATTTTTGCTTTTGTTTCCCTTGCCTGTGGAGATATGTGCATGAAGAAGTTGTTCATGGTTATGTCCAAGAGATTTTTGCCTATGTTTTTTTCTAGGAGTTTTATGGTTTCATGACTTACATTCAGGTCTTTGATCCATTTTGAGTTGGCTTTTGTGTATGGGGTTAGACAGCAGTCCAATTTCATTCTCTTACATGTAGCTGTCCAGTTTTGCCAACACCAGCTGCTGAAGAGGTTGTCATCTCCTCATTGTATATCCAAGGCTCCTTTATCATATATTAATTGACCATATATGTTTGGGTTAATGTTTGGGTTTTCTATTCTGTTCCACTGGTCTGTGGATCTGTTCTTGTGCCAATACCAAATTGTCTTGATTACTGTAGCTTTGTAGTAGAGCTTGAAGTCAGGGAGTGTAATTCCCGTTTTATTGTTCCTTCTCAGGATTGCTTTGGCTATTCGGGGTCTTTTGCGGTTCCATATGAATTTTAGAACTATTTGTTCCAGTTCATTGAAGAATGCTGTTGGTATTTTGATCGGGATTGCATTGAATCTGTTGGTTGCTTTAGCTAGTATAGCCATTTTGACAATATTTATTCTTCCTAGCCAAGAGCATGGGATGAATTTCCATTTGTTAGTGTCCTCTTTAATTTCTCTTAGGGGTGTCTTGTAGTTTTCAGAGCATAGTCTTTCACCTACTCCTCCAGGCCCACTCCTAGGGATTTCACTCCCCTAGATGCAACTGTGAGTGGAATTGTTTTCCTGATTTCTTCCTCTGCCAGCCCATTGCCAGTGTATAGGAAAGCAACAGATTTCTGTGTATCAATTTTGTATCCTGCAACTTTGCTGAATTCAGATATTAGTTCTAGTAGTTTTGGAATGGATTCTTTCGGGTTTTTTATGTACAATACCATGTCATCTGCAAATAGTGACAGTTTGACTTCTTCTTTACCAATCTGGATGCCTTGTATGTCTTTGTTTTGTCTGATTGCCGTGGATAGGACCTCCAGTACTATGTTGAATAACAGTGGGGAGAGTGGGCATTCCTGTCCTGTTACCAATCCTAGATGAAAGCTTTCAGTTTCTCGCTGTTAAGTATGATGTTGACTGTGGGCTTGTCTTATATGGCCTTTATTATGTTGAGGTACTTGCCCTCTATACCCATTTTGTTTAGAGTTTTTATCATGAATGGATGTCGAAGTTTGTCAAATGCTTTTTCAGCATCCATGGAGATGATCATGTGGATTTTGTTCTTCTTTTTGTTGATGTGGTGGATGATGTTGATGGGTTTTCGAATGTTGTACCATCCTTGCATCCCTGAGACGAATCACACTTGATCATGGTGTATGATCCTCTTGATGTATTTTTGAATTCAGTATTTGCTAATATTTTGTTGAGTATTTTTGCATCTATGTTCTTCAGGGATATTGGTCTGTAATTTTCTTTTTTGGTGAGGTCTTTTCCAGGTTTTGGTATTAGAGTGATGCTGGCTTCATAGAATGAGTTTGGAAGTATTCCCTCTTCTTCTGTTTTTTGGAAAACTTTAAGGAGAATGGGTGTTATTTCTTCTGTATATGTCTTGTAAAACTCAGAGGTGAATCCATCTGACCTGGGGGCTTTGTTCTTAGGTAATATATTGATTACCAATTCAATTTCCTTGCTGGTAATTGGTCTATTTAGTTTTTCTGTTTCTTGCTTGGTCAGTCTTGGAAGGTTGTATTTTTCTAAGAAATTTTCCATTTATTCTAGGTTTTCCAGTTTGTTAGCATATAGATTTTCATAGTATTCTCTTATAATTCTTTGTATTTCTGTGGGGTCTGTTGTGATTTTTCCTTTCTCATTTCTGATTCTGTTTATGTGTTTAGATTCTCTTTTTCTCTTAATAAGTCTGGCTAGGGGTTTATCTATTTTGTTTATTTTTTCAAAGAACCAGCTCTTGGTTTCATTGATTTTTTCTATTTTATTCTTCTCAATTTTATTTATTTCTTCTCTAATCTTTATTATGTCCCTTCTTCTGGTGACTTTGGGCCTCATTTGTTCTTCTTTTTCCAATTTCAATAAATGTGTCTTTACACTATTCATTTGGGATTGTTCTTCCTTCTTTAAATAGGCCTGGGTTGCAATATACTTTCCTCTTAGAACTGCCTTTCCTGCGTCCCACAGAAGTTGCGTCTTTGTTTTGTTGTTGTCATTTGTCTCCATATATTGTTTGATCTCTGTTTTAATTTGGTCGTTGATCCATTGATTGTTTAGGAGCATGTTGTTAAGCCTCCATGTATTTGTGAGTCTTTTTGTTTTCTTTGTACAATTTATTTCTAGTTTTATACCTTTATGATCTGAGAAGTTGGTTGGTAGAATTTCAATATTTTTGAATTTATTGAGGTTCTTTTTGTGGCCTAGTATGTGGTCTATTCTGAAAAATGTTCCATGTGCACTTGAGAAGAATGTGTATCCTGCTGCTTTTGGGTGCAGAGTTCTGTAGATGTCTGTTAGGTCCATCTGTTCTAGTGTGTTTTTCAGTGCCTCTGTGTCTTTACTTAATTTCTGTCTGTTTGATCTGTCCTTTGGAGTGAGTGGTGTGTTGAAGTCTCCTAAAATGAATGCATTGCTGTCTATTTCCTCCTTTAATTCTGTTAGTATTTGTTTCACATATGTTGGTGCTCCTGTGTTGGATGCATATATATTTATAATGGTTATATCCTCTTGTTGGACTGACCCCTTTATCATTATGTAATGTCCTTCTCTATCTCTTGCTAGTTTCTTCGTTTTGAAGTCTATTTTGTCTGATACAAGTGCTGCAATGCCTGCTTCCTTCTCCCTGTTGTTTGCATGAAATATCTTTTTCCATCCCTTCACTGTTAGTCTGTGTATATCTTTGGGTTTGAGGTGAGTTTCTTGTAAGCAGCATATAGATGGGTCTTGCTTTTCTATCCATTCTATTACTCTGAGTGTGCATTCATTCCATTTACATTTAGGGTGATTATCGATAGATATTTTCTTATTACCATTGCCGGGTTTAGATTCGTGGTTACCAAAGGTTCAAGGGTAGCTTCTTTAGTATCTAAGAGTCTAACTTAACTCTCTTGTTAAGCTATTATAAACACAGTCTCATGATTCTTTTTTTCTCTCTCTTCTTATTCTTCCTCCTCAATTCTTTATATGCTAGGTGTTTTATTCTGTAGTCTTTTACATTTCCTTTGACTGTTTTGGTTGATAGTTGATTTTACTTTTTGCCTTTTGTTAGTATTTGGATGGTCTGCTTTCTTTGCTATGATTTTATTTTCTCTGGGGACATCTTTTAACCTTAGGAGTCCTTCCATCTAGAGCAGTCCCTTTAAGATATCCTGTACAGGTGGTTTGTGGGAGGCTAATGCCCTCATCTTTCGCTTGTCTGAGAATTGTTTAATATTCCCTCAAATTTAAATGATAATTTTGCTGGATACAGTATTCTTTGTTCAAAGTCCTTCTGTTTCATTGCATTAAATATATCATGCCATTTTCTTCTGGCCTGTAAGGTTTCTGTTTAGAAGTCTGATGATAGCCTGATGGGTTTTCCTTTGTAGGTGATCTTTTTTTCTCTCCCTTGCTGCCTTTAATACTCTGTCCTTGTTGCCATTTTAATTTTTATGTGTCTTGGTGTTGTCCTCCTTGGGTCTTTTGTGTTGGGAGATCTGTGGGTTTCTGTGGTCTGAGAAACTATTTCCTTCCCCTGCTTGGGGAAGTTTTCAGCAGTTATTTCTTCAGAGACACTTTCTATCCCTTTTTCTCTGTCTTCTTCCTCTGGTACTCCTATAATGCGAATATTGTTCCGTTTGGATTGGTCACACAATTCTCTGAATATTCTTTCATTTCTAGAGATCCTTTTATCTCTCTCTACCTCAGCTTCTCTGTATTCCTGTTCTCAGATTTCTGTTCCATTAACAGTCTCTTGCACCTGGTTCAGTCTGCTCTTAAGCCCGTCGATCGCTTGTCTCATTTCTGCATTGTCTTTCCTCACTTCCTCCCTTAGCTCTTGCATATTTCTCTGTAGATCCAGCAGCACAATTATGACTTTTATTCTGAATTCTTTTTCAGGAAGATTGTGTAAGTCTATCCCATCAGGCTCTCTGTCTGGGGTTGTCTTTGTGATCCTAGTCTGGACCATATTCCTCTGTCTTTTCATGGCGATGGAAGTGGTCGCTGGTAGGTGCCATGTGTGTCAGCTGGGCGAACAAAGTCCCTTCCTGCTTGTTGTTCTCCTTGCCCTTCTCCAGGGCCGGAGCTGCTTTCCCGCCCACTGGGTGGCAGTCTCTGGGATAATCCCCTGAGCTGCCTGTGTGCGGGCCCACCTCAGCCTAGCGTATAGCACTGCGGGGGTTTGCATTTTTGCTGCATGTGTTCTGGTCCCTTGGTGCCTTCCAGCCCTTGTTCTGGGTTCTGGGGCTCTTCCTGCTTAGCTGCACATGAGCCGGGAGTAGATTCTGTGTGGTTGCTGTGGGCGGGTCCGCTCCTCTGCTATTCCGCAGCTGCAGCAGTTCCGCCGGTGGTGCTGGCCGGGGGGCGGTGGGGGGGACGATGAATGGCAGGCTGCTGATCTCTGTTGGAAGCCTCGGCGTGGCTGCTTTGCCGGCCACTGGCCAGGGGGTCCAAAATTCCCCAGGACTCCCAGCCTGCTGGGCTGAGTACGCTGGGACAGTTTTGTTCCGCTGTTAGGCCCTTGTCTCTTTTAAGACTTTTGAAAAAGCGCCCACTTTTCT
Source organism: Smutsia gigantea (assembly GCA_032199065.1). Lineage (NCBI taxonomy): Eukaryota > Metazoa > Chordata > Mammalia > Pholidota > Manidae > Smutsia > Smutsia gigantea. The sequence goes on along the minus strand of JAVSCE010010699.1, from coordinate 12,702 downwards.
TTTGTCCTGGGGAGCCAGCTGAGGGACCTGGTTGTTGTCTCCGTCTCGGATCCTGCACTTCTGCTTCTCTAATCTCCAATATACCACGTGATGTGTGTCTGTACTCCCGATGCAGGTTACCAGGGCTGGTTATTTGGCGGGCCTGTGCTTCCACTCCCTCCCCTCCCTAATTCTGTTCCTCCTGCCGGTGCGCTGAGGTGGGGGAGTGTTTTGGTCCTGCCAGGTCACGGCTTTGTATCTTACCTGCTTCGTGAGGCACTGAGTTCTCGCAGATGTAGCTGTAGCCTGACTGTTGTACTGTATCTTCTGGTCTCTCTTTTAGGAATAGTTGTATTTGTTGTATTTTCAGAAATATATGTGGTTTTGGAAGGAGATTTCCACCACCCTGCTCACGCCGCCATCTTCCCAGAAGTTGTGTTTCTTTTTCTTGAATAATTTCTCTGGCTAGGATCACCAATACTATGTTGAATAGAAGTGGTGAGAGTAGCTATCTTTATCTTGTCCCTGATCTTAGAGGAAAAGCTTTCAGCTTTCCATATGGAGTATGATGTTAGCTGTGGGCTTGTCATACATGGCCTTCCTTACAATGAGTTGTGTTCCCGCTGTACCTGCTTTGTTGAGAGTTTTTATCATAAGTGGATGTTGCATTTTGTAAAGTGCTTTTTCTGCATTGAGATGATCATATGATTTTTATCCTTCATTTTGTTAATGTGGTGTATCAACATTGACTGATTTGTGGACGTTGAGCCGTCCCTGGAGTAAATCTCACTTTATCATGGTGTATGATCCTTTTAATGTATTGTTAAGTTTGGTTTGCTAACACTTTGCTGGGGATTTTTGTATCTATGCTCATCAAGAATCAATATCCTTTTTTTTTTTTGGTGGCATCCTTGTCTGGCTTGGTATCAGGGTAATACTGGCCTTGTAAAATGTCTTAGAGGTATCCCCTCTTCTATTTGTTTGGAAGAGTTTGAGAATGATTGGTGTTAATTCTTTGGCTATTTGGCTTAATTCACGAGTGAAGTCATCTAGTCCTAGACTTTTGTATGTTAGGAGTTTTTTGATTACTGGTTCAATCTCTTTGCTAGTGATTGGTCTGTTCATATTTTCTATTCATCATGAGTCAGTCTTGGTAGGTTGTATGTGTCTAGGAATTAATCCATTTCTTTTAGGTTGTCTAATTTGTTGGTGTATAGTTCATAGTAGTCTCTTGTGATCCTTTTATTTATTTGGCATTAGTTGTAACATCTCTTCCATTTCTGATTTTACTTATTTGAATCCTCTCTTTTTTTTTTTCTTGGTGAGCCTAGCCAAAGGTTTGTCAGTTTTGTTTATCTTTTCAAAGAACCAGCTCTTAATTTCATTGATCTTGTCTATTGTCTTTTTAGTCTCTATTTCATTTATTTCTGCTCTAATCTTTGTTATATCCTTCCTTCTGCTAACTCTAGGCTTCATTTGTTCTTTTTCTAATTTCTTGAGGTATACAGTCAGGTTGTTTATTTGAGACTTTAATTCCTTTTTAAAGGAGGTATTAATTGATATGAACTTCCCTATTAGAACTGCTTTTATTGCATCCCATAAATTTTGATATGTTACATTTCCATTTTTGTTTGTCTTGAGGTACTTTTTAAAATTTCTCTTTTGATTTCTTCTTTGACCCATTGGTTGTTCAGTAGCATGTTGTTTAATGTCTACATACTTGTGAAGTTTCCAGTTTTCTTCATGTAATTAATGTCTTGTTTCAAACCATTGTGGTGGTAAAAATGCCTGATATTATTTCAGTCCTCTTCAATTTATTAAGACTTGTGGTCTAACATATGATTTGTCTTGGAAAATGTTCCATGTACACTTGAGAAGAATGTATATTCTGTTGGTTTTTGGATGGAATATCCTGTAAATATCTGTTAAGTTCATATGGTCTAATATGTTTTTTAAGGCTAATGTTTCCTTATTGATTTCTGTCTAGATTATCTATCCATTGATGTAGCTGGGGTATTAAAGGTCCCTATTATTATTGTATCACTGTCTATTATAGGCTTTATATATTTAGTTGCCCCTGTGTTGCATGCATAAATACTTATAAATATTATACCCTCTTGTTGGATTGGCCCCTTTATTATTATGTAATGCCCTTCTTTATCTCTTATTAATAGTCTTTGTTTTAAAGTCTGTTTTGTCTGATATAGGTACAGCAACTCCAGCTTCCTTTTGGTGCCCATTTGCATGGAATCTTTTTCCATCCCTTTGCTTTCAGTCATGTATGTGTCCTTACATCTAAAGTGTGTCTCTTGTAGGCAGCATATAGATGTGTTTTGTTTATTTATCCATTCAGCCACTCTGTGTCTTTTGATTGGAAATTTTAATTTACTTACATTTAAAGTAATTGTTGCCATTTTGTTAGTTGTTTTCTAGCAGTTTTGCAAACCTGAATTTGTAATGGTCTGTTTATTTTTTAATTTCACACTATTATGCCTTGACTCATTTCCTATTTTCTCCCTGTGCAGCATTCTGGAAAATATTTTAAGATCTTACTCTATTTCCAAATTATCTTTATTACAGCTCTTTCACATCTGCCATTTAACCTACCCGTTAGGTATTTAATTTTGATAATTCTCATTTTCAAAAATTCTATTTGTTTTCAGATTTGCCTTAGATCTTTTTATATTATTCTTTGTGTTTTAGGTTTCTTCTTTTATGTCTTTAATCTTCACTATGCTTATAAAATATATAACATCTAGATATCTGACATCTTTGAGAATTTAACTATGCTGTGTTTTTCTTTCTGTGTTGGGATTATTTTCCTGCAAACTTCCTCCTGTGGGTCCATTTTCTTGTGTACTTGAGACTTTGGATTGTAAGTTCATGTTTGGTTGGGTTTTCTTTAACTCTAGGAATCCTCCAAGGTCTGAACTGAAGGCATATTCTTTCAGGAAAATTTGTATTTCCTTCTTCCAGATGCCTTTGGTACTAGCATCCAGAACTACTAAAAATTAATTCCTTTAACTGGGATTACATAGATCATGTAACTAGTATAGCTTCAAATTTAAGATCTGCGTAAGTCTCCCTGTGTTTGTGAATTCTCAAGTATGATTTTTCCCCTGCATCTAAAACTCAGGCCTAGATAGACAAGTCTGTTTTCTGATGTCTTTTTTAACTCCCAGACACACTTTTTAAAAGTCTGTTCTTCCCTTGAGACGTGATTATAATGCTGGAACAAAATGAAAATACCTGTATTGAAATTTTTTTTAATTGCGTATGATTAAATATCAGTATGTTATTTCTTAAGGTAGTTGTAAGTCAAAAGTTAAAAAAATCAGTGAAATTGAATAGTATATTTAAAATATAAAATTTGTTAACTTAAATACCAAGTAAAAAGATATAAAAATATAAGTACCCATTATTTTAATTATTAGTAAATTGTGTAAAAAAAAATAATACACCATGAAGTAAAGAAAGTTTCAGCATGAAAAATTGACATGAAATAATTAATCTTTCAAAGCTTTCCTAAAAAACAAAACTCATTAATGGTATTATCATTGAGTTGCAAAAGTAACTAATTTTATGTACATTTTCCCAGATGTCCAAAAGGCCTTTACTGACAACACTATCCACTGTCTGAGTAAGGTGAAAAGTTATAAATGTAATTCAGTTCTAAATTTACTCTGACTCATCATATAATATTTTTTCTTATTTGATAGGTTTGAGGACATCTTTTTGAATAACATTTTTGGTAGGGACTATACCCCTTTTGTTTATAACAAGCTATAATGTTTGTTTCAAAGAAAGCATTTCCAGTTTTCATTGTCTTTAGATTTGTGATTTATAGAAGGAAGTTCTGATTCATTACTTTCATGTCTGATGTGGGTTGAATTGTATCACCCCCAAAAGATATGTGGAAGTCCTGACTCCCAGTACCTGTGAATGACCATATTTGGAAATAGGATCTTTGCAGATATAATCAAGTTAAGATGAGGTTATACCGGATTAAAATGGGCTCTAAGTCCAGTGATTAGTGTCCTTATAAGAAGGCCATTTGAAGACACAGGGACATAGACACAAAGGGAGATGGGCAGAAATTGAGGTGATGCACCTATGAGCCAAGGAGCATCAAGGATTGCTGGCATCCACCAAAAGCTAGGGAGAGGCAAGAAGGATTCTTTCCTAGACCTTTCAAAGGAAGCAGGGCCATGCCAACACCTTGATTTGGAACTTATAGACTTCAGAACTGTGAGAGAATAAATTCTTGTTATTTTAAGTTTTGGTTATGGTGGCCCTAGGAAACCAATACGGTGCTCACATTCCACTTGTATGAAGTCTTTGTACTAGAGTAAGAATTATTCTCACAGTTGAAGCTTTGCTGAGGTGACTGTCATCTCTGTAGCACTTGAGAGAAGTACGAAAATAAAGAATACTTTATAGAACCCTTGTTCAGTTAAAAAATTTAGTGCAGTATATAACTTTGGCTGCCTCAAGATGCTAATGATTCAGATATCAGATTATTTTTAAATTGGAAATAATGGTATTAAATCTTCAGTACTGGAATTTTGGAACTTAGAATTAACATAGAATTTGAAAACCAGTTCAATATGAATGCAGTGAAGGTATGTCCCTTCAAGAGTTCCAGTCTTATCCAGGAGGCCCAGGAGCAAGACTAGTCTCCTTTGCTTTCTGGGGAGATTAGGCTTTACTTTATTACTCTAGTTTTCTGCCCCCTTTTTATTTTTCACCCTTGGGGAATTGTTCTTAGTTTTTAATGACTCAGCTATGCACTTAGAAAGATGTTATGTAATCTTTGCTGAAACCCAATTTCCACCTGTTCTATACCTGCACCCCAACCAGTTGAAAAAGGTTGAGTAAAGCATGCAACTGTGATGATTGGTCTCACTACTATTCTGTTTCTGTGCTCTCCTGTGTAGCAGAACTCCTCAAAATAGTTGATGTTCACTTCTCTCTGTTTTCATGACAATTGCTTTACAAACCACTCCAGCTAGGCTTTTATCTTGACGGGTCTATTGAACCTGCTGCCAATCTCTTGGTCAGCTCTCAATCCTCACCTTACTCACCTCACAATAGTTCTTGGCATAACTGATCATTCCTTTTCTGAAATTCTTTCTTCACTTGGCTTTGGAACCCATGCATGTCTTTCCCCTGCCCCCTTTACTGGTTTCTTGTTTTTCTGCTCCCTTTACTGGCTTTGCCTTTTCTTTCTGCTCTCTACATATAGGAATGCTCCAGGGTTCTCTCCCTGGCCACCTTCTTTTGTATATACACTCACATTTTAGGTGATTGTATTAGCCACTGTCTCGTTAAAAGACAGAGGCTATACTAGTCATTTGAACAGGGAAATTTTAATAAGAAGAATTGTTAGCCAGTAAAAGGGGGTTGCCTGGTGAAAAGGCTATTGAAGTAGCTACTGTAGAAAGCAGCTACTAGCCCTAGTTAGCTGAGGGAAAGTGAACAAAGAACTTAAAGGAGATTCAAACCTGTTTGGAAAGGGTGTGACTGCCACCAGAACACTCAGTCTGTCAGTGGTGAAGAAGCTTGCTAGAGGGTGCAGGCTTCTGGAGCGGACAGAGTGGTCAGTGGATGGAGGAAAAGCTTGCCAGAGGGTACAGGCTTCAGTGGAGCAGACAGAGTGATAAGTGGATGGAGGAAAAGCTTGGTAGAGGGTGCAGGTTAGAGCTAAATGACAAAACCACTGCTTGGAGAAGAACTTAACCCAGGACAAAGCTGTTGATCTATGAAGGCTGCTGCTGTCCTGGCAAAGCATCATACCAGAGGCTGCAAATCACAGCTGAATCATTAGGACCATTACTATGATGTTGCTAGAGTTCTCAGTGGGGCTGCCACTGTGGGGAGTGTTGTCAGGCCCCCTGCAGGCCAGTTCCTTGGCTCTAAAGGTAGAATCAAAACGGGAAGAACGAGAGTCCCTTTCTTCCTGCTCTGGATTCGTAGTGTCTTTCCAGCATCCTTAATTGGCAAAGCTTAGTATCAGTCAACTGGCTAAAGAAAAAAGTCTGTAAGGCCCAAAGAATGATATATTTTAAATTGAGAGGCAGTAAATTAATAACTGGCATAGAACTACTCCTTTGTCTAATCAGTCGCCATATGCATTTTTTTACAAACATTTGAACTTGAGTACAACCACAGAACTAACCTTATGTTAATGGTCTATCCATAAAGTTTCTACCCTTGATACAAGTTTTTCCTTCTCCCCCCAAAGAGAAGACACACAGTCCCAGCAATCATTGTATCCACTGCTGACTATATTAATTACTCTCAAATTCAGTCTTACTGAATATTCTCTTTCCTTAAGACTAAATTGTAAAGTTAACTGCCAACAAACTTATATAAAATATTAAGGAGAAAAAGGAAAGCGAGGAAGTGAATCATGTGTACATACACATAACAAGGACTCAGAAATCATCCCTGTTTCTGTAACTGGTTATGGGCTGTGGTTGATAAACGTGATTTCCTTTTTCCACTACCCATTTCATACTTTCTTTGTCCTTAGCCAGACCTCAGGTGGTTGGAGTTATTTAACTTTGGAGTGACCCAAACCTTCATTACTGATGTGAAATCTCAGTATCTCTGCCTTTTTTTTTTTCTGGATGCTGTTGTTTTCCATTAAGTTTTACATTTGGTCATGGAAGGACTAAGAGACATCCCAGTGAATCTCCTGGGTTCCAGATATAGTCCTTTTTTTCTAATTGTGTAGCAGTAACCCATTTTCCCCTTTGAAATCAGGATCAATTACCCGAGCCAGATGAATAACAATCCCTTTCTTTGCCTGCTGGTTCAGTGGTGTAAGTTTCTCAAGATGGCCAAGTGACGGTCTCATCTTTCAGTTCAGTGGAAACATGTCCCTTGGTGAAAGCATCCTCCCTGTTGGGAGCTAAGACTAAATCAACAGAGCCCAGAGTTGCCAAGATGCGAAATAAAATTGTACAAGTTGGTCATTAGATACAATAGTGAGAGGAGCCACTCCCACCTCCACCTCTTGTTTTCCAGACCCATGTATTCTTGGCTATGAGATAACACCATATAATGGTCTATGTTTCAAAGCGTATACCTACTGCATCCTGGAAGACAAAGCTCCGATCTTTAGGGTGTTATTTCAGGTGCCAAAAATTAGTTTTTAGCAAGCTATTACACCATTCTGTTAGCAGCTTCCTCTGAGTGATGGGGGTATGTGGTAAAACCAGTTAATATCATTGGTATGAGCCTAATGCTGCACATCCTTTGCTGTGAAATGGATTTGTTCATCAGAAGCATGGAATTGAGTAACAGTGGGTAAGGCATCTTGTGTGTGACACATGGTGGTGCTAGCAGCAGCATTATGGGTGGGGAAGGCAGATCCAAAATTCATGTCTATTTTAGTGAGGATGAATTTTTTTCTCCCTCCACAATGGAAGAGGCCCAATGTAATCAACAAGCTACCAGGTGACTGGCTGGTCTCTCTGGGGAATGGTGACATATCAGAGGTCCAGTTGGTCTCTACTGTTAGCCGATTAAGACACTCAGCAGTAGTGGTAACAAGATCAGCCTTACTAAAGAGAAGTCCATGATTTTGAACCCAAGTGTAGACTCTGTACTTGCCATCCTGACAAGTAAATGCTAGCTGGCTAGGAAAAGAGGCTGCCTGACATCAACAGAGCATATCATTTTGTCATTTGATTATTGCAAGTCTCCTCTTCAGTGGATGCCCTTTGTTGAGCATTTCCTAGGACACAAAAATCTTCACACCCTGTGCCTTTTCTGAGAATTTCATCCACACATCTATTTTCCAGATTTCCTTGTTCTAGCCTTCCAATCCTCTTTCTTCAATACCTAACTGTTCATCCAAATAGTTAACAGTTGCTGAAGAATCACTGTAAATCTGTCCACCTGATCATCTCTCACTACAAAGCAGAAAACCAAATGTACTGCTTAAAGTGCTGTCCACCGAGAAGTTTCACCTTTACTGTTGTCTTCCAGGTCAGCACTGGTCAGCCTGCAGTGCCTCCAGGCAGGCCCCAACATATGGTATAGAAACATCTGGGAACCTGGCTCATATTTTTTCTTCTTCAGTCAACTGATCATAATCATAATCAGCACACATGGGGCCATAAGTATATAAGACGCATTGCACCAGGAATTACTGTTGAAGGATTCTGAGCCACCTATTCATGCACATTACTTAAAACTTCCAGATCTGTCCAAGCCTAGCCTTTTATATGCCATTTCCACTCAATGGTTGTACACAACAATCTATCTATGGTAGGTTAGTCATGTAACTTTCAGTTGATGGTAGGAAACTTAGGACACATAGTCACCTAATATCCCATAGATAAGCATTTATTCTCTAACAAAGCCTAGTAGCAAGGTGGAAGCTGCTTCCCAAAAGGAAAATAGTTATCTGTAAAGGAGGGAATGGATTTTGCTCCTAAATAGAAGAGATCTTCAGTACGATTCTCTTTTGATAGTTTCTAGAGACTCTGTACAGCATCCATATTTACCACAGACACTTTGAATATCAGGTGGATTTGCTGTGATAAATCCCAAGTGGATGATCAGTCTTGCCTTCTCTTATTCTGGTCCTCACTGGACATGGGAAGCCTTGTTAGTGATGTGATAGGTGGGCGGAAGCAGTTCATTCAAATGTGGTATATATGTTGCTTCCACAAGACCTATCAAGTATTTTCCTCCTTTTGTTTGTGGCAGGTGATGGGAGGTATAGCAACTTGTCCTTCACTTTGGAGGGAATATCTTGGTGTACCCCAGACACTGGATCCCCAAAAGCTTTACTGAAGTTGCAAGTCCCTCAATTTTGGAGGGAATTATCTGCCACTCTCCTGACTCACCTTATGTCCTACTAAGGCATCTAAAGTACTTGTTGCTTCCTGCTCCCCAGATCAATTCTGCATAATGTCATCAAGGTAGTAGAACATAGAGATGTTTTGTGGAATGTCAAGACAATCAGGATCTCTGAGGACTATAGTATGGCAAAGAACAGGAGAGCTGAAATAGCCCTGAGGCAAGGCTTTGAAGGTGTACACAAATACAAGCCAGGTAAAAGCAAACAGCTTCTGGTGGTCCTTACAAACTGGTATGGAGGAAAGAGCAGTAACCAGAGCAATAGCTGCATGCAAATGCCTGGGGATGTATTAACTCATTTTAGTAAAGATCTGGAGGAGTAGTTTGAACTGAAGTCACCACCTAATTAAATTTACTGTCTGTTATTATTATCCAAAATCTATCTTATTTCAGCACAGACCAAACAGGTCAGTTTAAATGATGATCTGATAGGAATTCTTACCCCATACACTTCAAGTCTTTGGTAGTCACTGATATTTGTCACTGATTTTTGCAACTTTTAGGCTTGCAGTTTTGCTTCTGGTTTATGTCTTGGTAGAGGGAAGAATTTCCTGGGGTTTTCCCTTAGTTTTTCCGGTCAAAATGCCCCTGGATCACAGAGCCAGCCTAGAGGACTCTACAGGCTGTCACATATGTCTTTTTCAGTTCAGGAATTCTGTGGAGTCCACAGACCAACTGGGTTCAAACCTGGGCTCAGACTCGATCTGTCAAATGATCACCATAAGTTCCCACTTTTGCTGATATACAACAGCAGTATTTTGTATCCTCAAGAATTAGTGTTAATTCAGAGCCCATGTGTAGTAATTCCTAAAAGTTTCAATATTTCCTTTGCTCCAGTTCACAATCATTTTAGTTAATTGGCCATTTTAGTTAAATGGATCCTTGGAGGAAAATTGACATGATATACTTGGGGTGGGGCAGTGCTATAGGGTCTCTCCTTGATGGGACTCGGTCTTCCCTTCAATCAGGAGGCTCTGAGTATGTATAAATTAACTTAGGTCTGAAAACTGGTTGAGAACATGTAACACTCCATTATTGTGATTTAAGTCAGGTACTTTTTATTCACCAGATCTGGAGTTTTATCTATTATATAGATCAAATATTAATCTAGTAGCTTACTCATCTGTTGCATTCTTGGAGACACTGTGATTAATTAGCCACTAACAGAAATATCCCAGGCCAAAACATTCTGATTATTAATACATCCCTGTTGCCCTTTTTGATAAAAGAATCTACCATATCTTTGGTGAGTAAGTGTTGCTTCTTGGTCTCTGGATTCTGTCTCCCATTCCTTGACGTGTATAGGAGGGTATTCACAAAACTTTCCAAGGTTGCAGGTGCTGCCCTTAATTAATGTATTTCTAATGCTTTCATGGAGACTATTTGCTAGACATTTTGGGAGGATGCAGTTGGTGGATGGGTGTGCATGTTGCATATGAAAAATGTACTCCAACATTCTTACCTCCCTAAGTTTTTAGAGTCCTTCCTGTGATTCAGGGGTCAGACTATGTATCAAATCTTGCCTATGTCCTGATTTTGTAAATAAAGTTTTATTGGAACACAGACATGCCCATTCATTTATGTATTGTTTAGGATTGCTTCGCAGTACAATAGTAGAGTTGAATTGTTGTAATAGATACCATATGGCCTACAAAGCTGAATATATTTAGTATCTATTCCTCTAAGAAAAAGTTTGCACTTCCGGGAAGATGGTGGTGTGAGCAGGGCGGCAGAAATCTCCTCCCAACACTATATTTATCTACGAAAACACAGCAAATACATCTATTCCTAAAAGAGAGACGAGAATACACAGGAAAGCGCACAGCGTGCAGCTACACCCGAGAGGACTCGGCACCCCAAGAGGCGGGTAAGATACGGAGCCGCGACCCGGCGGGACCCGAGCCCTCCCACGCCCCAGCGCACCGGCGGGAGGAGAGGAGTCAGAGCCGGGAGGGAGTGGAAGTACACCCTGCGAAGTAGCCAGCCCCGGTGATCTGCGCGGGGAGCGCTGACCCACATCGCACAGTGCAGCGGAGATTGGAGAGACAGAGGGGCAGGATCTGAGCAGGGAACGCGCCAGGGTGCTTGCAGCCGGCTCCCGGGAAGGGAAAAAAAAAACATGCACTTTCTTCAGCGGTCTTAAAGAGACAGGAGCCCAGCAGAGGAGCTGGATCGCCCCAGCACACTCAGCCCAGCAGGCTGGGAGTCCTGGGGAGTTTCAGACGCCTTAGCTGGCGAATGAGGAAGCGTAGCCATACTTACACTTTTCACTGAGATCAACAGCCTCCTATTCGTTCCCACCCCTACCAGAGCGATAAAGGGCCTTGCAGAGCAGCACAGCCATAGCTGTGGAATAGTGGGGCAATAGCACCACCTACAGCATTCCCACAGAATCTACGTCCGGTGGGCGGTTTTTTGTTTTGTTTTGTTTTTGTTTTTTCTTTCTTTTTTTCTTTCTTTCTTCTTTTTTTCTTTTTTTTCTCTTTTTCTTTCTTCTCTTTTTAAAGTCTTAAAGAGCCCAGCTGACATACGTGGCAACTATCAGTGACCAATTCTATAGCCATGAAAAGACAGAGGAATATGGTTCAGACCAAAATCAACCAGACAACCCCAGAGAGGGAGTCTGAAGGGATGGAAATGCACAGCCTCCCTGAAAAAGAATTCAGAATAAAAGTCATAACCATGCTGATGGACCTACAGAGAAATGTGCAAGAGCTGAGGGAGGAAGTGAGGGAACTGAGGAAAGACAATACAGAAATCAGACAAGCGATCGACGGGCTTAACAGCAGAATGGATGAGATGCAAGAGACTGTTAATGGAATAGAAAACAGAGAACAGGAGTACAGAGCAGCTGAGGCAGAGAGAGATAAAAGGATTTCTAGGAATGAAAGAATATTAAGAGAACTGTGTGACCAATCCAAACGGAACAATATTCGCATTATAGGAGTACCAGAGGAAGAAGAGAGAGAAAAAGGGATAGAAAGTGTCTTTGAAGAAATAATTGCTGAAAACTTTCCCTTGCTGGGGAAGGAAGTAGTCTCTCAGTCCACCAAAGCTCATAGATCTCCCAACACAAGGGACCCAAGGAAGACAACACCAAGACACATAATAATTAAGATGGCAAAGATCAAAGATAAAGACAGGGTATTAAAGGCAGCTAGAGAGAGAAAAAATATCACATACAAAGGAAAACCCATCAGACTAACATCAGACTTCTCAAAAGAAACTTTACAGGCCAGAAGAGAATGGCATGATATATTTAACGTTATGAAACAGAAGGGCCTCGAACCAAAAATATTGTATCCAGCACGATTATCATTTAAATATGATGGAGGGATTAAACAATTTCCAGACAAACGAAAGTTGAGAGAGTTTGCCTCTCATAAACCACCACTACAGGATATCTTAAATGGACGGCTCTAGATGGAAGCACAACTAAAGCTAAAAAGATGTCACCAGAGGAAATAAAATCATAGCAAAGAAAGGAGACCATCCAAATACTAACTAAAGGCAAAGAATAAAACACCTATTATAGAAAGAATGGAGGAGGAGGAATAAGAAGGGAGAGAAATAAAGAAACATCAGACTGTGTTTACAATAACTTAACAAGAAAGTTAAGTTAGATTGTTAGATAGTAAAGAAGCAACCCATGAACCCTTGGTAACCACGAATCTAAACCCGGCAATGGCTATAAGTACATATCTATCAATAATCACCCTAAATGTAAATGGACTGAATACACCAATCAAAAGACACAGAGTAACAGAATGGATAAAAAAGCAAGACCCATCTATATGCTGCCTACAAGACACTCACCTCAAACCCAAAGATATACACAGACTAAAA